>CM076579.1:178281449-178708002 GCA_034641835.2 Pinus albicaulis
CTGTTTGTTTAGGTCTCCGTAATTTATTAGCAAGATTGGGAGAGTCCAATCACAGAGTTAACATCATTTCAACCAAACTTTGGGATTCTAGGATCTAGCCCTCCTGAATCCGAAGAGGGATCTCTCCAATATGTGCAAAGATGGATATTGTCTTTGAAAAGCTTAAGGTAATGATATTAGGCTAGTTATGAAGGCCAAGGGTTTTGTTTTGTTTTGGATGGTTGAGCATGAAATGTTACTTGAGGGGAAAGTCCTAAGTGCAAAGTTTCAAAAGTGAGAAGTTGCAAGCAAATAGAATAGTTTTGGCAGATAGATAGATATAACGCTGGTTTTTAGTCCATTGGGCTATGGAGTCATATCTGGGCTTTAATTGAACAACAACATCAAGTGTGATCCAAGGGGCAAGTCATCTATGTCTAAGGATCTCTTTAAAGTTTGATTTATGGAAGGGAGTGGTACATCAAGAAGGGGAATTAAACAGATGCAGAACGAAGAGCAGCCTAGGATCTGATAAGTACTTTTAAACCGGTCAGCCTTTGACGAACACTTAAGGAGGACACGAAAGCAGACTAGGATCTGACAAGTACTTTTAAACCGGTCAGCCTTTGACACACTTCCAATAGAAAAACATACAAAACAAGGGGAAACACAAAGATAACACAGAATGGTCTAAGATCTAGCAAGTGCTTCTAAACTAGCCAGCTTTTAACACATTCCAAGGGAAACAATCTGTTAGTTATGCAGACAAGTCTGGGACCAGGGCTAACCATATCTTCCTTCAATTCATCATCACATAACATATACTGAAAGTAACATTCAGAAATAATATTCAGCTAGAACGATAAAACGAGGGAACGCCAACATTCTCATGCCTAAACTGAATTAAGTCATTCCTAAATAACACAGATTGGAAGAAAACATTCAAATAAATATTTCTCAGCCAGAGAAGGTTACTGATATACAACAGGTCCTAACCCTGTTTAAACTGTTCTTTACAGTGGAAAATGAAACAACATGAAAACAGAAATAAAACAACAAGTTACAAATGAGAATAACATCACCGCCAATATAGATCAGGATCCCATGAAACAGCTTTTATATTGATGTCAAACCAGCTACAAACTTCAAGTCCAATGTTTCAGTTCAGCAATCATCTTCACTATTCAACCTAACTACTTTAGCACAAACAGAGCTTCAAGGGCCAGTGAATACTATGTACAAATAGAAGTCTCAAGCTCAAGTGTATTTCAAAGTTCTGCAACCAACAATTTCTCCTCTTCTGTAGAAGTATTTATAGGAAGATGAGGAGGTGAGATTTTAACAAAATATCTCAAGGACAGTTAATGCAGAGTGAAGACTTCTCGGCCCTTCGAGAGGCTCGAGGGAGAAATTTACAGGTGGATCACTACATTAACTGTTTCATAATAAATATCAAAGCTTGGTGGAAGCTTTGTTTGACTTTGAGGCTCTGTGCATGTTTTGGAGTAACTCTGCAGATATTTATTCATTGGTTTCCTTGCAGAAGTAACTCCCTGGCTGTGCTGGAGGCGGATATCTGATTTTCTTCAATAACTCAGCCTTTGGTTTGAATAGTTTGAGGCAACAGGTGGCCCTTACGGTAGCTGAGGAATTAATTCGCCTTTAGTTGAAACGGTGGAAGCCCTTTTTGTCAGCGAAACACTTATGATTTTATATTGACTGTGTTTAATCCGGGAATTAGGCTCTAGATAAGCATTCTTAGCCATAATTCCCATATCTGTCTTCAATCCTCTGCTCTGCTGCGCTATGTTTCTTCAACACTGATACTCTTTCAACTGTGTTTTTAATAAAGCAGTGTCTTGTCGATGTGCAGGGCCGCGCTGTGCTCGTATGGCATCAATGCCTATGAAGCGTTGAGAAAATAATGGAGCGAAACCCTGCGGATGGTTCTCTTTGGTAGATCATGGGCGCAATAATCGTTATTCCCACCTCCGACGTTCCTTTATAATACACAGAAAACCATTGAAATCACCTGCAAAAACACAAAACAATTAAGAAATCCTGCATTTTTTTGGATTAAAACTGCTTCAGATGGCGGTGGAGGAGCGTAGCCGTTGGATGAAGGCAACCAACGACGGAGATCTATGCAAAGAGGCAAAAGAGGAGTGGGGGGGGAGAAATGAGGTGGGGTAGCTTTGGACCGTCCGATCTGGACACGTGGACGGTCCAGATTCGATCGAAGGATCTCAATCGGGGGTGGCAGAAAAGGGGATGCGATTAAAAACAAAACTCCGATGCGATTGCGTAGTCGGGAGGGGAGAAGGCGTTTTAAGCGCTGCCCGTCGATCTGCAAATCAGATCGATGGCGGAGAGTGAATCGGGGAATGGCCGATCGGCGGATCGCAATCGAAACTGCGGGCTTAATCGAAATCGAGACTTTGGGCCTGATCGCGATCAAAATTTTGGGCCCGATCGCAATCGATAATTTGAACTGGTTAACAAACATGCCCCCTTAAATCTTTTCGATTCCGATTAGCGCTTTATGGGCTTTGGCGCTTGGTTCTTATGATGAGGGCATATTGGGGAAGTGGTTTAGGGCTTAGCCCAAGGGGCTTAGGTCCATAAAAAGACTTGTATTTTTATGATTTTTCACAGTTTTTTAATGGAAACAAAGGGTGCCGAAAGGGTTAAAAAGTGAGTTTTTAACCATGGGAAGGGTGATTTATGAAGGGAAGAAAAAAAAAGATGAATAATAGAGGGAAAATATGGAAAAAAGGGAAAGGAAAAGAAGGTTGATTTTCGAGTGGGAGAAAGGGAAAAGAGATGGCTTTGCAGCAGTTTCTTCTTTGTATTTCACCAGAAATTTCAGAGTATGAGATGGGAACTGCTATGAGGATTTTGGATAGAGGCACGAGGCCTTGCAAGGAGACTTCAAGAGCCAACAATTTTTTAGTGATAAAATTTGTTCCTTGGAGGCTCAAAAAAGATCTTAGCCACCTTTTGGTATAACAAAATATTATAGGTGGTTAACAGTGGCTCCACTTGGGGATGGTGCCTTCTTGAAGGCATCAAGAATTCAGACTTGATTTCTGGGAGGCTGATTACAATGGACCTTTATCAACCAACTTGCTACCTACCCAATCCTACAGATCTAGCATTTTTTCTTCATTAGAGTGCACTTGGATTGGCAAACTCTATTCACAACATTTTATTCTTTTGAAAGCAGGAAATCTAATCTACTTCTACTCCTTATTTCTCCCTGAACTCAGATTAAACAGTTGAGTTCAGATGTTTCTCTACCTAATCTACTGTCTGTTGGGATTAAACTGTCCAACAGACTTTCATTCTCTAAATTCTAAAGCAAAAATTTAAAAACAGCCAAGTCAAGATTAAGCAGTTTGACTTGCTGTGATCTATGGCATAAAAACAAGCTGCACATAGATTATTATTTGCAGAAAATTAAAATAAAAATAGAAGGCTTAAGATCTGAAAGTTTAAGTACTGCCTTCCCTTTCTTCACAGCTCTGTTTTTTACTTTGTTTGAGCTGTCTTTTCTTTTCTTCTGGTTCAGATTTTGAGCGATTTAGAACCAGATTTACACTTTCTTTGACTCAGAAAATAAAACAGTTTTGAGTCATCTCCTTTTGGAAACTTTGGTTCAGATTTTGAGTTTGTTTGAACCTTAATTTCTATCCTAATCTATCTACTGATAAGCCAAGATTAAACGGTTTGGCAAATCAAATTCACTACCCTATCAGCAGAAAATTGAAAGCTAATTAGTCAAGATTAAACCGTTTGACTAACTAGAAGTGTGTTTTGCAGGAGTGGCATTTAAGCTTGCACACTTTCAGATTTATTTTTCTTTTTGGCATGGAGCTGTGCCTTTCTTGTTTTTCATTTCTGCCCTCTTTTCTTTCTTTCTTTGTTTTTGTATTTTTTGATTTTTCATAACTTTGAATGCAATGGTGGATGAAATATTCATAATGAAAAAGAAAAAAGAAGGCTTAAAAACATATCATGAATCAAGAGAAGTAATGCTTGAGCATCCTGCCATTGACTGGACCCCCAAACAAATCTGTTCCATCCAACTCTTGTAAGAAGAATGCATTGTTTCCAGCAACTGAATGAATAGAGTAAGGGCCAAGCCATAGATTGTCAAATTTACCATGCTTTCCCTTGTCTTCTCTCTTTGAGTCCCACTTTAAGATTTTGTCCCCAATCTTGAAATTGCTGGCCTTTGTTCTTCTGTCAAAAAGCTTCTTAATGCTGTCCTGTTTCTGCAATGTTTTGTTGTACACTTCCTCTCTGATTTGCTGAAGATGAATGGTCTGATTTATTCTTCTGATCATGTCATTATCTTTAGTCTGCAATTCTTGGATAAACTTCATAACTGGTACACCAAGGCTATTAGGAAAGATTGCATCTGTACCATACACAAGCTGAAAAGGTGACATACCAATAGATTTCTTCAAAGTTAATCTGTCAGCCCAAAGTGCATGGATCAGCTTTGTGTGCCAAGACTTCTTGTTGTCCTCCAACAGTTTCTTTATTATGTTCACTAAGCTTATGTTGGAAGACTCTGCAAGTCCATTACCTTGAGGGTAATAGGCTGTGGAGTGTCCCAACGTTATTTGATATTTGCGACAGAATTCCACCATTTTCTTTGATCCAAATGCTGCTGCATTATATGTGATGATCTTGGTAGGGCAGCCAAATCTGGAAAGGATATGGGTTTCTATGAACTTTATAATCACTGAATCATTGGCTTGCCTACAAGGAATGGCTTCTATCCACTTAGTGAAATAGTCTGTGGCGGTAAGGATCCATCTATGCTGGGCAGAAGATAAGGGATGGATTTCATCTATGAAGTCAAGTCCCCATTGTTGAAAAGGAGCTTCAACAGTGATTGGATGCAGAGGAAAGGGTAATAATTTTCTCTTGCCCTCAAACAATTGGCATTTATGGCAAGTAGTTGTCATTTTGTGAACATCAGGAAAAAGGGTGGGCCAATAGAAACCAGCCCTCAAAATTTTGTTGGCTGTTATCTTCCAATACAAATGGCCTCCACACTCTCCTTCATGAAACTCCTGCTTAACCTTCTCTGCATCAAACTCAGGCAAACATTTAAGCAATATACCACTTGTATTTTTCCAATAAAGACACCTATCTACAATGCAATAGTTTACTGCTTTCAGTTTTAAGAACCTTGCCTTTGTTTTCGATAAACCAAGAGGTGTATTTAAATTAAGCAAAACATAAACGATATCAGCATACCAAGGAGAATTCATAAAATGGTTTTCAATAATGGGAGTTGAGAATTCTTCTTGGCTGTCCAAAGCATTAATCATATTAATATCAAGAACTTCAAAATTGGATTCAGCCATTAATCTAGCTAGACCTTGGCCTTTGATGAGTTTAGTGGGTTTTATCTCTAAATCATATTCGAGAATAACAACAATCCACTTACCTCTCTTACCATCTGGGTCCCGTGTTAGAATGTCTTTAACCACCGAATTAGGGACAAAGGCAATGATGTGTGAGTGAAGGATGTATACTCTAAAGTCTTTCAATGCTTTAACTAAAGCAAAAGCTTGCTTTTCCATAATATTATACTTCAAAGGGGCATCCCTCAATGCCTTGCTAAAGAATGCAATAGGCTGCTCTTGTCCTTGTGGATTTTTCTGTAAAAGGACAGCAGCAATGGTATGTTCTGATGCAAATGAGAAGATGTAAAAATCTTTTGAAAAATCAGGGCTTATGAGAACCGGTGTTTTGGTTAATGCTTGTTTCACCAGCTCAAAGGATGTCTTAGCTTCCAAGGTCCATTTTATCCCTTGCTCCCTCTTCAACATGTTTGTGATATTTCTAAGGAGCTCAGCCAAGTTAGGGATGAACCTTCTCAAAAAGTTAATCTTTCCAATGAAACACTGCAACTCTTTGATATTTCGAGGATGAGAGATTTGCAATATAGCCTCAATCCTCTTTGGATCTATCTTTATACCCACTTCTGAAATAATGTGTCCAAGAAGCTTACCTTCTTGGAGACCAAATAGTGTCTTCTTAGGGTTTAATGATATTCCAAACCTTTTGCACTTCTCGAAAACTTTTCTCAAATGTTCTAAATGTTCTTCATCTGTTTTTGAAAACACAGTGACATCATCTAGATAGATAATGATGAAGAAGCCCAATTCTTCCGAGAATGCTATGTCCGTGGCTCTCTGAAAGGTTGCTCCAGCGTTCATTAGACCAAAAGGCATCTTCACATACATGAAAGTGCCCCATGGAGTAGTGAAAGCCGTCTTTAATTGATCAGCAGGGTGAACTAAAATCTGATTATACCCTGAATAGCCATCAAGCAACGAAATCCTTTTAGACCCCACCACCCTTTGTAAAATGTGATCCATTTTTGGTAAAGGGTAGTTTTCTTTTAACGAAGCTTTGTTTAAGTCTCTAAAGTCTATACAAAGCCTGATTTCTCCAGTCTTCTTCCTAACGGACACCAGATTAGATACCCACTCATAATATCTAATAGGGACAATAATGCCAGCATCATACATTTTCATGATCTCCTTCTGAACCAATGGCAACTGGACAGGGTTTATTCTGCGCAGTTTCTGTTTAAATGGTTTTTGGTTTTCTTTAAGAGGGATTTTGTGCTGTATTATTTCAGTGTCATAGGATTTAAGATCTTCGTAACTCCATGCAAAAACATCAGAAAATTCTTTGAACAACTCTATGTATTTGAGTTTAATGTGAGCCGGCAAAGTTTTGGACAGTTTGATCATTTTCGGTTTTTCCTCACTGCCTATATTGCACTCCTCTACTTCAGTCTCTACAGGTTCCAGTTTTGGTTTATTGGCCACATCGTTAAAATCGAACAACTCCTCTAAAGGCGTTAGACCACTCGGCAAATTTTCATCTTTAGACTGCAGAGTTTGTAATTCTTCCGTTTCTAACTCTGCACTTAATTCTATTTTGTTCCTAAGTTCGCTAGACAATAGGTTAGTATTGGCAGGTTGAGGAGACGATTCTTCTTCACCAAGAAAGTTTTCTTCACTGCAGTCTGTATCATAATCTGAATCTGAACTGTGCAGTTCGAACTCATTTCTGAATTGCATGAAGTCTTCTATTTGTTTGTCACTGTCAAACACTTGCCAATATTTTTCGTTATCAGGCACTGCCGGTCTAAATTTTATCGGAGTTGTGTTGTCTCCAGTCTCATATGGCGTTAGACATGTTCTGGCCGCAAAAGCTAAATTGTGGGCCATAATGTTCTTTTTCCTTGGGATGAAACTCAGGTTCGACTCCTCAAATGTTGTCAACAGATCCATGACATCATTCCGATATGCTCTAAGTCTGGGATGATTCGCATTATACTCCCCATTGACTTGCCTAATGATTAACTCAGAATCCCCGTACACATTAATTCTTCTGGCTCCTAATTTCTTCAAGAGATGCAAGCCTAAGAGAAGGGATTCATATTCTGCTATGTTGTTGGAACACTCAAAGTTTAATTTGCATGAGATGCATTCTGTGTGGTTGTTTTCAGTGTTAATGATCCAAACCCCTGCACCAGCATTATTTCTAGTGCATGACCCATCAAAATACATACTCCATAAAGGACTGTCTTCGGTTTCGTATGTTTGGCGATTGTCCTTTTTAACTATGGTGCCTTTTGACTGTTCATGATTAGCAGCACCCAATTGAATTTGTTTTGACTCCTCAAATTCTTCAATAGATCGAGGGATGATGCCATAAACGTTAGGGGTATTTTCTGGGTTGTTAAGTCCTAAAAACAATGGACTCATAACCGGTAAATCAAGACCTATGCTTTGTTTACTAATGTTTTCACATGTGGCAAACTGTTTGGACACTTCTGCGTTATTATACTCTTCTTCCCTGTCGGCCTTTAATTCTATTAAAGTGACTTGCTCACTAGGAGTTTCATTGTTAAACATGATAAAAGAATCAAGGCCTGTATTGATAGAATATATAGGAGAGTTTTGTGGTCTGTCTTGACTTGTAACCGTGTATTGCATATGAGACTCCCTGTAAAGTCTTCTGGTCTGATTGAAAACCGGGATGGTCGCATATGTCATGTCCATCTGCATAGTCCCCTGTAACTTAGCTCCCCAAGATCTTGATAATAGCATTCCATACTTTGGGGGGACATCAGCCACAACAATGTCCATGAGTAAACATTTGGCTGGAATCTGGGCTAGGTTAACACAGAGGTCTTTGATCAATCCTAGACATTTTACTCTATTTGAGTCAAAGGAGTATAGGTCTTTGTAGGGTCTAGTAATTTCTAAACCAAGGCTCTCCATCACAGCTTTAGGCATTAAATTATGAGAAGCCCCGGAATCATGCATAGCGTTGTGTATAATTTTGTCATGAATGTTCAAACTCACATAAAAGGGAGGAACTGGTCCTTCTTGAAACTTCCCTTCAATCTTAGGGGCAAAAATCAACTCTGGTAGGTCGTCACTAAGATTAACTGTATCTCCATTTTCCTCTATATTTAAAGCCTTCAAAATTTGGTTCCTATATACATGTTGGGCAGCTAACTCAGTTAATGGAACAGAGATTTTGATCTTTAAGATTTCCTGTTCAAGGCTAAAAGGGGTTTGATTCTTTGAAGCACTTGTTTCAACCTTATTAGCTGTCACTCTATCAACAATTATAGCTTGCTGATTTGTTTTACTTGACACAACTGTTGTAGAAGGAGTACTAGCTGAAGTGTTAGTACTGCTGATGTCTTCACTCTGTTTTTCAGAATTTTGAGTGTTTTTCTCCTTATCCTTATCAGAATTAATAGCCACTGTTTTGTCTTTTTGTTTGGCTGTTTTGGGTTTAGCTGCGGTGCTGCTTTGAGAGGATTTGTCAGAGGTTTTGGTGTTGGGGGCTTGTTGACTGGTCTTTCTTCTAAGGTCATATTCTCTTTGAGGTTCTATGACGACATTTTCCATGTCCCGATAATAATTTTCATTATCATTTCTTTTGTCGTCGTAAGGTGTGTAAAGACCTTGTTTATTATCATAATGAACCTCAAAGTCATCATCCTCTTCCCCAAACATGTTGATATCCTCTTCCTCTGCTATGTCTTCTGTTTGTTCAACCTCACTTACATAGTTTTGATGAAAGGGAGGAGTGATCTGTTGATCATCTTCCTTGGGTCTGTTTGGAGGTTGGTTCCTTCTAACATTCTGATTCTGGTTTCTATTTTGAGGAGCAGTTTGATTTTGATTTGCTTGTGCTCTCTTAATTATGCTCATCTCTTTCATCATTTCTTCCATCATTCTCTCCATCTTTGAGCTTGAAGTGGAAGGGGTGGATTCCTCTATAAAAGATACTCTCTTCTCGCTCTTCATTCTTGCTCTTTTCTCCATCAAGTTTACTTCCACAGAAAGAGCACCCCTTTGCATGTCTTCAAGAGTTGCAAAGACTCTTTCTCTAAGTGAATATGTCATGTCTGGATCAAACGCTTTAGGAAACTTGTTTAAAGCTGAGCCCTGAGGAGGTTTTAGTTCAGGGGAAAGTGCATTATAGACGCTGTTAAATCGGGTACAATAAGATTGTACACTTTCCCCAGGGTTCCTATGGAGATTGTTATAGCCAGCAAGGACTTGGAGAGGATTCTTCCTCACTTCCCATTTGTTTAAGAATGCTTGATGGAAGGCTTGGAGATCGTTAATACTATGGGGGGTTAAACCTTTAAACCATTTTCTTACTTCTCCCCCCAAACTTTGAGCAAATAGTCTCAACTTGACAGAATCATCATCAATTTCGTTTCTTTCAAAGTAGTCATTCATCTTGTCCACATGTTGAGATGTTGTTATAGTATTACTAGCATCATATAATGGAATTTTGGACTGATAGTCCTGTGGAAGATTGGCTAATGGTACAGGAAGGACTAAGGGAGCATACCATGTCGCCATGGCAGGAGGTGGAGGTGGATTTACAGAAGGGAAAGTGGGCTGAGGTGAAGTGGTTTGAACAGTGGATGTAGGGTGAGTAGAAGTGGATGGACCAGGAGTAGACTATTGAGATGATCTTGGATGGGAGACACCTAAATTGTGAAGGAAATGTAAATCAGGAGGTGTTGTTTCCCTGCTACCAGGATGTTCACTTGTTTCAGGAGATGAAAGTGAAGATTTAGAGTCTAACTGGATTATATCATCAAATGACCTAGTCCTAAATGGGTTCACTAAGTCAGTTTTTGATTGTTGCAGAGCTGAAAGATTTTCAGGGACTGATTTAGCTCTCAAGGGTGATCTGAAAACAATTAATAATTTAACCTTAGGAGACTTCCAAAGGATACTTTCTGGATTATCAACTATCTCAGGTGGGTTAGGGTCTGGGTGGGCTCTAGTGTGAATATTTTTAGAAGCCACTATGCTATGTTGTTTAGACCTAAAACAAGAAAAGTTCAACCAGATATGACAATCTTGGAGAGGTTAACCAATCTTTTTTTACAATTTTAAATCCCACAGTCCTCTAACTGAGTTTGAATGATTTTATAATGATAAGGGTTCTTCCCAGTGGAGTCTTAAGGTCTACTAGGATTGTGGAGTCGCCAAGTGGAAATTTTTAGCTCCTTTCAGAGGTAAAAGGTCTTATGGTCCACCACCATGTTTATTTAATTCCAATCTGAAATATTTTTAGGTTTTTCTAAGTCATTTTTCAGTTTTGTGGTTGTTAAGAATATCCTAACTTTGTTTCAAAACTTAGCTAAGGTTGTGAGACAAAGGCAGTCTACTCTTATGGCTAAGCCAGCTGATTTTTCAAGGTTTAGATGAAGTCTTAAGAGAAACCTAGGGTTTACCTAGTTTGTCACTGATTCAAACAAGTTCCATCATGATTACCTATAATAGGCAATGCTTGAAAAGGCTGCTTTTTACTCTGGTTAATAAAGCAAATGCTCTATGAACCAAATCTCTGACGTCGTATGATTATCTTTAAATGAAAATGATTCTGGGTTCGATGTCCCCAGCTGAGTCGCCAGAAATGTTAGGTTCTGGTGGCTCAGCTGCAAAATAGAACAATTGTCATGGAACCAGAGATTCTGGGTTAAAGTGATCCCCAGCGGAGTCGCCAGAAATGTTAGGTCTCTGTAATTTATTAGCAAGATTGGGAGAGTCCAATCACAGAGTTAACATCATTTCAACCAAACTTTGGGATTCTAGGATCTAGCCCTCCTGAACCCGGAGAGGGATCTCTCCAATATGTGCAAAGATGGATATTGTCTTTGAAAAGCTTAAGGTAATGATATTAGGCTAGTTATGAAGGCCAAGGGTTTTGTTTTGTTTTGGATGGTTGAGCATGAAATGTTACTTGAGGGGAAAGTCCTAAGTTTAAAAAGTTTAAAAAGTGAGAAGTTGCAAGCAAATAGAACAGTTTTGGCAGATAGATAGATATAACGCTGGTTTTTAGTCTATTGGGCTATGGAGTCATATCTGGGCTTTAATTGAACAACAACATCAAGTGTGATCCAAGGGGAAAGTCATCTATGTCTAAGGATCTCTTTAAAGTTTGATTTATGGAATGGAATGATACATCAAGAAGGGGAATTAAACAGATGCAGAATGAAGAGCAGCCTAGGATCTGATAAGTACCTTTAAACCAGTCAGCCTTTGACAAACACTTAAGAAGGACACGAAAGCAGACTAGGATCTGGTAAGTGCTTTTAAACCAACCAGCCTTTGACACACTTCCAATAGAAAACATACAAAACAAGGGGAAACACAAAGATAACACAGAATGGTCTAAGATCTAGCAAGTGCTTCTAAACTAGCCAGCTTTTAACACATTCCAAGGGAAACAATCTGTTAGTTATGTAGACAAGTCTGGGACCAAGGCTAACCATATCTTCCTTCAGTTCATCATCACATAACATATACTGAAAGTAACATTCAGAAATAATATTCAGCTAGAACGATAAAACGAGGGAACGCCAACATTCTCATGCCTAAACTGAATTAAGTCATTCCTAAATAACACAGATTGGAAGAAAACATTCAAATAAAGATTTCTCAGCCAGAGAAGGTTACTGATATACAACAGGTCCTAACCCTGTTTAAACTGTTCTTTACAGTGGAAAATGAAACAACATGAAAACATAAATAAAATAACAAGTTACAAATGAGAATAACATCACCGTCAATATAGACCAGGATCCCAAGAAACAACTTTTATATTGATGTCAAACCAGTTACAAACTTCAAGTCCAATGTTTCAGTTCAGCAATCATCTTCACTATTCAACCTAACTTACTCTAAGCACTCACTTACGAGCTTCAGGAGCCGGTGCGACATGTACGAATAGAAGTCTCGAGCTCCAATTGCATATTTCAAAGTTCACCAGCTTAACAATTTCTCATCTTCTCTGAGGGTATTTATAGAAGGATGAGGAGGTGAACCGAAAGAATCTCGGGATAATTAATACGGTTGAGGCTTTCCATTGGCCTTTTGAGGCTTGATGAAGAGTTACGAATTGGGTTCTTTGTATTCTTCATTTACAATAAATATCAAAACTAGGTGGGAGCTTTATTTGACTTTGAGGCTTTATGTAATGTTTGAGTAACTGCGGATATTTTACTGCATTGATTTAATTGCAAAGTAACTCTTGTTTCTTTGGAGCGGAATGTCGATCTTCTTCAATAACTTCGGCCTCTTGTTTGAAAGGTTTGAGGCAACGGAGTGGCTCGGTGGTAGCTTAGAAATAATTTGCCTCGAAGATGTGGCGGTGGAGCCTTACGTACGATAAAACACTTTGGGTTTTCTTTAAACTGTGTTTTGAGTTGGGGATTAGGCTTTTAATATTTGTCTTAGCCGTAATCACGTAAAACATCTTAATATTCCTTAACATGCTCATATTTCAACTTATCTCTTTTAAACTGTTTTTGAATAAAAACGAGTGTCTTGTCGATGTGCGGGCCGCCTTTGGGCTTTTAAAGGCATCGATACCCATGAAGCATTAGAGAAAAACAATGAAGCGAAACCCGAGATGGTTCTCTTCTTGACTCGAAAGGCACGGAAACGTCTTTCCCATCCTCGGCTTCCTTCATTCTATAATGGAAAACCATTAAAGCACGCAAAACCAAAAAAACGGTTAAGAAATCCTGCGAAATAGGTTTCGCACAGCCGGATGGCGGGGAGGAGCGTGGCCGTCGGATGAAGGCAACCAACGGTGGAGATCTACATAGAAGGCAACAGAGGATAAGCGGGAGAAGAATAAGGAGGGACGAGTTTTGGACCATCCGATCTTGGACATGGACAGTCCGGATCTAATCGGAGGGTCTCAATGGGGTGGCGGGAAAAGGGGATACGATTAAATTCCGTGCGATTAAGCGGCGGCGGGTCGTGCGAGGATCGGATGCCGGCCGGCGGAAAACGGGCTCCGGCGGGTTTTTGGGGAAATCGGCCCGTTTAGAACTTTGTGAGTGCGGAGGGAATAGGGACCGTTGGATAGGCGGGAAATGGATGGCAGTTTAATCGGAGGATCGCAATCGGGAGATGTGAACGACAACATGTGGTCTGAAACTTTGCGATTGAGCGGTTGATCGAGGATGAGATCAACGAGTGAATCGGAGGTAATCGCAAGGGGTGAAACATTGCGATGAGATTTTGCGCGGACCGTCGGATAAATGATTAGATCAACGGTCGGGATTGAATTGAGGATTGGCAATCGGAGCACGAGAGAAGAAGGCATGCGATTGAGAGTTTGCGATGCGATTGAGCGCGGTCGTTGGATCAAAGGACTAGATCAACGGTCGAGGTTACTACGACCTACGCACGGCGGAAAAACCCTTAAACACATGAAA
Organism: Pinus albicaulis; assembly: GCA_034641835.2. Classification (NCBI taxonomy): domain Eukaryota; kingdom Viridiplantae; phylum Streptophyta; class Pinopsida; order Pinales; family Pinaceae; genus Pinus; species Pinus albicaulis. The sequence goes on from CM076579.1 coordinate 178,295,251, forward strand.
ACCAAAGTTTTTACGGTAAAACAAGTTTGTAGTTGGGCGGAAAATATAAAGGTAAAGGAAAAAGAGCGCCCGATTGCGGGAACAGGGGTTTCCTGAGAATGTAATATGCCGGGAGTTATAAAGACAAGGGCTAATCGCAATCGGGCCATTAGGCACAGATGTACGATCGACCCATTTTGTATTGTTTCCGATTGCGATTGCGCGATCGTCTCTTTCAATCAACCCATTTTATATTACATTTTTTTCCTGGTTTTAAGTTTTAACTTAGAACTTTCGGAAAGTGGGTTTTTGGGTTTACGAAAGGAAAGTGAGCTTTGTAATGGTTCAAAGTCATGCACCCTTTGGATATTTGCGATCAGCGCCGAAAGCTTTGGCATTTGGTTTTAACACATGGGCATGTGGGGGAAGTGGTTTGGGACTTGGCCCCGAGGGGCTTGGAGTCCATAGCAATAAAACTTTGTTTTTTTATGAAAAATTTCAAGGTTTTTCAATGGATTTGGGGGGTTTTGGCATAGTTCAAAAGAGTTCAAACCATCGGAAGATTTTTTACGGATGGAGAGAGAAACTCATGAAAAGTAGGAAATAATATGGAGAAAAGGGGGAGTAAATGAAGGTTATTTATGAGTGGGAGAAAGGGGAAAAATGATGGTTTCTTCGGCGGTTTCTTACGGGGAAATCGACGGAATTAATAGGGAAAGTGATGAAGATTTTGGACGGAGGCATGAGGCCTACAAGGATTCTTCTAGAGCCAGCAATTTTTAATGATAAAATTTGTTCCTTGGAGGCTAAAAAAGGATCTTAGCCACCTTTTGGTATAACAAAATATTATAGGTAGCTAACGGTTTGAAGACCAAAAGAGCGCACCGACGCATGTCATATCGGCGCTACATATCAACGGAAACGTATTCTCCCGACGAGACACCTTCCTACGGCGGATTTTCATGCCTCCTCAAGCCGAAAACGGTTAATTGCTACGACACAAACTTCTTAAAGAAATCATCGGGACCGCGATTGTCGACATGGAGACCTGAAGACCTTATCGGTGCACTTACTTGCTTCGAGAGGGGGACGGAGCGAGAGAGGTCTTGCAACCGAGAAGGACTTCACGAAACATCCCAGGGTAAAATTTGACACGACAAAGATCTGCGAACCGAGTCTATAGGGTACGATGCGAGCTATTAAAGCGAGTGTCAGGCTCAGAACTCTTCCACCACTACTGTCTTAATGTATCCATTTAATTTGTATCTACTCTAGCTATTATTCATTCTCCTATAAGTAATCCACCGAGAACATAGTGTAAAGGTTGTTCGATAGGTTGTTGTTACCCGATTGTAGTTAGAGGGATTCGGTTTTAGCATTTGTTAGAACGAGTCTTGGGAGGGAGTAGCGAGTAGTTGTTATGTATTAGGATGGGAGGTGAATTTTGGATTGTAACAGCCATTGAGCTCAGTGTATGTGACTGGTTTTGCGTCAATTAATCAAACAACATTTCTTTGGATCCTAGTCGTACTACGGTGACGTTTCTCTTATCTTATCGTTTAATTACATTTTCATGTTTGTTTCATTTTCTCTTTGGCTTGCACATCGAAGAAATATGGCATAGGATTTGCCCTTGTTAGGTACCCTATGTCTACCTTCTCCTTTACTTTAATGTTTTCTGCTGCTTAGTTGTTCTTGTTGAGTTTTTAGATGGAAGATTTGGGAACCTTTGAGGATTAGATTTATCCCTATCCACTAGGATCCTTGTGCGACCGGTGGCCTTTTACAGATCTCTTGCCGGTGTCAAAGCATTGAAGGTTCAAAGTCAACTTCTGATCTATGAAGACACAGCTCTGTCGAACTTATCTATGTTTTCCCTTGGAGCATGCTAAAGCTGACACAGGTTAAATGACCTACTGGTATGATCTATAAGCTGCCCTTTGTCCCTCCTTTGAGGTTTCCTATGAGTATGTCCAAGAAGGTCTGGAGTTAAATGACCTGCGACACGATCTATAGATGAAAATTAGGTTGCTTTCCTTCTTTCCTTTCAATCCTTAATGTTCCATCCCCACCCATATATCTAAAAAGATCCTTTTAGTGTCGATGACTTGCCTCTAAAGCCTTGGATATTTGTTGCATGTAGTCCCCACCATGACTCCAACAACCCAATGGATGGAACTTTCCTATCCTATCCTCTTCTTTGAAACATCCCTCTTTCTGCTCTCCTTCCATTATTTTCTCGGTCTATGATCTCATGACCAGCCGGCCTGACAACCAACCCAATCATTTTAGCCCCTTTGTGCTTCATAACTAGCCTAACATCTCATTTGAGCTTTCCAAAGATTTATCATTCTTTGTTTCATTGGAGAGATCCCTCTTCGGGTCGAGAGGGCTAGATCTGAGGCCCCCAAGTGGTTATGATTTTTGTCTCATCTTTTGGTCTTTTGATCTGGCTAAAACATGGGAACCCCAAACGAGTTTGAACGTTCGTGATGTGCAATCGAGCCTCCCCCACTGCACCCGCTCCATGTTCATGCTTGGTTGAAAATATTCTTCAGACTAGGGTCCCGCCAAATGATGTGAAAATGAAAATTTGGAATGTAGTGTCGCTTTCCAAAAGACCTATCATGCTTCATATTGAAAATAAATGCTTGTTCTTCCTTCGAAGCCACACCACTTGTGTTTATAAATATATACTTGTTTGAATTAGGTAACCTTTTCCGCTTTGGGAATGGAAAATGCACATCCCAGGAAAGGTGTGGCTCAACACGTGATTGAAAATTCGTCCTTCACTATTACACTCTTTTTGTTTTTAATTTCAATTTTCTTTCTCCCAACTCGATGGCAATATTGCTTGGTATGTCATCGTAGGGGATTTGACTTCCATGCGGCATTATAATATCATTTTAGTTAAGTTACCTTTTGAAACGTTCCCCACAATTTACATGAGACTATAAATTTAAGTGAAGTTCCCAAACAAAATGCCTAATGATCCATCATGAAAAGGGCTCTAATGTACATATTTAATACATAGAAAAAGTTTCTATTCGAATTGTATCGCAGTGATCCCCCACACACATGGTGCGGGCATTGCGGCAAGAGTATCTTGTCTGATGGTGAGAAGAGCTTACGAGGGTCTTGGAAGGCTTGAGTCCACGGGGATGTCATTGAATACGGGCGGGATTTAAAACCCTGACATGGCTAAACGAGTAGAGGACCTGAAATTTTGAATATACCCAAAATTTTGGGTGTCAACTGAGTAGCTACAAAAAATGATGAATACTTTGAGTAGATCTGACATCTCTTGTCAACTTGCATCGCAACAATAGTACGGAGTCTGAATGGTGATTCAGGAATATTGAACAAGTTAACGGTATCCTTTTGTATTACTTTGGCCTTTACAGTATACAGATCCTTGTGTCTCGGCTAGGTCTTGTTAATTAAAACACATCGACGGAAGCTCACGGATGCCGGTAGCTTGTGGTGATGTGAAGGGTAAAACGATGCAGGGTTTTATTATATTTAGAAATTTTTCAAGTAAGTTTCCGGTGTTGCTCCTGTTGCCCGGCGGTATTTGAACTGGAGTACCTCGAAGAGTCACTTCAAAAAATCACAAACATCGCTCTGCGCGGCGGGCCTAGTCAATACCCGGTGAAGTGATTGCATTGCTCTCTTGCCCAGCAGAGCATTTCTCAATCCTTTACCCTTATTTGTTTCATGTGATTATAGCACTTATTTCATGTGCTCGTGGCACTTATTTTACATCGGCCAGATGAGGATCACGGCTTGTTTACGGACAAGAGAGGCCGTTTCTTGTTTGATAGAAAGTAAGAAAATCTCTTGATTTGGGTTTGCCCTCATGCCAAGCCTTCACATCCCATTTTACGAAGTGTGCCAAAAACGAGATCATTAAGATGTGTGAGACTATGTTTGAGCCTGAGAGCTTAGGTTATAAGTATAGAGCCTCAAACTCATTTAGGTTCCCAAAAAATTGGCTCGTATCTCCCCGACTATTAATTTGAAGATACCAGGCATTTTGTTGAGAGCAGCGAGCTTTGATATTTTGTCACGAGAGAAGCGCCTCTTGGGTAACCACTTAAAACCTCACGCAAACAATGGAGTTATTATTTTAGCAATCGGGGCAAAACAAGTCGGCAAGAGTGATGTGGGTTTCAATAGGGCTCGTGGCGGGAACATGTGATATATCAAAACCCTCAAAGCGTAATCGCTTAACTTTGTGCAAATGATGTGAGGAAGAAAGGTGTACAATTCGGTGCGATAGACGAGCCTCATGACATAATGCGATGCCATGTGCGAGAACGATCAACTAGTTGCGAGGTGGAAAAGAAGGCGAAACACAAGCGGTGATTATGCGGAACATTATGCGGCAATAAGTAAATTGAAAAGAGATGGGTGCAAAATAAATGTAAAGTGATGCTAAGATATTAACGATATTAAAGACGAGCGGACATACTTTTAAAATATAAAGAAAAACTTTTTCAAGTAAACCTAATTAACAACTTGAACTAACAAAATTTTATTAACGAGATCATAGCTAGTCTAAACCTAAAACCCTAGTCTAACCAAAGAAGAGGTAGTCGATTCATCTGAAATCAACTTTCTAGTGCAGCCACCGCATTGTCTCCCATCCTGCCAAGGAACAACGGTTTGGGATCGACTAGCACTTTAAAATTGTGCACTAACAACAAAGACTTACACAGAAGAGCATCTCCAATATGACAAGAAGGTCATGGCTACTTACCGGAAGAACATGCCCGAGTGGATTGTGCAAGATGAATTTCACTTCCATCTGATGCAGTATGTTTTGAAACTTACAATCATTTATAAATGACACACACCCATCCACGCATAACCCTAGTTACAACGGAAAAGGGTATCCATGGATTCGTTGAACCAGCGAAGCCTCATGCGTGGTGTTGAGGATGATCAGCTTGATGGGAGGGACAAAAATAAGCATACCGCAGGCGAATTGTAGATACTTACCCAGATCCAAGAGAAAACCTAATTTTGAAAACCATATTCGGTCTTGTTTGAGGAGTCCTATCGAGTTGGAATAACTTGAGGTAATAGCAGTGAATTGCTTCGATTTCTTTGATGGGTCTTTGAATCTTCCTACATCGGATCATCAAATTTTGGTGGCTTCATATGGCCGACAAATAGATGCGAATGACAGGTCCTCGAGAGGATGAGTGAATATATTTCGAGATAAGCGATGATCTTTGGAGCCATAGATTTGATCGGGTTGGAGTACAGCATGTTAGGCTATCAAGGAAGTTAACGATTGGGATGGATCGATAAAAGTAACATCTTGAGGTTACTTAAAGAAGAAGTCACTTCTATGGCTATTTAAAGATTTGAGATGAAAAAGAAACAGGATCTAAGAGATTTATGAATTTTGTAATGCGATTGTGAGGAAACCCCACCCGCGCTTATGATTGTTGCCGGTACCAATATAAGAAAAATTTGAATGAAAATTACTTGTGTGGAAGACTCATGAAATAAATCGATAATGGATGAAATGATTCGGATGCGGGGGTATCAACCGTGCAAGGACTTTCATCTCGCACATGAGTGTCATCCGGAGTGAAAAATGGTCTTGTATGCCTGAGACGGTCCAATCATTTTGTAAAGTCAACTTTATTCGGGACAAGAGTCAATTTATTATTAGCATGTGATAAGATTTAGGGTATTGTCCAAGGAGACATTCGGTGGACTCGAGATAGGTATCATAAACGAAAGTATAATGGGCCACTATGGTTTTCAAGTTACGATTCGACATGGTGAATGAAAGATTAGGAGGTGGCACAACAAGTTTATCTTCTTGCACATGTCTATCATTGCTCGGAACTTTCGAGTCACCAACTCCACTACCACGAAACAATTTCGGAGGATGAAGAGCAGAATATCACAAATAGTAATACTCTCCTTGGAGGCCTAAATGTGGTTTGGACTCGGGAGATGGACAAGAAACATTAGGGACAAATTCGAGCAGTGGCAACTTGCGGGTCATCTTGGAAAACACTAGGATCGGGCTTGGTTGCTAATTGAAATTGTCGAGGAAATAGAAAATCACATGCATTGTTCACTTAAAAATTTCCAATCAACATCCTTTTCGGGGAACTCAAACAATAATGAACAAATCTAATAGAGACTTCATCTAGAAGGGTTCACGAGGTTCCATTACGATGTCGTTTAACTTTATTAAAACATTAAGAAAATGGTACATGTGTAAAAGCTTGTTGTAATTCACGTGACTTCTTGTATGAATGGATAGAAGCTTAAGAGCAATGTGCGGCACCATTTCATAATGCGACCTTCGAGAGTGAGGGGAGAAAAGCACACAATTCAACCCTTCATTGTCAATTTCGTAGCACTCCCCAAAGTCACGAAATCTAAAGGTGTTTGTTTATGGAAACTCCGGCTACTGTCAATTTTTAAGCAGGACAAGTGATACATAAGTTCATCGGGGATTAAGCATCGAGGCCCATAAAAATGCGAAAAACATCTTGGGAGAATGATTTGAGGATGAGCCATTGCAGATATGAGATTAAGCGCTGCCAGGCTCCTAAGGGCTCGGCTTGTAATGCGGCCTCCTTCTGTTACGATTACGACAACGGGAAAATCTATGCGGCCAACGGCGAGGGGATATCCCGGAGTAAAAGTCCCAACTAGACTCTAAACCGTTTGGAATAGGGATCCCATACGGGGGGTGTGGGTCCGACTACTTCTTAATTCTCCTTTCCTTGGGTCTCGGTAGGACTCTATAAAACTATGGACACGCGCTTATTTGGATGATACAGACACACGATTGAATAATTAAATGAGCATACAACATACCCTGCGCCATGCTTAAAGTGGAATTATAAAGCATGGGGCCAAAGGAAATACGTCAACAACATGTCATTAGGGTCATGCTTGTACGTTGTTATAACCATAGAAGAAACAATTCTTTGTATTAATACCTTCACTTCCTTAGATGGTTTGGTGATAATATAAATTTCGGTAAGAAAAGTTGTGAACATTCATTGAGAAGCGAAATAAACTTAGCACCATTAACACATGTTTGAAAACTATAATGCATAAATGATGTAATTGGAGACACGAAGTTTCATTAATAAAAAGATGCTAGAAACTGAAAACAAAATACTCATAGTGTTCACACATTGACCAACATCGGATCCAAAAATGAAGTTAACAAATGCTTGCATTCATACTCAAGAATGTGTAGTCCTTCTATACAATGCTCTATATCTGCGAGTCCCAAACAAAACCCTACAATTTCCCGAAGAGTATTTATATAATGAAACTTGTCCTTTAGGGTTCCACTGATTTCGCCTCCACCGACGGGTGGGGTGCCACAGCGGCTTAAGAGGTTTTGCGACACAGAGCTGCAGCCCCGCAGTGCGACCTCGGACCTCCTAGATTTTTGTGACTGTGACTCACGGATTTGGGGACTTGGGCACCGGTAATGTCTCTTCTGCATTTCTTTTTTGGTGATATTTCACATGCTAAGAAGACCTAACTTTGAATTTGTGCATAACTACACTGCGTGAGTCGTTAAGAGCACTAAAAAATTTGAGAGTGTTTAAACGCGATTAGTGAACACGCTATGGTTAAAGCGGTTTTCACGGCCGATGTTCCATTTCGGTCAAAAGCCATCGTGAGGAAAAACCAACGCGGTACAAGATGCTTCCCACAAGGATCGATCCTACGGGCTTTCTTCTTTAAAAGCCTCGTTATGGATTGTGAGGGTGGCTCGTTTACATACATGCGCGAGAATACACGGGTCATATTTTGCATTTTTGCAATGATTTTGGTGTAATGTGTGCCAACGCTTTTCCAAAACAATAATATATTACAAAGTAGAGGCAATCATCGGGAAATCGTCAACAAAAACGGAGTTCTTAAGCGGGGGCTTCCACTTCTGCCTTCTTAAGGGGCATCATTAATCGAAACACCCATCCTATAATAAGCAATGATTACGCATGAGGTCGCACCTTTAGCATGGAAGTCGTGTGGTCGGAGGTCGCACCGGTTATGGATCTCATTATGCCCGACCCTACGACTTGGTGACCATGGAGGTCGCGACTATCGATGGGTCGCATCTGTGTTCCACGGCTTAGGCTTGCGACTCAACATTTGGCCCGGGGCTTGGGTTGACGATGCATTGGAGAGGTCGCGTGATGAGTCACATAGATCGCTACTTTTGGAATGCGCGACTCGACCGGTCGCAATGAGCCAAGATCGCACTCTTGGTGAGGGTTCATTGGTGTATTTGATGCGACCAAACCACTCTATATTCGATCTCGCATCAACGCATACAAAAATGTCTACATTTTCTTAAGAAAACTCGCTTATTAACGGTATTGGTGTTGCATTTGGTATCTTGAGGCTGTGGCCGGATTGAACTGCTAAATTTCTATTGGGGCCACCTAAATGAATCAAAAAAAACTTACCATGATAATTTATGAGTATATCCCACCTCGTGAACACCAATATTTGTGCTGTAAAGAATATTTGTGTGATACCCATTATAAACGTTGCGACATTCATGCTTTTTTTGTCATGATGGGAATGCATCTATGATAATGCACAACTTGTATCACATTCACGTGTCCTTTTGCCATCGACACCTCGGGTATGGAATTTAAGATGTGTCATATTCCTGATAAACCTCCCCCATAACGCTCATGTTCATACTTGGTTGACAATATTCTTCCATTGGGAATCTGCTATATGATGTGAAAATGAGAATTTTGAATGTCAAGTGTTGCTTTCCAAAAGACCTATCCATGACTACCATATTGCAAATAAATTCCTGTTCTTTGTAACCACCACTGTGTTTATAAATATATAGGTTTATTTGAATCGAGGTAACCTTTTCCGCTTTGGGAATGGAAAATGCACATCCCAGGAAAGGTTTGGCTCAACGAAATGGAATTGACAATTCCCCAACTAATGCGCTCTAGTTATTTTAATTTCAATTTCTTTCTCCCAACGCGATGTTAATATTGTTTCGTACTGTCATCTGTGGGGTCGACACCGCATGCGGCATTATAATATCAATTAGTTTAAGTTACCCTTTTTTAGAGAACGATTCCCCCCACACGATTTACATGGGGGCCCATTTATGAATTTAAGTGAAGTTCCCAAACAAAACGCCTAATGATCCATAATTGAAAGAGCTCCTAATGTACATATTTAATACACATAAAAGTTTCTATTCGGGCATGTGCATGATGATCCCCCGCACACATGGTGTGGCTGTGAAGTATCTCATCATGATGGTGAGAAGGCTTACGAGGGGCTTGGAACGAGTCACGGGGATGTCATTGACTACGGGTCGAGGTTAAAACCCTAATGGCTAAATGAGTAGAGGGGGGACCCGAAATTTTGAATATACCCAAAATTTTGGGTGTTGTTATGTGACTACAACACGACCTTAACAAATAAAAATAAAAAAAATGTTTGTAATCATCTTGAGATGTCAAGTAGCCACTATAAGTAACATGATACAAATGAATACCTACTTAAATTCCAATATACGAGGTTACCCCACACATTACGCTCAAAGAAATTTATAAATAACCCCAAAATATGAAATTCAAGATTGCCTTAAAAAAAATTTTATTAATTCAAAGAATATACCATTGGCCGGGACCATGAAATGTCCTTTATTCAATGGAGAAACAATAAATAAAGAATAGAAAATACCAATATCACAAATCCACATCATGATAATTTGATCTACAATAATGATATAATGAGTCATAAAACATATGAAAGAAAAATAGTTTCTCCTAATGGATCATAGAAAACGAACCAAAAGAGATTGCAATATATCTTAGTAGAATCGAGCCAACAGATAGGATCAAATCATTTGACAAGGGTAGCGAAAAGGGAGGAATGAAGGGCATTAAAGGCTCGTGTCCATTGTTGGGTGGGAGATGATGCCATTCCTTTGTTGCTACTCTTGCTCTCTCTCAGCCATTACCATTATGAAAATGAACAAGAGAACTACCTTATGCATACTTTCTTTCTCTGTTCTTTTCTCCCTGCCCCATTAACATGGATTTTTGAAAAGTGTAAATCATGAAATCACAACCTTTGTCGAAAGAAATGTGAAACTTTCTTCTTCTAAAATATAAAACACTATATAGGCCATTCACAAAATACCTAGTTGGCTTGCACCAATTTTTTAAATTTCAAACATCCTTAAACCTCCTGCATTATGTTGGGTTTTAATCAAAATTCCATCTTGGCCATGGAAGTTAATAGGGCTATGACAGTATGGGGTATCCACCGAGTTAGATTAGAACCAATTGAATTTATATATCATGGAGGTTGTTCTATCTCGACTTTCCATTAAATCACATGATTTAGGATACTCTTATCCTTACAAACAAAGTATTCTCTTTGTCATACTCTGCATTTTCACTTGGCTTCTTCCCCAACTTCTTAAATTCTTCTCTTTGGAAAAAAGGAAAATTCATTAGAATTTTATGCCTTTAAATAGGCTATATTGAGGGAATGCTATCATGAGAAGAAACCATGAAATTTTTGTAAAAACTTGGAGTTTGAAAATCACTAATGCTTACATGCATGACAATATCTCTTCCATTTTAAGGGTACGGAGAGTGACTCTCGACACAATTATTATTTTTGTTTAATTTAATTTATTTTAATCTTAATTTTTATGTGATTTGACCAAGTCATAATGTTTACGTAATAGGACATGACAAGACATTACAACATCTCTTCGATATTATATTGGAGAGTGAATCTCGGTGAAATTATCTCTACATAAAGTTTTTTGCAAAGATAAAATAAATGAAAAGCTTTAAAGAAAAAAGAAAAATTAATAGGAGGAGGATAATCTATATTAAATGGGACCAAGGAAGTTCAATTATTCGTTTTTCTATTTGGAATTTGGTGGGTGTAAATTCGATGCCAAATTAGCTTGGTAGTTGATGGGTGTTAGATATAGGAGTTTAACAAACATCGAGTACTAATTGAGCCAATTCCATGATTATAGCCATGTTACATTCATTACACCCTTGGTGCCTCCCTAGGTACCACATACTATCCTCCCTAGGTACATTACATTTCCATCCTCATTTTTTCATGTTTCATCCTCAAAACATGTGAATAATAGTAACTTTAACCCTACTACTTTAGAAACTAATCAATACCATACACAAATATCCATCATAGTATTGGATATAGATTCGCTCCTTGTCTTTTTCCTCCTCAATATTGATTCTATTTACTCCTTGGTTCCATATTTGTCATTTTCCTACTCTAACATTTCCATGAAATTGCTTTTATTCCTTTATGTGTCTTAGTTTCATTGACTTCAATATGAATCAAGTGACCCTGATCCATAGCCTCGACTGTTTGCTAGCCTAGCGCTAAGTCCAGCCACACTCAAATTTAGTCATGTATCCAAATAAGCCCATGAGCATTCACTTTTGTTTGTGGCCTTCCTTAAACCACCGCAAGTTGAGAACTCAATAGTCCCTTTTCAAGAATATCAAGGGCACTTCCACCAATAGAACCCTTCATCTTCTGGCAGTTCATAATTTCTCTAGAGTTTGGTTGAGACCTCAATGGTCTCCCACCTCTTTTGGCTTTGTCGTATTCCTTCAAAACCACATTTCAAAGCATTAGGGAGCAATTCCTATAGCATAAGACTTTGGCTTCTAGCCATATTTAGGGGTGTTCCGGGAAGCGCACTAAGTGTTCTAGTTTTGGTGGGTCATACTTGAACCACCATGCGATTAGGAAATTTCGATTTCTCCCACCTTTTTGAGCTTGTAGTCTTCCTTAAAAAAACCGCTTTAGAGATCATTCAATCGATTGTTGCCATGAATTTTTTTCACTTTTGTATTACAAATCTCTTCACGGACTCATAGTACCCCTTCGGACTAGGTGGGAGGATGTTGGACACCAAATGGTAAGGGTCATGGTGTGGAATATGAGCAAATCAATGGAGTCCGAAGACCACATGGAATATGAAAAACAGGGTCATTAGACAATGTATAAATATGTATATCATTGTGAATAAAGTGCATCTCCTGATTATCTTAATTTCCTATCCATTTTTGTGTGAGTTTAAAAATAAGAAAATTTGTTTCATCAAACAAATAGGTTGGTGTCAAACATAGCTTAGAACATTTCTATGAGGAAATTATCAATTATTAAATGTCACGATTATAAGTTTTTTCTTAGCCCTGTTTTTTAATTTGGAAGTTTTTTTTCCACTCTTCTATCTTTTTTGTTACCCATTTTCTTGCTTCCCTTGCACCTTTGACATTTGGACTTCCCTTCTCGGTTTGACTTAGTCTTGTGGGATAAGCCTTTATTTTTATGAATATGAATATGTTTATGAATATTAGTGTGAAATTATTTTGGAAGATGTTCATGTAATTTAGGCTACTCCTAGACTGCTTTAAGTGTTATTCATCCTTGTAGAAAGTTGAAACGAGAAAGAAGAAGAAGAAGAAGAAGAGACTTCAAATAAAAAGAAGAGGCGAGAGAAAGGAATTACGGATCTATCTAAATAAATCCACTAAGATAACAGAAATCTTGAAATATGAGCTATGAAAACTCCCTCTTTATCAATGACAAATATGATTATGTCAATAATTTATCCTTTATTGATAAAACCTACTAACTTAGTGGATCAATAAATTTTGAAAACCATTTAGATTTATTGTAAATAACACCACCCTTTAAATGATGAAAGAAGAGAATGACTCAACACAATAGCCTTTATAGGTCATTTTATTTATGCCAATGAAATGTTTAAGACATGTGTACGTGTGTGTGTTTAAATAAGTAGCTTTGTAATTACATTTTTAATAGGCCAGATGTTTGTAAATATGCATGGTATTGTGGTTTAAATATTTATGATGGGTATATATTTCACTTAGCTTAATCATTTTTGTGTTAAATAAATTTATAAAGGTCATCTTAATAGTTTATTTTCCTTTTGAATGTAAAATATTTTATGGCTAGTTGTACAAATATTTTACTTTATGTAACAAAAGTAGTAATTCCATTTTTTTTACTCAACACTACAAACATAAATGACTTAGCCAAAATAGAAAGGATGAAAAATTTTATAATAATAATAAATCATTGCCTTTGTGGATTGTTGTTCGAGGACGATAAAAACATGAATATTACTTACTAAACAACATAAAAGTGATATAAAAGTTAGAACAAACTTTGACTGCTCTAGATATTAATCACTCATGCAAATAAAATGGAGGAGGAAACATTGGAATTGAATCGAGGAAAAATTATCTTTCATAATTTTTTTATTAATAATGATTTAGCAAATCATTAAAAGATCACATTGAATTTCCTTTTAGTTTAGTTTGTTTGTTGTTGTTTTTTTCTTTTTTTTCTTTTTTAAGTTAGTTTTAATCTATTAAAAAAGGAAAAATAATTTGCACCTTGGCCGCAGCCTTGAATTTTCCCAAAGCGTGGCATGTTCGACGCAAAGCAAAAAATGAGCGCACTAGGGAAACCCGGTCCAAACCATACATGGATGCCTTTATCTTGCGCGGTGTGTCGACTTTTGTTTTCAACGTAATGTGCATATATGACAAGCTGTAAGACAAAGACCACTAGATAAAATAGCTAGAAAGTCAAGATCAATCCATCGAGGTGGGAGTCGTAAGCAAAAACCCCGAGACTCTAGTAATGGAAAAATTAAGCATCATGATGACGAGAGTTCCTCTGGTACTAAGGCACCTGTAAGCCTTCATGTCGTCATCCTCCTTGACACTTGCTTTACCGAGCATCGCTTTGCTTGGGTGATCCTTTGAAGCCTTCTCCTTGACTTTAGGAGCTTTTCCTTTGTCCTTGTTTTTCGAGCTGCTGTGTAAATCCATGTCACGAGCCATTGCGAAGAAGCCTCTCTGCGATGCATCTTTGGTACACCAACTTACCTGCGGGGTTCTTCCTTAAAAACCAACGAAATAGAGAGCAATTATATGGGGTCTGTTCGGGGAGGGGTGAAGAAAAATTGAGCGATGCAGGGTGTTAGAAGGCAGGAGGCGCGGGGTTGGTCGGAAGAGGGTTGGCGATTTGGAATCGACCCCACCCAATGCGAGTGTTCATATATCTACCAATGAAGTAGTACGAGAGGGTGAAGAGGAATACAAATTGGAGGTGGAAGGGGTGCGTTGGGGACGGCTTCTAGTGTTGTTGTCCCTTCGACATCTCATGCGATGTCGCGAGACGCGGCATGTTGATGGGCACGGAAGAAGGTGGAGAAGGAGGTCGGATTAACGAGCGGGTCGAGACGGGGTGAAAAGGAGATCATGGTAACGATGGACTAAATACGGAGGCCAATTCGGGAAGAAAATTACGACCCTTCACCTAACCCGGTCGGCGGTCGAGATGGCTTCTTCTACCGGTGGCTGTACGACGCGGGGATGCCCAGGTCGAGGGAGAAAAAATTCTTTGCGGCGGATGAGGGACGTTTGAGCTCCTTGTCATCCTCCATGTTTAAACTCGGGGAAGCCTTTGTCTCGAAGCTCTCTCGGCTTTAATTCCTCATAAATTTGATCAATTGGTGTGTGCATAGAAAACCTTACGGAGGCTCGAGCGAGCATAATGGTCGGATCTCGGCCTGCAACTCCTAATTAAATGTTGCGTTGATGAGAGCGATGTAACCGAATGAAATGCCTCTTGGCAATGGCTTGGGTGGCCAAGTGGCCCCTCCACTTGCCGAACCCAAATCCCATCAGCACAACAAAACAACCTGATACACTGCATCCAAGAAGTCCACGTCTGCTATGCCAAATTATTGCATTCTGTAATTGATCATAGTCTGTGGATTATGTTTTGAGAACCAACGAAAGAGTGTGCTCCTTTGTTCACTTCGACGTTGGCCAAAAGGTCTGCAACCTTGTGCCATCCCTTTTGACATGTTTGAATAGGATCACTCGTTTGGTGTTGAGCACTTGTTCAATTAGTCCGATCCTAGCTTCTAGTCTCCGGATTTTAGCTATTTTGTTAGCATGGGCCTTGGAGAATTTGATTGGCCATATTTATGAGAGAATTTGAGAATCCCCTTCAATCTCCAGCGATGAAAACCACGAAGATGGGACATGGAAATGCCACTGCCATAGGCCTTATAATTCGGCGAGTTGTTCTTGTCCCATCATGGCCTACCCAAAAAAAGAAGGAGTGGTTTGCCTTTTTTTGATCTCTAAAGATTCACGAACCTGTACAATAAGGTTCATTTGGAAACATAATCCAAAGTTGATTTCTGACTGCTTGCCGGAGGAGTCTAATTGCTTATCTGCGAAGAGGAATTGTGAGACATTAAGGGATTTTTTTTCCAGAATTTAGAAGTTGTGGATTCTAATTATTTGAATGCTTTGCTCTTTTGAGGAAAGTCGGAAAATCTTGACTTTCTAGGTTGAAGTGCCGAGCTCTGAAGATTAAGACGGAGGTTGCTCCATATGGTGGCTCTAGAGGAGTACTTTGATTCTTGAAGATGCGCCGATTTCTTTCTTTGCGAATTGTCCACGAGAAGAAGGCACAGTATAATTTACCATAGTTGGTTAAGAAGCTCTCTTTTGTGGGGGGGAAGCCTAACGATTGTGGATTGTGTTGATTATATCCTCTTTTGAAAATTTGCACCTTTTTGACATGAAAGCTGGCCTTCTCAAAGATTTGGTTGGCCAAAGAACGAGTGTCTAGGAGATGTTGTATGGTTTCTTCTTCATTGGGTTGGGACATCTTGATGGTCCATGAAAGTTTCTTTTCCTAAAGTTGTCCCATGTGAGGATTTTACGGTGACCAAACATCCGAAGGAACATGGAAAACTTGGGCACGGGGTGCGGGAGACCAAGAGAATTACTCCATAGTGGGTCGGGAGGCGTTGGATCGGTGCGAATTATTTTATACGCCTCCTTGGTGGTGAAAGATCCTCTTGGGGTATAGCCCCATCTCTTAGAATGTACTTTGCATCGGAAATCTAATTTTCAATTTGTAGGTCGGTGTCTATGGTTGTGGAGGTGCTGCCACTATTTCTGATCAATTGAGAAGCTGAGGCGCCATTTTCTATATCCTTAAGCTAAGGCCCAAGAATTGTCCATTGTATTCTTGGGCGATTCCTTTTGTTGCTCACCCATTCCTCACTAGGTGGGGGTGTAACAGGTGCGCAAAGCCATGGTTGTTGTTTCAGTCCTCCAAAACCTGGTTGTGTTACCATCCCTAATTTCCCGAAACTATGTTGTTGGATCGGAAAAGTGTTGTCTAGCTACATTCCATATTAAAGATCCCTTTTCTATTGGTTTGAATCGATTAGTTCTTCGGAGGTGGCTTGTAGTTGGCATATTTAGGCGTACGGATAATTTCCCAAGGCATTTTTGGAGGTAGAAGAAATATTCACCACCGATTTTGGCACCCATGGTAGCATTACTATGAAGAGGATCTCTTAAGCCTATACCACTAGTTTCCTTGGGTTTACAAACGATTGGCCATTTTACTAAGGCCCATTTGCGATTTGTTCCTATGGCTCCCCGGAGAAAATTGTGTTGCGAGAGATTTGATTTTCTTGAGAACCCACTTTGGAGCGACTAGGATAGAGAAAGATAGAGAGGCATTGCTTGTAACATAGCTTTGACTAATATCAATCTACTAGCTATATTAAGAGCACGATACGTCCCGAAAGAGGCAAGAGCTTCAGTTTTTCTAGAAGAGAGTGCAGCATTTTGTTGGAAATGTTGTCATTGATGGAAAGGACTTGGCAAGGAGCATACGAAACGATGGCCGGAATAGAGAAAAGTGTAAGCGGAAAAAAAGGTCGGTAAAGAAGAACGAGAGAAAGAGTGCATTTACACATAGCGAGTATCGGTCAAGGAGCAAATTGAATTCGGTAGGAAGGATATTTGAGTCCCTGTGGAATTAATTCATATGTGAACATATGTATGCATCATGATGGAGGATAATTGAAATCCGTATTAAGTAGAGAAACCCTGAGGGGATTAATGGTGCTACGTATGTAGTTAGAGAAGACCGATGCTAATACGGTGTTGTGTATCCCAAGTGGTAGACAATGGAGTTATATGTATTCGTTGAATATAAGAATGAAGGTAAATCGGGATCAATGTTGGGATTTGATCTCGGTATTGTACGTACTTTATTGAATTGAGAAAGTGAAATATATGAACGTGTTCTTGATAAAGGAATTGTGAATCCCTACAACCAACACGGAACCTAGGTGAGCTAAATTGTGAGTATAGGCCGTCGAACTTTCGTTTGGAACAACACTTCGGAATTACGAACGAAACCTGGAAGGGAAGTAGTGGATCTTAACAAAAGGAAGCGATGGAACCTAGAGTAGAAGGGTGGAACCACGAAGGAGGAACGGTACAAGCGGTTTCGGTTTTCATGCAACACCTCTTTCGACGGGCAAGCGGTATTCAAGAGGTTGGGAAGGCGATTCCATAGAACGGTGACATGCGTCTGAACAAATTTGTAAACCGCCATCTGCTACTGTAACCTATGATGGGTGCGTCGACGAGGAAGGCTGCGTGATATTGTTGTGCGCCATTGATGCGGAGGCCATCGGACGGTGGTCGTATAGAGAAAGATGCCACGATGGATAACCACGATACAATGCGAGTGTGATTGGGTCATTGATCATGCATGTGGGCCGATTCTAGAATTATATTAATTGGGACCTTTTAAACTAAGGTTTTCGGGTTAATAAAGGATGTTGAATATGTAAGTTGATGAAATATGAAACATATGGTGTAATGAATGTGGATCTCACGAACACATAAACCTAGGGGTCGATTACATATATGCATTGAGGAGATCATAACTAAAGGGAGGGTGGATTAATATATCAATCTTAGATTGAGATATTAAAAAGCCTTAGATTAATTATCTAATTTCCTAACAAAGAAAATAGACAATAAGAAGTTGTTTGGGGCTTGGGTAGACTTGACCCGGACTATCTAATTGATCTCGTCCTGGGAATACCATCAACATTTTGGTGGTTTGACTCATGGTATTAATAAAGGCGGAAACTATATAAGGAGAAGAGGATTATAGTTCGAGGTGTGTATGGGGGGGATTGTACGATAGATAAATCTCTTTAAGAGATGTCTGCATGATTAATTCTGCAATTGTACGATAAAGACTGAATCTATGATGCACCTATGGAGTTGATGTAGGTTTTAAGACCTCTAGATCAAGAAAATGATGAATCTCTAGGAATATCATAGAAAATAATGAAGACCTGACGCAAGTACGATGAAGAAATTGAAGAAATTTGGAGGATAAGGATAGAAACCTTGACATGAAAGTAGGCTTCTGCGGTACAAGGCAGTGTTAAATCGGGGGGTTAGACTCCCCTTCCGGTATTGAGCGGAAACGAGAAGGTTCTTGTTAACGAGGGTGGGTGCGCACGTCTTCAGTATAAGTACGCTGACACAAAAATTGTAAGAAGTTTTCTTTATAATAAATATTGAAGACGAGAGACGACGGCGGTGGTTTTCTCCCAAATTGGGTTTCCACCGCCGTCTTGGTGTTCATGTGTGTTGCTTATGTGTGATGGCTAATTCTATTATTCTTGCACATGCTTACGCACTAAACTTCGATGAATGAATGATGCAATAATCTAAGTAAAGAATTAAATAATAAGTCTCTTATAAAAAAATTTCGGTAAGATCTAATCTTGATTCACCCTCTCTTGGTGCTTTTTCCTAAAAAATTGGTATCGGAGCGGGTCCTTCGAAAAGCTTGGCCGCTAGAAGGAAGATCAATCCAAGATAGGCAATCAAGATGGAATAGCATCCTTCCGAACCCTCTTGCTTTTCAACGGAAACAATTTCGTCTTAAGGAAAACAAGGATGGAATCCTATCTTCGGTCTACGGGTGTAGATGTGGTAGTACCAACGGATCAACGGAAAGAAAGAATTATGAAACAAATGCAAAGGCGGTTAATGCTCATCGGAAGTCTAGCGAATCGAGAATTTGTCAAAGTCATGCAAATGAATACTCTGAAGGCAATATGGGCAAAATAATTCTAAGTTATGAAGGTGATGCAAAGGTAAAGTCTTCCCAAACTCCAAACTCTCGGAATTCAATATGAGAACCTAAAAATGCATAATGAGGAGAGCATTGCTAATTTCTTTTTACGTCTTGATGATATTGTTTGTAAATACGTATGAGAAATATGGGAGAAAAAATAAACGAATCTACTTTGGTTGAAGAAGATATGAATCCACTAACCAATTTGAATCTAAAGTTGCTCTTGAAGAAACGAAGATCTTCAAAATCTTGCGGCAGTGCAACTTCATGGCACTCTGGCCCACGCACTGAAATGAGAAGAGGAGGACCATACGGGAGCCAAAGAAGTCGTCTTTAGAAGCTTCTACAAAAGGAAGGAAATACAAGAGACGAGAAGGATCAAGGTATATCTCAGAAGAAGATGAGGTAAATTTTATAAAAAACTCCAACTTGATACTGGGGACGGTTCGGTAAGCTTCCCTTTCAAATGTTGCAGCATGGAAGGGTTGTTGGTCATTATCTTGCTAAGTGTCCTCACAAAGAAACACATGAAAAAAGGAAAGAGACGCAAGAAGGAATAATAATCGAGTTTATTGTAGAAAAGTGCTATACTCATGAGGACGGTGATGGGTTATCGGACGGTGAGGAAGAATGTGAACAAGACCTTAGACTTCTCATGGCATTCGAAAAAGACTCTAGAGAAGAAAAGGATTTTTTTATGGATAGCACAGAGACAATGATTTTCTTGATGAAATAAATCAACTCCAAAATATGCTTAGAAAGTAAAATATCCATAGAAGCTACGAAGAACCAGCTTCGAGAAAAGGAAAAACATAATGAGAAATTAGAATGTGAAATGATAAGTCTAGAAGAAATTGATAAAGACTTTGAATCTTAGATTTGCTAAAGGATACGAAACCTTGGATGATATTATCAAGGTAAAACGTTCTCCTCTTCTAAAGAACCAGGTCTTGGATATATCAGAAAGTCTTCTCGGGCTTGACACCAAATTATCTAAATGTAGCTACAACCGATGCAACATTACGCCCCTCGGCAAGAAATAGAGAATCTTTACGGATAACGCATGATCATCTCAATTCCAAAGAACACTAACAGGTATCTTTCAAAGAAACACCAATCAACGAGTGAATTCAAGTAGAAGATTTCATGATCGCACTAAAATTTCGCCTTCAATGGTTTAATGTTTCTCATGTCATGATTTTGGTCATAAAGTTGTTCAATGTGTTTCATATAAAACCATCATGACAAAGGAAGAAAGAAAGAAAAGGATTGATATTGGAACAAAGAAGAATACATATAACAATTTTCTCCTCTTCAAAATGAGGACTGGATAATGGCAATACAATAAATTTAATGTAAGAAGAATGCGGAATGCGGGAGCAAAGTCCGGCAAAAAGAGCATCTTCCGCATCGAAGAAGCTCCGTGTAGGAAAAAGAAGAAATTACACGGGTTGAAAATTGTGGCACTGTGACTGAGAAGGAGAAGAGAAAACAATGGTACATTGATAGTGGATGCTAAAACACATGACAGGTGACAAAAACAAACTTCTTGCATATAGTGCTCTAGAAAAGGAAAAGATGTTACATTTGGAAATGACACTCCCTACTACTGTTAAGGGAAAAGGATACTTGTATTTATAAAAGAAAAGGTGAAAGCTAATAACGTCATGTATGTGGAAGGATTAAAGCACTGCTTTGTTATGTGTAAGTCAAATGTTGATCGAGAGCGAAGTAGTCTTTAATTCAAAAGAATGTGTGGTGCGTGATCTTGGTACAAGGAAAACAATTATAAAAGGAAACGAGAACTCAGAAACACATATGTTAAAGAGCGCAAGAACAACTCATGCACATGAGTAAATATTTAGAAAAGCGGCTATGGCATGGGGTTAGGACATACGAGCTTCTCTCAAATCGAGAAAATCAAGCGAGGAATTAAAGTTTGTTCGTGATCTTTCCAATATTACACCACTGAAAGTATCATATGAAAATCTTGCCAATTCGGTAAGCAGGCTTGATGCAATTTAATGCCAAGGAGGTTGTGATAAGCCTATTGAACTCTGTTCATGCGACATATGTGGACTGTGAAGAAAAAGTCACTGTGTAGTGAAACAAATATATATCTTATTTATTGATGATTTCTCGAGAATGTGTTGGATTGGGTTGATTAAACACAAAAGATGAAGCATTTGAGGAAAATTTCAAATATTCAATAACTTGGTTGAAAATTAATTAGATCTAAAAAATCGAAGTGTCTTAGATCTGATCGAGAAGGAAGAATATACATCAGATGAATTCCTTGAATTTTGTGAACAACGCTGGCATAAAAAGATAGTTTTCTGTAAACTGGCACTCCACAAAAAAATGGTGCTTAAGGAAAGAATGAATATAACGAGTTCAACAAATGGCTAGAGCTATGTGATGATTCGGAACACCTAACACATTTTGGGAGAAGCGACACATACAACGGTAAATATTCTTAACAAGGCACATGTTCGTGTAAATAGTGATAGAAACTCATATGAACTATGGTGTGGTAATCCTCCCAACTGTGAAACGCTTTAGAGTCTTTGGGAGCAAATGCTTTATCAAAAATAATGATGAAAAACATGGCAAGTTTGAACCTAGGCAGGATGAAGGAATATTTCTTGGTTACTCCTCTAGGAGTAAGGCATATAAATGTTACAATAAAAGGCTTGAATATTGTTGAATGTATTGATGTTATTATTGATGGAGTCTGTTACAGCTACAAAGAAGAAAAACAAACAACATGAAGACGATGATGACATATATCCTTCTACATCAAATAGGAATGATATAGACGGATGAACCCAATGAAGGGCTTAGAAGATGATTTATCTAAAAAAGCTCCATCCGGATATGTTCAAAAGAATCATCCAGAATCTCAAATTTTGGGAGAAAAGGGGTCAAGTGTGCAAAAAAGAAGGACTCTTGTAGGATCTTATAAGCTATCTAGCATTTCTATCCACTATTGAACCTCAAAATGTCAATCGAGCTAGCAGATAGATATTTGGATTCCAAGCCATGAATGAGGAGCTTGATCAAATTGAAAATAATCACACTTGGGAATTAGTACCAAGACCTCATGACAAAATTTCATTGGAACTAAATGGATATTCAAAAATAATTTAAATGAGAATGGGGATGTTATAAGAAATAAAGCTAGACTTGTTTGCAAAAGGTATGCTCAACAAGAAGGTA
Source organism: Pinus albicaulis (assembly GCA_034641835.2). Classification (NCBI taxonomy): domain Eukaryota; kingdom Viridiplantae; phylum Streptophyta; class Pinopsida; order Pinales; family Pinaceae; genus Pinus; species Pinus albicaulis. Next base: position 178,317,541 of record CM076579.1, read on the forward strand.
TAGACTTTGAAGAAACTTTTGCTCCTATAGCTAGACTTGAAGCCATAAGAATGTTTCTTTCTTTTCCAAGCTTCCAACAAATCAAAGTTTATCAAATGGATGTTAAATCTTCTTTTATCAATGGTGAAATAGAAAGTTTATATAGAACAACCAAAAGGATTCATTTTTAAAATGATGAAAAACTTGTTTGTAGACTTAAAAGGCTCTATATGGTCTCAAACAAGCTCCCGAACTTGTTACTATCGTCTTGACAAATATCTTCATCAACAAGGTTTTTCAAAGGGGGAGTCTGCTTTGATAACAACTTATACACAAAAAGGCGAAAATGATAAACTATTGATTGTGGTTGTATATGTTGACGATATCATTTTGGAAGTAATGAAGAGTCTATGAGTCGAAATTTGTACGATATGAAACAAGAATTGAAAATGTCTTTACTTGGGGAACTAACATTCTTTCATAAAAGCACAAGTGCAAAAAGCAATAGATGGCATATTCTTATCACAAGAAAAATATCTTAAGCAAATATTGAAGAAATATGGCATGGAAAATTGCAAACTGTAAGTACACCAATGATAAGCGGATGTAATCTCGGTTTAATGATGATTCCCCCCGGTGAATCAACGAGTCTGATGCAGTAGGAAGTCTACTCTATCTCAACGGGACAAGACCGAAATTATGCATGCGGTTAAGGATTGTTGGACGATTCCAAACTAATCAAAAGTCTCACCTTGTTTGTGAAAAGAATATTCAAATATCTGAGAACTCAAGACTTTGGAGTATGGTATCCAAGAATGCCCAGTCTTACTCTTTCAGCCTTCCCCGAGTACGGATTGAAATTTGGAAATATTGATGATCAAAAAAGCACTGGTGGTGGTGCATTCTATATGGGACCCCGGTTAGTATCTTGGTTTAGTAAGGAAAGCAAAGCTCTATTGCCTTATCTACGACGAAGCGAGAATATGTGGCTACGCATCATGTTGCACTCAACTTCTTTGGATGATGCGGACCTTACAAGACATTCAAATCAAATGTTCGCCTCCTATCTCCATTATGTGTGATAATACAAGTGCCATCAATATTTCAAAGAATCATGTTATGCATTCCAAGACCAAGCACATTCCCATCAAGTATCATTTCTTACGTGAACAAGTGCTTGAACAAAGGTGGTGGAGTATGTTCCTCCAAAGAACAAGTTGCTAATATATTTACCAAACCTTTATCTAGGGAAGCGTTCGAATATCTTAGACGGTGCAGGGTAGTCTGCCATGCGGAAATATTAGATATGTGGGGATTCAAAAGACTAAATTGGATACGCTCCGGTGAAAGTGTTCGGGGATGCACAAGCTAAGGGGGGAGCATTGGTCATGTGTAAGGATACATTGTTGGCATTCTAATTATTTATTGTAGTCTGATCTCATGCTTCGAGAATCCTTGATCTTGATTGAATGAGTCATTGTTATTTCCTAGAATATTATGTTTGAAGATGCAACATAATCTCGGGGGAGCATGGTATTATCGGTACGAGAGGATCTTGATCAACCCTGCGCCATTGATGTGTCAAAGGTGGAGGAAAAGCAAAAAAAATGGAGCTTCTATAAGAAAAATAGAGGAAGAGTATTGCCATCGATATGAGAGATATTATTGAAAATGCTTGTCATTGATGGCAAAGGACTTGGCAAAGAAGGAGCATACGAAACAATAACTAGGAACGGAAAAGAAATGTATGGAAGAAACAAAGGTCGTGAGAGAGAAACGGAAGAAATAGTGCATTTACACGGACGGTATCAATCGAGCAAATTGAATTCAATAGGAAGGATATTTGGAGTCCATGTGGGAATTAATTAATATGTGAACATATGTATGCATCCAGGATGGAGGATAATTGAAATCTTGATAGTAAAGCCCTATGAGGGGATTAATGGTGCTACTGTGTGAATTTGAAGGCAGAGTGTGTATGTGTTTATTTGTGTGTCTAAAAAATACAGTAAAACCCAATTGATTATATATATTCATTGAATATAAAACCGAAGAAGGTAAGTGGGATCAATGTTGAGTTTGATCTTGGTATTGTACGTTACCTTTATTGAATTGAGAAAAGTCTCTAATATATGAACGTGTTCTTGATAAAGAAATTGTGAATCCATACCCAACCAACACGGAACTACATTGGTAAAGTATGTGATATAGGCCATCGGGCTTTCATTGGAACAACACTTTGGAATTACGAACGGGAACTGGAAGGAAGTAGGTAGATCTTAACAAAAGGAAAACGACGGAACCTAAGGTAGAAGGATGGAACCACGAAGGAGAAACGGTACAAAGCGGTTTCTGGGTTTTCAACAACACCTCTTTTGATGGGCAAGCGGTATTCAAGAGGTTGGGGTGATTCCATAGAGCAGGTAGACAACGACGTCCTAATGGTGTAAAACCGCCATCTGCTGCCGCGCCATCGCGCGACAACGTCGACCGAAGCCATGCGATATTGTTGTGCGTCGTTGATGCGGAGGGAGCCATCGGAAGGTAGTCGTGCTGAGAAAGATGCACGATGGATAAACACGGTACAATGCAAGTATGTGATTGGGTCATTGATCATACATGTGGGCAGGTTCTAAATTATATTGGTGGAACCACTTTTAAACTAGGGTTTGTAGGTTATTAAAGGATGTTGAATATGTGAAGTTGATGGAAATATGGAAACATATGATGTAATGAATGTGGATCTCATGAACACATAAACACAGGGTCGGTTACATATATATGCATTGAGGTCATAACTAAAGGAGAGAATTTGGATTAATATCTCAATCTCAGATTGAGATATTAAAAATCCTTAGATTAATTATCTAATTGCCTAACAAAGAAAATAGAACAATAAGAAATTATTTGGGGTTTGGGTAGACCCCACTGGACTATCTATTTGATCCCGTCCTAGAATACCATCAAAATTTTGGTGGTTTTGACTCATGTTATTAATAAAGGCAAAAACTATATAAGGAGAAGAGGATTATAGTTCAAGGTGTGTATGGGGGGGATTGTCAATGAATAAATCTCTTTAAGAGATATTTGCATGATTGAACTCTGTTTTCTGATAAAGCTGAATCTATGATGCACCTATGGAGTTGATGTAGGTTCAAGACCTCTAGATCGAGAAAATGATGAATCTCTAGAAAGATCTGCAAAGAAATAATGAAGACCTGACGCAAGTCTGATGAAGAAATTGAAGAAATTTGGAGGATCTGAGGATTGAAGTCTTCAGCATGAAAGTGGAAGCTTTCTACCAATACAAGATGGTGTTAAATCAGGGGGTTGGAGCTCCCTTCCAGTAGTAATTGGAGAATGAGAGAAGGTTGTAGCCTTCTGCAGGTGGGTGCCTGCGTGCTAGTATAAGTCTGCGCCAGAACAAAAATTGTAAGAAGTTTTCTTTATAAAAAATATTGAATACAAAGACGACAACAATGGTGGTTTTCTCCCAAATTGGGTTTCCACCTTAAATACTGGTGTTCATGTGTGTTTCTTATGTTTGATGGCTAATTCTATTATTACTGCACATGCTTACTGCTTACTAAACTTCTGATGAATGAATGATGCAATAATATAAGTAAAGAATTAAATAATAAGATCTCTGATAAAAAGTTTTCAGTAAGATCTAAATACTTATTCACTCCCCCCCCCCCCCTCTCAGTATTTTTCCTAACAATTTTTTATGGCCAAGTCAGTTAAGGGAGCCCCCAGATATTTGGAAGGAAGAGTAGCTATGGAGAAGCCAAAAATACGAGCTACAACATGTTGAGTCATGGGAGGAGTATGAAAGAAGAAGATTTGGGATTTAGCAGTGTTGATGCAGGCTCCGGATGCCTCTGAGAAGTCATCAAGAAGTGATTTGTATTTTAAAGCTTCTTGCACAGAAGGATGGCCAAATAACATGTTATCATCTACAAATTGTTGGTGGGTAATAGCTGGAGAGTTATGGATGGAGATGCCTCTGAGGTGCTGAGATTGTAGAGCTTGCTTGATATGATGACCTAGACCTTCCGCCATTAACACAAAAAGAAAAGGAGAGAGGGGGTCTCCTTGCATTATACCTCGAGAGGGACTAAAATTTCAAGAGGGAATGCCATTGATGAGGGTGGAGAATAAGGTGGAAAAAACCAGACTCATTACCCAACGAATCCAAGGGGGGGAGAAGCTAAAGGCTGCCAGCATTTTTTGAATATAAGTCCAGCATAATTTTTCAAAAGCTTTAGACAAGTCTATCTTAAGATGCATACCTGCCCTTTTGGAGTGCTTGAGGGAGTGTGTAACCTCATGGGTGAGAGTTATACCATCCAATATTTTCCTACCTTCCAAGTATCCTGATTGATCTGGCGAGATGAGGAGGGGAAGAAGCGGTTTCAGCTGAGAAGCTATGACTTTGGAAATGGCTTTGTAAATGACATTGCATAAGGCAATAGGGCGGAATTTATCCGACGTGTAATAATGCTCTTATTTAGGAATTAGGGCAATGAAAGTTGAATTTAAATATGGAAGAAACCAATGTAGGGTTCTAGATTCTTCCACCACTTGCCAAACTTCCTCTTTGATGAGGTCCTAGAAGTTGTGAAAGAAGGTGGTGGTGAAACTGTTCGGACCAGGAGCCTTACCTTCCTTGAGATGTTTCATAGCCATATCTACTTCTTGAGGGGTAACTGGCATTAGGAGTAGCTGGTTATGTTCCTCCGTAATAATTCTCGGAATATTTTGAGTGAGTTTTTCTATAGCTGGTTGCATATTGATTTGGGGCTCCTCATGAACCGCCTAGAAATGATTGATGATCTCCTCTTCAATCTCTTCATGATCTTCCATCCTTTCCCCCTGTTGATTCTGAATGTGAGAGATGGTGTTATGAATTTTCCTTTGTATAGTAGTTCTGTGAAAGAATTTTGTGTTGCGCTCTCCCTCTTTTAGCCATTTGACTCTATATTTTTTCTTCCAGAGGATTTCCTCTTACTTTCTCCACTCCTCCAATTGATTTTGAATACGCCTCTCTTGTTCCAAAGTCTCCTCTGTTCTACCTTCATTGATGATCTTTTGCTGTAGAGCCATCATTTCTTGGTTTAGAGCATTCTGATCCTTAAAAATGTTTCCAAATGTGGAGTGGTTCCATATTTTGATATGCATTTTGAGAAATTTGAGTTTCTTCTGGAATTGAAACATTTTAGATCCCTCTGGGGGAGAGAAATCCTTCCAAGTCTTACGGACCAAGTCGTTGAAACTTCAGTGTGTGAGCTAAAACAATTCAAAACAAAAAGGTTGACGAGTAGAGTTTCCTAGTCTTTGCCATTGTAGAGATATTGGCTAATGATCCGATCTAGAGAGGGGCAGAATGGAGGTGGTGATATCCCCTCCTAGATGAATGGAATTATCAGAGATTAGGAAGCAGTCTAATTTGGAGGCAATTTTCTGCCTACTTTCTCTGCGATTGCTCCAAGTATAAATTCCGTTGCTGAACTACATATCTATTAACCAGTTGTTTTGTATGAAGTCCTTGAAGTAGCCACTTTCGTTCTCCAATTTGGCTCTTCCCCTTGTTTTTCCTCGAGTCTTGTTATCATATTGAAGTTGCCTCAAGTGATCCATAGTGGGAAAAGTCTGTTGGAGTTGAGCTTAGCTATAGTGTCGAGCAGAGCAGTCTTACTACCAGTATCCTGAGGGAAATAGACATTAGTGAGATGTCCATGAATATTGGTTCCTATTATGTGGAATGTAGCTTGAATGATATGATGGGATGCATGAAAGTCTGAGAGTGTGATAGCCTGCATATTCCATGTAATGGCTAACCCTCCAAATGCACCAGAGGCATCCACTGCAATGGAATGACATCCTGGCCAAGATTTCGCTAGTATGTTTCCAAGAGTGGTGTTGTTACATTTTGTTTCTTGCATGAAGAAAATTTGTGGTTTCTCCTGCTTTATCATGTTTTTTATCATTCAAAATTTTCTGGGACTGTTTAGCCCTCTTAAATTCCATGAGGTGAGCTTCATGATTCACTATTTGGTAGGGGTTTGTAGTACTTTGTTAGCTTGGAATATCTTCCTGACTCCACCAGAATCTTGCCGATGGTGATGGTTCTTTGCAGATCTATCTTTCTTCCCGGCTTCTTGGAGTCCTTGGGAGATAGTGCTCCATCCCATTGACTTCCTGTTTGTATTCCTAGTTGGTGTTGCTGAAATTCTCTAGAGATTATGACCTCCAGGTTGTCTACCTGGATTTCTTGAATTTTATCGAATTATTTCTTTTTGCAAGCTTGCTCAAGAGTAAAAATGTCAAGTCCTCTTAAGTCTATACTCTCAGGCTCCTCCTCCATATTTTGCGCCTGGCTACTGCCATCCATGGTGTTGTTTGAGTAATGAGGCTAGTGAAGAACACAATAAATATCCATTCCATTTGGTTTCCAATCAGGATCCATAGGGGTCGTAGCCATGTTAGTCTAGGTATCATTTGGAGGTAGGGGAGTTGGGACTGAGCCAGGTGATGGGGTAGCTTGGGATGGTTTGGGAGGGGCGGCATCTTGCTGGTTTGTAGTTGGGATAGTATCATTTTCCTTGGCTAGTGCATCAAAGTTGTTGCTGGTGGAAGGGATGGAGGAGGTGTCATGGAGGGATTTTTTCCCAGAGGCAGGTTTTTTATGATTCCTTTTTCTAGTGGTAACTTTGGTGAATCCCTTAGGATCAGGCTTATCTCATACATCAGTGTTCTGAGGCTTAGCATTTAAAGGGTAGTCACAGAATAGATGACCATGGACATGACATTTTTAGCATCTGAAAGGTAAATGTTCATAATCTGAAGGCTAGATCCATTCAAAATCATCATGATAAAGACTTACCAAGTCCGGGAGAGCTCTGTCTAGGTGCATGTAGATGCATATGCAAGCATATGAAGTATATCTTCGGAGCTTTGTTTCTTCAGCTATCTTGATAAAATATCCCAAGCCCTTTCCTATGTCCTTCAACAAATCTTCATCCCAGTATTCCAGTGGAAGAGAATACATCCGAATCCACACAGAAGCCCAGCTGAAATCCTCCTTGTCTGGGTTAAATATTTCCACCCAGTCCCGTAAATACAGTGCAACTGAGTTGAAAAAGTAAGGGCCATCGTCTAGGACTCTGTTACGATCTTCAATACAATATAAAACCACCATAAAGAATCCTTTTGGGCCAAGCTACAGGGTCACGTTTCCTTTGGGTTTCCATTTTGCTGTTATCCACCCTTGAAGAGCTTTTTCAGTTGGTCAAAAGCCGATAAATTTACCGATGAGGGCATGGTCCTTCATATACTAGATTTGACCATTTATCCTATGACTTGGCAGTTCTATTTTGGGCCGTTCAGTTGCTATGGGCTTACAGGTTGAAGATGTCGTTGTAGGATTATCCTTGTGCAGTGCAACGTCTCCCTGTACATCGCTTATCTTTTCTGTCGAATCTTGTGAAGCTTTTGGTGGTTCTTGCGTCAGGATACTTTGCATTAAATCATTTCCCGTTTTAACTTGGGTGGAGTTCTTTGTTGTATCTGAAGTTGTCTTCATGCCAAAGCCAGATGGGGGAGGCTCTGAAACCCCCCTAACGGGATTGCCATTACAGGGATCCCTTTGGTAGTGATGGAGGAGGCTTTGAAACCCCCCCAACAGGATCGCCATTACAGGGATCCCTTTGGTAGTGAACTGCGGATGAAAAGGTGTACGAGAAAGGTTTGCAGAGGGCTGAAAGGGTTAGACTTCTCCGTTACAGAGACTAAAAAAAACCCTAGTTGCAGACAGAAACCCTCTTGCACTCTAATAAATATTAATCCTTCAAGTTCCTTTTAGTTATTAAAATGCATGGATAAAACATTTCAATTCTGTCTAATCAATTTCTAAATCATTATACTCTAGTCAACAATTTCAAGAAAGTAATCCAACCTTCAAATTAAAGTAACTTTTCTCAAGTTCTAAAAATCTTAAAAAAGAAATATAAAATAAAATTAACTTAACTAATAAATCTATTTAACATATAGATATTTTAAATAAAACACATTCTAACAATTTTAAATGTGAACCCTCTTGTTTGTCAAGAAAATTACCATCAAGCCCATAGGGTGTAGAACAATTGGTGATAGAGCATATTGTTAACACACTCCTTATGTGAAGGTTGCAAGTTAGAAATCTCATGGAAGAAGAAAATTACCATCAACAAAAATATCTCACATATATAAGTATAATATGAATAAAAATGCATAACAAAACTTGCTATCAATTTAACAGAATTAATAAATAATACATTCTTCCAATATACATAATATAACATTTTTCTTTTCACCATTATTTCGACTATTCTATAACAATGTAAAGGGATACAATGAAATTCATAGTTACTTAGGGAATCGATATATTCCAAAGAATGGTTGTGTGGTGGAAGGCACGATCCAAAGTCTAGCTTTATCCCATGTGATCATTATAGTGATAATTCCACCAAATCCCATCACTACTCCCAACCCTAACACAATCACTAAGATTTTTTCATCCATGTGACTCAACCATCCCCTTTTACTAATATTGCTATTTTTTTCTTTGTCTTTGCATGGATGTATTTGATCACATGTTTTCTTTCATTTTTGTAATTTATTATCTTCATGTCATGGTTGAAATAAATCACAACATAGACACTTATTTCTTTGAAATGAGCTCACAACAAAAGTGTCTAATTGTGTTCATTTTGGGATTTTCCCACAAAGTTTGTTTGATAAAACATTAAAAACTTCCAAATTTGATAAAGCAGAGAGCTCGTGAGGAATATTTGCACCCAAATTATTATTGGACAAGTCCAATTTCTCTAGAGTAGATATTTTACTAAGAGATGCAGGGATTTTCCATCCCAATTGATTTCTACATAAATTTAGTAATCGAAACCACTCAAACTTCCTATGCTTGTTGGAATTTAACCATTAAGACAATTGTAGGAAAACTCAAGTATTGTATTTGTCTCAAACATATATGCAAGGGAATAATCACGTGCTTTTATAACAATGACAAAACACTACAAGGAAAAGACCCTCTAGTGGATGTTTTTGAGGAAGCCCTTATAAAAATAGCCCAAATATCCATTTGTAGTGGACGTCACTAGAGGAGTTTGGAAGGTGGAGGTTTTTGTGGATGTTTTTTTACGGTGCGTTTCTAACCATAACACGTACTGGTGCATTTAATGAAAAATGCACTAGTCCGCACTATCAATTGGCACACCGAGACACTATTTTCTTTGTACAAATCGGCTCGATGCATCTCAGTACTCCAGTGCACCGCTGCTCTATGTACAAACCAACCCGATGTGTCTCAATAATCCAGTGCACTATAACGATGTGTGGTACGCCATTGATAAAACCGCCTGGTGTGTCTCATAATCAAGTGCACGAAAAAAGGGTTAATTTAAAAAAAAAATTATCGGCCATAAAAAGCCTCACTTTTACTTGTTCAGTGCTCCAGATATATCAAGCATCGGTGTGAGTTTTTCTTCTTTGAGGCACCTTGCCATCGGTGCTCCCATTGCCCGCATTGCTACCGTCCATTTCTAACTGTATGGAGTTCGAATTTTTGAAAACGGTGGATTTTTTTTTTTTTAGTATTCCTCAAAAAAAATTCCTCCTCGATGTGCAAATGTGCAGGTAATATACTTTTTTCTCAATAACTTAACCTTTTAGCAAATTAATTTGTCAAATTCACTTAAAATTTACCATTTAAAAAAAAACAAAAATTTGTGCGGTGCGTTCGAGCCGTTTGGCTCGCACCGTTCATGGTGTTGCCTGTAAATTTACAGGCCACACCATGAATGGTTTTAACAGAAACTGCACTGGGTTCTGGTGCGGTACTTAGAAAACGCGCACTTTTTTAACACTAAAATAGTGCAGCGCATGTCGATTGGCAGCCGCACCGAGCATATAAAATATTTAAAAATAACATGGCGGTGTAGTCATTTACATGACCGCACCGAGCATATAAAATATTTAAAAATAACACAGTCGTGCGGTCATTTACATGACCACACCGTTAATTATGTATTGTTGTTGGGCGGTGCATTTACCAAACTAACCGCCCCGGGGCGGATAGTTTGGTCAATGCACTGCACACAAAAAATTATGTTTGTGTAGTGCACAAATTTTTTTCATGTGCACCTTGGGCAGTGCATGATAAAGAAGTACGCACCAGTAGCAGTGTGTTACTATTTTTTTGGGCACTTTGAGTGTTTTTTTTTCAATACAAATTATATATATATTTGTAAATACATTTCTCATTTAATAAAAAAATGTATTTAATATGTGAATCATTCAACAACGTCAATAGAGAGAGTAAAGAGAACAACAAGAGCATATGAAGGACCATAATAACATGATTCATCTGTGGGAGGCATGGTAGAGGGAGAGGCTTTTGTACCCTCGCCCTATTACGACACCCACCCAGTTTCTCTTAAGGGAGGTAGGCCTCCTCAAGTTATACGAAGAGGCTACATCCCTGAAGGGGCACAGTGGGTTATTGGGACAGTTGATCTACAGGTGGGATGCCCACCAACAGGCTTTCCGGGTCAGTCTTGTCCAGTGCTACAAGCCCAATGAGGAGGACATATATTTTATTACTGGCCTATCTAGGAGAGGGAAGGATTTTCCCCAGTTCCTATATGTCCCTGTTGGTTATGCAGCAGGGAGTCAGTTGGCATACTCCCATAGATACATTAGGGACGATATACTTTCCCCTGCAAATTTCCATGTGTTCGATGGTCAGTTACACATTGCTTCGTTTGTTCTAGAGGAGTTGATGTACCTCTCACTACTACTGACGACCATTGCACACTATAGTAGTGATGGGCAGCGCATTAGTTTCCCGCTTTTATTTTCTGTGTATTCTTTATTCTAGATGCCAAGACTTGTGAGATGGTCTGTCATTTTTTTGCAGTTGTTTTGAATAACATTAGATAGATGTCATTCTGAGGCACGTGGGAGGTTGACCTTCCTTTTTGCTTCAAATTTATTTTGTTTATTTTTTGAGAGGTTTCCAGAGACGAGGCCTACTTTTGTTCGAAATCCTCATAGTCCGATGTTGCATGTACGGATGCAGATGTGGGGCCATATGATTCCCAAGAGGTGCTTGTCCGACTATCTGGCCAGGATATCTAATGATGCACTGGAGTTTCTAGCCAGTGCTAATGATCACTTGTTTGTGATGGTGACGTGTCTGTATGCAAGTTTGGATTGGCGAGGGTGTACCAACATCCTCTTTACTCAGGATGAGCCATCAGATGCTAGAGGTAATATTAGTAGATGAATTCCTTTTGGATTAATCACATAATTAGGATTTGGTCGAAGTTTCGAACCCACTGTTGTGGTTGTCTTGAGGATGAACCAAAATAGTTGGTTCGAAAGGTCAACCAAATCCTAATTATGTGATTACTCTGAAAGACATTCATGTACATTATGGATCACAAAAGCTTTAGATCTAATAGTCAATATTATTGTTTTCTTTAAATTAATATAGTTTCATTTTATTGTCTTAACTAATTAATTAGAATAAAATTTATTCTAACAAGTTCTTTACCTTTTTTATTAAATTTCTTAATGAAATTGTCTAATTATTGTTGTGTACTATATATTTTGTAGATATTGGCACATTCATTGGGGACATGATTCCACCCCCATCGGATGATCTAGCTGTAGATCATGACGAGGAGATGGCAAAGGCAGTGTATCAGGGTAATAGACCTAATCCTCAGGTGTAGATACCCACGGAGATGAGGTGTAGGGCAAACATCCGATTCAGGATGGAATTGGGTGACTAACTATGTCGACACCTGGTTGATGAGGGAGTCTGCCTTGCTATGATTAGAGAGATCCAGGCTGATCGTAGGCTCACAGAGCTCTGGAGAGAGATGCCCCATGATATGATGACCCTTATGCGTCATATCGTTAGAGCTTCCATACTACTAGTGGTTAGCATGGATATGCATCGTGGAGATGTGTGACAGAGCAACTCTTCTGATGATTATGATCACGAGGGGAGTGATCATCATTCTAGTACTCCACCTCCTCCTCCTTCACCTTGCGTCGAAGATGAGAAACCAACCTCGAGTCTTGATCAACAGAAATATTCTGAGCAGTCTACACCATCTCAGCATGCACCTAGCCCTGAGCAGACATGGCCATCGACTAAGCAGACACCTGATCCTGTGTAGGTAGATCCATCTGAGAAAGCTGCACCATCTACGACTCATCAGCAGGCACCTCTTGAGCAGACTGTGTTAGAGTCGGCCCTTACAGCCCTTCGTCAGAGATCATTTCGCTTTTTGCATATCATTTTTTAGGTGTCTCGCTCTCTTCACTTTGTTGCATTTCGCTAGGGGCATGCCATTGATTGATGAGAGGGTCTGGTCATCTTGTGTTTCCTCATGCTTGTACCTGCAGGGCTAATTCAAACTCCTCAAAAATCAGCGAAGTTCAAGTCACGTCATTCATGGTCATAAATGATTATTTTTGTCAATAAGAGTCTTTAGTCCTAGATTCTAGGGTTTTCAATCTTTTGATACATGTAATAAAAGCCCGCAGGCCATGAGGTTGGTTTCGAAAAGGTTCCTATTTCATATTTTTATTCTCAAAAACATTTGAAGACATTTCTAGTCCAAAACTCTGTTTTGGAACTAGAAACTGTCAAATTTATTTTTTGTAATAATTATGTATTTGTTCCACCATAGAAAGTTCAAAACAGCCTCTGGTCTTTGCCGAAGTCAAAATTCCAAAATACCTGCAAAGAACAAATCATTACATCAGTCCAAAACTCAGAAAAAGCAGTGAAAAGCCAAAAGACAGAATTGCATTAAATGATAAAATGCCAAGATTGCCAAACATTACAAAGTGGGTTATGGAGAAAATTTAAATCAAATCTGATAGAGATATTTTTCAACCTATATAAAACATGGAGGACAAGTCATTTTCGCAAATTCCCAAAGCAAAGGTCGAAGAAAACCATAGAAGAGGCGAAAAACTTGCTTTCAAGCGTGACATGAGAGTGAAATCTTGTATGAGCGCCTCTGGTGTTAGCCTTGTACTTCTAGTGTATAAACAGCATTAAGGAATCACGGGCATGCATTTTCTGCCTTGTGTCTTTTACCCATATAGCACTTAGGGCATGCGCCTTGGCTGGCAGTAAGAGGTTGAGACCCACTTTTACTCTTGTGGATTCATATCAAGTACCTCTTTTAGCCCACCAAGTAAGTAATTCATGCATGCTTAGTGACTCATAAACATGCTGTGGTGTTTGGAAAGTGGAGAAAACAAATGTTTAATGTGGTGAAATGTAAACCCTAGGTTCATTGCCAAAATCACTCCATAGGGTTTTGAAGGACATGATAGTGATATTGTGGGGGTTTCCAAACTTGTGTTATTCATATATGCCTGTGTCATCTATTGTCAGTGGTGTCTCTGCTCTCACGCTCTCTCTTTGTTATTACATCACTGCTGTCATTGCTATTATCTTACCACTGTCATTGTGACATTGTTTATCATTTATATTGTAATACAGTCCCATTTTCACTATTCCCATTCTCCATTGACAAAGCCTAACTATCATTGCAAGGGATGTACACTACACTATATTTCTTCCTACTCACTTGTCAAAATTCCCCATGTAGTCAAAGCAGTGACTGTTTTCCATTCAAACTCATTTGTCAGAACCTTTATCACTGTGGCTTTCCTATAACACTTTGATACACATGTGACACATTTGGGATTAGAGCATACACTGAACTCTTGTTTTCACTATACCTATATCAGCATATATTTTGCAAACATCTTGTTTTCAGCGCCATGTCAAAGACGTATTCAGTTTATGAGCAGGAGTATGACAGTGATTCCACAGCAGAGATTAATGTGCCATGGAGGTCTCACAAAAGCGGCAAAAGTGGTAGACATGTCAGGGAGGAGCCTACGTCTTTGGCTCAATTGCAGGCTTGCCCGCTTGCAATGGATTGTTTTCAGCATCAGTCATGTTTCCAATACTGTGAGTTTATTTCCCAAACTCAGCTTCATCATGAGCTAGCTTGCCTTTTTGTTCTACATTTACATGATGGCCGTGTAAACCTTGCCGGAGTAAACTTCATTGTGTCACCAGAGACCATTGCTCAGGCCACCGGGATACCAAACATAGGAGAGGAATGGAACAAACGACAGCAGCTCGAGAAATCCTATTATGAGCCATATATTAGACCTGGATATATGAGGCAGCTGAGCAGGGTATTTCCGTTCAGATTTTTGAAGGATGAGTTTGCACCATTGATGAAACTCATCATTCGATATTTTAGTTGTGAGGGCAGATTCTCGCACCTCTATGCGTACCATATACGTTTGTTGATGCATTTCACGAGGGTACATATGATGAGCATTCCATACTTCATGTATCACAACATAGAGTGAATGAAATTTCTTGTACAGAAGAAGACCCCAGCACAACAACATAGCAGTATATATCATTACGCGTTGATCAAAATTATGGTGGTACATCACCTGACACAACAGGGCATTGATTGGGAAGATTTCATCTCCCGTGACTTCTTTGCAGCGCCACAGCCGCCTCCCGAGGTAGTTCATGATGAGGGAGAGCCTTCACACCATCTTGACATTCCTGAGACTGAGCATATCAGTGCTCCAGTGTATGTGACATATCAGCGAGGCCACAGGGCCTTATTTGCAGCTACACGACGAGTACTATCTCCACATGGTGTGGAAGGGGTCTCGTTGACTTCATCAGCAGAGCGAGTATTATCTCCACATGGTGTGGAAGGGGTCTCGCCTTTGAATTCAACACAGGTACAGGTTCAGGATAGAGGCAAGAGGCCGATGCACGATGAGGGCCCTTCAAGAGGCCGGGACACTGACTTTACATTCATCGATGTTGATGCGAGCTCTCCTAGCTCGAAACTGAAAGAGATCATCCAGGAGTAGAAGGCCGATATTGACACACTGAATGTTAAGTTGCAGAGACCTCAGTGGGTGATAAAATACCTGGAACAGCGTAACAAATAGCTAGGGGACCAGCACACACTTGTAGAGCTGCGGCGAATCCGTGAAGATCGACAATTGGCCCGGAAGAGACCTGGTGACATGACACCGGCTGATCGAGATACTTGCCTCACGCATGTTAACATTCATCTAGATAAGTTGTTGGAAAATGCCAATAGAGACAAAGACATGCTTCGTCACATGAAGAATCATTATTGGGCCCGTAATCACGTTTGCCGAGCTAAAATGAAGATCCTGAAGAGAAGGTTGAGCAGAGCACTAAAACGGCGGAAGAGGCCTGATCCACTCCGGATTTTGGCCGAGGCTTCATTGGCTGAACATGATACATGATGGAGGTTCTTCGCTCCGAATTTCAGCAAATTCGGAGAAGTTTTTGTCATTTTGAAAATTTTGGTCTCAAAACAGGTTTTTCAGCCCAACGCGTAGCACGTCACGACGCGCGCTTATGATTGGGACACTTGCTGGAAGAAAAATTTGTATTTTTGGATTTTTCATGGTAATTTATGCATTCTCAGAAATTTCCGAAGCATTCCATCAAGTTCTGGATGATCAAAAGGGCCAAAAACACCATGAAAATCACCTTTCTGCCACCTTTTGCACCAACAGGAAGTACTTGTGGGAGAATGAAGTTTTGGAGGGGGAAATGAGCTCCAAATTGGGAAATTCCACTTGGGTTGGATAGCAGACATCCAGGGATTTCCAAAAAGCTATCATGAGCTTGATTCTGATGCCAAGAAGTGCCCCAAGAACAGGCTGAAAGGCGCACGATGCATAGAGCTCAGGCGCGCGGCGCATATAGATTTTTGGCTAATTTTTCATCTTCCAGCTCAGAATTTCGGCCAGTTGGACCAGTTTTGATTGTGGATGTAATTTTTGAGTTTTTTTTTATGTAATTTTGTGGTTGTAATGTAACTTTGACTCACTTTTACCTATTCTATAAGATTCACTCACAAAAAAGTGAAAATCAAGTAAATGAATCAGTTTCCTTCCTTTTAGAGGCAAGTTATTTGGCTGCCTAGATTTTAGCTCCTTGTTTAGAATTGGTTGGAACTACTCCTAGAAGGAGGAATTCGACCCCTAGAGGCATGGGAAGGGGTTAGGATGGTCTATATGATGTAATTTCTGAGACACTATCAGGGTTGGACTCTTGGGAAAACTTTGGCACACTATTGTACATATTTTCTACATTTTGGCTAAGGAAAGATCAGAGGTTTTGCAGCACCTGTTGGGATTCTTGTGGCTTTCAGTTTTGATGGTGTGTTCTCTCAGTTATTTGTAAGTTATTTAATGTTTAATGTATGCCATTCCATTCGTTTTCTTCTGAAACTAAATGAATGAGTAAATGAGGTAGAATCCATTGATTCCAATGCTCTGCCTTTAAATTTGTTTAGTTTTATATGTTTTCGCCAGTTTGGAGAGGATCCTTGTTCTCCCTTGCCCTCTTCAGCTCCTTGTCATTCTGATCCATCCATACACATAATAAAAAAGCATCAAGACTACTGCCTACCTTGCCCCAACTCGAATTCTGCAAAGATCTGGCCTCATCCCCGAGCCCAAAATTGTTTTTCCCATTTTTCCAACAAAAACCCAAAAAATTTAAATCAAACCTTCCTATCTATTTACTAGCCTAAAATCAGTATCCATTATAAGTCATCTCACCCCCTTTTAAGACCTTTTGCCGAGATAGACCCGGAGAGAGCCCTCTCCTGTCCTCGTAGGGCTAGCTACGAGGCTAAGCTTGGTTTGATGTTGCCTTGAGTTTTACCTTATTTCAGCCTAAGGTAGATTCGAGCGCTAACATAGTGGCGACCATACTGGGGAAAAAATCTCAATGGTTTGCTTGTTGGTGTGTTCATTTCATGAGTTATAGACGGAGTCTGAAGTCACGCCAGGTAGCTTTCGAAATGCTTTTGCTATGCATTAGCGGAAGTAGATAAACGCTTCTTCAGTCGATCTCCGGTTAGCTTGTGAATGCGGCACTTGATTTGCAAATTACCCCAGTACACTTGTTCGTTCTAGACTTTTGGATGATTGAGTCTAGAAGTCAATAGGCTGAAAATAATCGGTTGTGTCCCTTGGATTTTTGGAATAGATCAATACACTGCCTTCCCAAAGGCATACTAGATCAAATCCTGATCCAAATCCGCCTCCAGTATATGAAAACCCCAACCTAATCCCAAGAATTTTCCGTCGAGAAGCTCCCATCATTCCTTTGGTCAAATCTCACTCATACCCCACTGTTTTTGAATACATTGAAGATATTGAGTTTGACGATCAGTTTGAGTTATCATTGTTTGAAACCAAATCCAAAAGTGCCACTGGTTCTACCGTCATCAATCCTGAGTTCATCAAGTATCTAGAAGTTGAGCAAGCAAATAGATCTATCGATAATTATATCCTGAATCTTCAAAACTCCATTGTGGCAACCAACATTCCCGAATTCATTGAATCTGCTTCACAAACTCTTGGGCCATCTGAAATTGCATCCGGTTCACGAATTCCCACTGAACCTCCCTTTATCCCTACCATTCCCGTACAGCCTGAGATCTCTGATCATCAATCAGCAGTATTTCCTCCTCCATCTCCACCGCATACACCTCGTTCATCTACTACTCCCATTCCACCTGTTTCTCCAAGATAGTAGATTATAAATCCGCCAAGAGCCATGGCTTCTAGATTCGCACCTCTTGTTTTACCTGCAAATTTGGATCCTATGCCCGCTGATTATCAGAGTAAGATTCCAATATTTGATGGCACTCCGCAGAGTGTGTCCGCTCAGCAGCATATTGTTAGAATGACAGATTTCTTGGACCTGCATGAAATAGATGAAGAAAATGTGTCCATGAGGTTGTTCGCCCAAACTTTTGGAGGTGAGGTTCGTAAATGGTTCAGAGCTCTACAGCCCGCAAGTATCAATACATTACAAGAGCTTCAGACACAATTCTTAGATCGATGGGAGATGAAAAAAGATCCGCTGCAAATTACTTCTGAGTATACCAGCATCAAACGTAATTCTGGTGAGTCCGTTCGGGATTATATTATCAGATTCAATACAGTGTATAATGCAATTCCAGATGACTTAAGACCGTCTAGAAAATCAGCTCTCCTTAAATTCCCGGATGGTTTTGATCCGGAGATGGCTTATTCACTACGAGACAGAGATCCACCTACCTTGGAAGATATGCAGAAGATTGCTGTTAGTGTTGAGGCGAATCTGAATGATAAGAGAGCCCGGTTGAAAGCAGAAAAGAGAGTGACCATAAAAGAAGAAGCTTCCACATCTGCATCAGAACAGCACTTGCTTCGTGAGATGGAAAAAATGTTCAAAAGAATGACGCTTGACAAGCCAGAAACGCAGATTCGTAATCCCAACTACCGTGGCCAGCAGCAACCACAGTTCAGAATTAAGCAGCGTGAACAGAGAGCACAAGAGCCGGCAGCCCAGCAGCAGATTAAAACCCCTCTTTTGCAGAATTTTGTGAGTCAAGATTCAGACGATGACGATGATGTATTAGGGGAGAAAAACCACTTCTTTACTCCCAATGATCTGCCCATTTACATCACTGAGGATGAAGAATATGGATAAAGTTCAGCTGCACAGAAAGATGAGGATTTCATTTTAGCAAACGATGCAGCTCTAGAGGAAGAATCAGATGAATACCAAAGAGGATATATGAATGCTTTGTCCGCTCAGCCGAAGCAATACTCATTGAGAAACAGAGATGTGCCCATAAACCCAATTCAGAAGAGAAAAGAGGCTTCAGCACCGAAGATGGATTCACCTATACCACAGAAGAAAGGAAAAGAGACGATTGATCCCGCAGCTAATAAATCATCATCAGCAGAAAAGGCAAATCAGCCAAACATAATGAAGGATAAGGCTAAAAGGAAAGAAGCTCCGGTCAAAGAGGTTGAAAGAGTTTCAGCTTTTAGTTTGGAAAATGAAATTTCCAAATTGAAGGTATCTATTCCTTTGACAGAAATTATGAAGAACAGCAGCTATCGAGGTCAAGTCTCTAAAATTCTGAATTTTGATCCAATGTTTGACACGGTAAATATTGAAGATGATCAGCCTGAATTGATATTTGGGCCTGCTTTAGATGGTGAGTCCCCTGACAGTGATGTTCCTCCCTTTTATATTAGTTTGAGGTTGCATGAATATGTATTGCACAATGCCATGTTCGATTCTGGTGCTTCGCACAATCTTATGCCAAAGGCGATCATGGAAAAGTTGGGTTTAGACATTACAAGGAAATATCATGATTTGTATTCATTTGATTCCAGCCGCGTGAGATGTATCGGACTCATCAAAGATTTGGTTGTAAGTTTAGATCAAATTCCTGTGAAGAATGTCTTGATGGACGTGGTTGTGGCGGACATTCCTCCTCGATTTGGGATGCTCCTTTCTAGATCTTGGGGGGAAAAGTTGAAAGGTACACTACAGTTAGATTTTTCCTATGCTACAATTCTAGTCTTCAGTCAAATGAGAAAGTTATATCGAGAGCAGAAGATGAAATACATGATAACAAGCAAGGAGAAACCAATCAATCATCCTGTAAATTATGTACATACAGACTTAGAGTCTTTTGTTTTGTTTGCTGATAGTTTTAATGATATAGATAGTCAGTTAGTTCAATTAGAAGATATACCAGAGATTATCGAAAATTTCAGAGAATTTTTGCAGAAAGAAAGACGAGAAAAGCAAGATACTGTTGAGCAATCAGCTAAAGACGATGGGCAGCAAACAGAAAAAACAGAGCTGGCGCAATTTCAGCACTTGGAGGATGATGAAGATGGTCTTTGGACCATGGATTTCGATGGCGCAGTGGGTAGTGATGGTGCTGGAATTGGTGTTTGGATACGCAGTCCATTTTCCGCTCCGGATAAGGTTCCAAGCAATGTGAGAGTATGTTCCTACAAACTAGCATTTGACTGTTCTAACAATGAGGCAGAGTATGAGGCTCTGATTGCTGGCCTTAAGATTCTAAGAAAGATGAAAGCGAAAAGAATTTCAGTCTATGGTGATTCAGAGTTGGTGATAAAGCAGGTAAAGGGTGAGTTTCAAGCCAAGCATCCTCGCATGAGGGCTTACCGTAATGCAGTTTTAGACATTTTGAAGTTATTTTTAGATTGTACCTTGACGTGTGTGCCTCGCATACAAAATGGTGTTGCTGATGGAATTGCTAAGGCAGCAAGCAATTTAAAAATCCCAATGAATTCCAGCAACAAGTTCGAGATCCATGTGAAGCACCGCCCCACCGTTCCAGACAATCAGAGATGTTGGCAAGTTTTTCAGGACGACGAGGAGATTAGTGATTTTTTGCAAAATAAGGGTAAGTTTAAAGACACCTCCATAGATACAGAAAATGATGATGGTAATGATGATATACAAATAAATCAAATGGAAGTGCTGCAACTTAAAGATAACATCATTCCTAAAGGATTGATTCCTTTAGAGGAACTCTTTGATCAAGACAATGTAGCCCGCAAACCGACATTGAGGCCGACTGAAAAAGGTGTTGAAGAAGTAAATATTGGGATAGCTGAAAATCCCAAGATGGTAAAGTTATCCAAGTCATTGTCACCAGAGGCAAGAGCGGAGTATGTGAGATTGTTGTCTTCATTTGCTGATGCTTTTGCGTGGGATTACTCAGATTTAAAAACGTATGACACTAATATCATTCAGCATACTATCCCTATTAAACCAAATCAGAAGCCTTTCCGTCAGAAGTTGAGGAGAATCAATCCGAAGCTGCTACCATCGATTGAAAAGGAGGTAAACAGGTTGTATAAGTCAGGAATCATTGTACCTATCAGATTTTCTGATTGGATATCAAATTTGGTGCCCGTGAGGAAAAAGACAGGTGAGATCCGTTTGTGTATTGATTTCAGAAATTTGAATAAGGTGTCATTAAAAGACAATTATCCGCTGCCAAAAATGGACCATATATTGCAGCGAGTAGTTGGAGCATCAAGGATGTCACTACTCGACGGCTATTCAGGATATAATCAAATTTTAGTGCATGAGGATGATCGTGATAAAACTGCGTTCACCACTCCATGGGGAACGTTTCATTATGCCAAGATGTCGTTTGGTTTGAAAAATGCAGGTGCCACTTTTCAGCGTGCAATGGACATGGCTTTCGCCAATGAGAAAGATGTATTTTTGGTTGTTTACCTTGATGATTTGACGGTGTTTTCAAATTCGGATGAAGAACATTTGTATCACTTGAAAGTTGTTTTTCAAAAATGCAGAAAATATGGCATTTCGATGAATCCGAAAAAGAGCTTGTTTGCCATGGATGAAGGCAAAATTCTTGGCCACATCATATCGAAAGACGGCATTCGTGTTGACCCTGCACGTGTTGAAGCAATCCAGCAAATTGAACAGCCCCGGAACAAGAAAGAAATACAGTCATTTAATGGTAAAATGAATTTTCTGCGTCGTTTCATTCCAAATCTTGCTGAGCATCTTAGAGAAATCACAAACATGCTGAAAAAGGACAGTCAGGTAAATTGGACAGAAGAGGCGGTGAAATCATTCAATTTGGTAAAGTTATCTCTTTCTTCAGCCCCTATTTTAATCAGCCCGGACTACACACAGGACTTCATTTTGTTTTCGTTTGCTTCTGAGCACACTTTGGCAGCTGTTTTAATGCAGAAAAGGGATGGAGTTGAGAAGCCCATTGCTTTTTTCAGTCGAATTATAAGGGACGGAGCGTTGAAATACAACATTATTGAGAAACAAGCACTTGCTCTTGTAAAGGCCTTGAAATATTTCCGTGTGTATATACTGCATTCCCACATTATAGCCTATGTTCCTAACGCAGCAGTTAAAGATGTTTTGGTACAGGCAGATCCAGAAGGAAGACGGGGTAAGTGGATCGCTGCGTTGTTAGAATATGATGTGGAGATTAAACTGACCAAGCTGATCAAAGGACAAGGACTAGCCAAGCTCATGGCTGAAACAAATCTGCATGCTTTAGACATAAATTTGATCACTGCTATGTCTGATGAGGATGAGGAAAGTGCATCATTTCAAGTATCTGATATTTTTGTTTCTTCCCCTTGGTATGCTGACATTTTATATGTACTTCAGAATTTGTCTCCACCACCCGGGATGCCTAGAAATAAGAGTAGAACCTTGAAGTTGAGGGCTGCAAAGTTTTGCATATTGAATTTTGCATTATATTGGAAAGACCCTGGTGGAATGTTATTGAATTGTTTGGTAGAGGAAGAAGCCAAAAGAGTTTTGGAGGACTTTCATAGAGGAGATTGCGGGGGCCATCTATTTTGGAAAACCACAGCGAATAAGATTCTAAGGGCGGGATACTATTGGCCTACTTTATTTTCTGATGTATATAAGGCTGTTAAGAATTGTCACGAATGTCAAATTTTCGAAGGGAAGCAGAAATTACAGCCTTTGCCTCTCAAACCAATTGAAGTCAGTGCACCATTTCAGCAGTGGGGGTTGGATTTCATTGGGGAAATCCATCCGGCATCTTCCGGACAGCATAGATGGATATTGACAGCTACGGACTACTTCACGAAGTGGATTGAGGCGATTCCCACTCGACAAGCCACGGATGCGGTAATCATCTCTTTTCTTGAAAATAATATTCTATCACGTTTTGGGTGTCCTAGTAAGATAATCACAGATAATGTAGCGGCCTTCAAGTCTAAGAGGATGGTTGAATTTTGCTATAAGTACAACATCAGCTTGGGACATTCGACTGCCTACCATCCGCAAGGAAATGGCTTGGCGGAATCTTCAAATAAGTCTTTGGTAAATATCATTAAGAAATTGCTGGAAATCAATAAAAAGGGCTGGCACAAGAAATTAGTGAATGCACTTTGGGCCGATAGGGTAAGTTAGAAAAAATCTATTGGCATGTCTCCTTTCGAGTTGGTGTATGGGATAGACACGGTTTTTCCCACTTCTCTTGCTGTCCCGGTAGTCAAATTGCTTCAGGAAGCTGGTAGTGAGGAAGATCCTATGCAGCGAAGGATAAATCAGATGATTCATTTACAGCAAACACGGGAGGAGGTCTTTCAAAATACATTCAAGTTGCAGGAGCGCATTAAGAAGATTTATGATAGGAAGGCGAAAGCAGATAAGTTTCAGTTGGATGAGGTGGTCCTGAAGTGGGATGCTCGGAATGAGGAAAAAGGCAAGCACGGCAAATTTGAAAACCTTTGGAAGGGTCCTTTTAAGATTGCAGCGTATCGTGGTCAGAACGCCTTTCTTCTCAAGGAAATGAACGGGGATGATTGTCCTGGAGGGCCGATCAATGGTCGGCTGCTCAAGCGATACCATCTCTGAGTATTTTCTGTTGATTTCATTGTCATTGTATATATCGTTCTACTTCTGTTTCATCGCAAGTGTGTACTAATCTCTTTTCTTCGGTCTGGGGCCCGAAGCGAAGGCTATAATTCTGAAGAAGGAGGTTAGTTGGTTTGAAGTTTGTCAAGTTAGTTTTATCAGTCATTTCAGTTTTAAAGTTGAGTCGGTTTCAGTCAAGTTTTCAGTCAATAAATGTGTCCAAGGTTTTGTGTTATCTGTTGAAATAATGACTCCATCACCCAATGGATGAAGGCACTGTCTAACTCCTCCAGAGATCTGCCGTTCTTGGCATCTCCTTGGAGCCACCATCCCCATTGGAGCCAATGTTAGAGTCGGTCCTTACAGCCCTCCGTCAGAGATCATTTCGCTTTTTGCATATCATTTTTAGGTGTCTCGCTCATTCCACTTCGTTGCATTTCGCTAGGGGCATGCCATTGACTGACGAGAGGGTCTGGTCGTCTTGTATTTCCTCATGCTTGTACCTGCAGGGCTAATTAAAAATTCCTCAAAAATCACTGAAGTTCAGGTCACGTCATTCATGGTCATAAATGATTATTTTTGTCAACAAGAGTCATTAGTCCTAGAGTCTAGGGTTTTCAGTATTTTGATACATGTAATAAAAGCCCGCAGGCCATGAGGTTGGTTTCAAAAAGGTTCCTATTTCATGTTTTTATTCTCAAAAACATTTGAAGACATTTCTAGTTCAAAACTTTGTTTTGAACTAGAAACTGTCAAATTTATTTTTGTAATAATTATGTATTTGTTCCACCATAAAGAAGTTCAAAGCACCCTCTGGTCTTTTCCGAAGTCAAAATGCCAAAATCCCTGCAAAAACAAATCAGTTTCATCAGTCCAAGACTCAGAAAAACAGTGAAAAGCCAAAAGACAGAATTGCATTAAATGATAAAGTGCCAAGATTGCCAAACATTACAAAGTGGGTCATGGAGAAAATTAAAATCAAATCTGATTCTTATGAGATATTTTTCAACCCATATAAACCATGGAGGACAAGTCATTTTCACAAATTCCCAAAGCAAAGGTCGAATTGGAGAGTAGAAGGGTGAAAATTTGTTTTCAGAGCCGTGGAGGTGAAGTGGAAGTGCGCGCGGCGCACACAGGAGGCGCGCGATGCACATAAGGCGCGCGACGCACTGGGCATCATAGGCCCGTGAAATTTTTCACACGCGCGACGCACATACCGTGCGTGGTGCACTGGGTAAGCATGCGACGCGTAGAGTTTCAGAGCCAAAAAATTTTACTCCTTCGCCCAGATTCATGCCAAATTACCTCATTTTGCTTGCAAGTAAGTTATTCATGCTTACTTAGTGAATCATGGACATGTTGTGGTGTTTGGAAAGTGGAGAAAAAAAATGTTTAATGTGGTGAAATGTAAACCCTAGGTTCATTGCCAAAATCACTCCATAGAGTTTTGAAGGACACGATAGTGATATTGTGGGGGTTTCCAAACTTGTGATTATTGATATATGACCGTGTCATCTATTGTCAGTGGTATCTCTGCTCTCACGCTCTCTCTTTGTTATTACATCACTTCTGTCATTGCTATTATCTTACCACTGTCATTGTCACATTGTTTATCATTTATATTGTAATACAGTCCCATATTCAGTATTCCCATTCTCCATTGACAAACACAGTCCCATATTCACTATTCCCATTCTCCATTGACAAAAGCCTAACTATCATTGCAAGGGCTGTACACTACACTATATTTCTTCCTACTCACTTGTCAAAATCCCCATGTAGTCAAAGAAGTGACTGTTTTACATTCAAACTCATTTGTCAGAACCTTTATCACTGTGGCTTTCCTATAACACTTTGATACACATGTGACACATTTGGGATTTGAGCATACATTGAAACTCTTGTTTTTCACCATACCTATATCAGCATATATTTTGCAAACATCTTGATTTCAGCGCCATGTCAGAGACGGATTTAGTTTATGAGCAGGAGTATGACAGTGATTCCACAGCAGAGGTTAATGTGCCACGGAGGTCTCACAAAAGCGGCAAAAGTGGTAGACATGTCAGGGAAGAGCCTACTTCTTTGGCTCAATTGCAGGCTTGCCTGCTTGCAATGGATTGTTTTCAGCATCAGTCATGTTTCCAATACTGTGAGATGATTTCCCAAACTCAGCTTCATCATGAGCTAACTCGCCTATTTGTTCTACATATACATGATGGCCGTGTAAACCTTGCCGGAGTAAACTTCATTGTGTCACCAGAGACCATTTCTCGGGCCACCGGGATACCAAACATAGGAGAGGAATGGAACAAATGACAGCAGCTCGAGAAATCCTATTATGAGCCATATATCAGACCTGGATATATGAGGCAGCTGAGCAGGGTATTTCCATTCAGATTTCTGAAGGATGATTTTGCACCATTGATGAAACTCATCATTCGATATTTCAGTTGCGAGGGAAGATTCTCACGCCTCTATGCGTACCATGTCCGTTTGTTGATGCATTTCACGAGGGTATGTATGATGAGCATTCCATACTTCATGTATCACAATATAGAGAGGATGACATTTCTTGTACAGAAGAAGACCCCAGCACAGCAGCATAGCAGTATATACCATTATGCGCTGATCAAAATCATGGTGGTACATCAGCTAACACAGCAGGGCATTGCTTGGGAGGATTTCATCTCCCGTGATTTCTTCACAGCATCACAGCCGCCTCCCGAGGTAGTTCATGATGAGGGAGAGCCTTCACACCAGCTTGACATTCCTGAGACCGAGCATATCAGTGCTCCAGTGTATGTGACATACCAGCGAGGCCACAGGGCCTTATTTGTAGCTACACGACGAGTACTATCTCCACCCGGGGTGGAAGGGGTCTCGTTGACTTCATCAACAGAGCGAGTATTATCTCTAATCTTATAAGGGCTTCCACCTTTCATCTCTCAAGATTGTGTGTGTCAGATAAGGCAGGGAGGGCTGACAACATGAGGGGTCTTCAGAGGGCCAGGACATTAATTTTGTTGACTGATTTATACATGCATGGGAGAGAAAATTAAGAATTTTTCAGTCTTCCAAATTTCAGATTTCGCCTTGTATGCTTTATCTAATAATGAGTTGCATGAGAATTTTGTGGTTTGCAGCTTTGATCACTTTAAATTATATCTTAGACATCACCCCAAAAAAGTGAAAATCAAGTGAAAGAATCCGCTTCTTCCTCTCTTTTAGAGGCAAGTTGCTCAGTCATATATTTCAGTTCTATTTAGAATAGTTGAAACCTGCTCTAAGAGGAATTGGAATTTGAGTCATGGGAAGGGGTTAGGATGGTCTATATGATGTAATTTCTGAGGCACTATCAGGGTTGGATTCTTGGGAAAACTTTGGCACACTATTGTACATATTTTCTACATTTTGGCTAAGGAAAGATCAGAGGTTTTGCAGCACCTGTTGGGATTCTTGTGGCTTTCAGTTTTGATGGTGTGTTCTCTCAGTTATTTGTAAGTTCTTTAATGTTTAATGTATGCCATTCCCTTCTTTTGCTTCTGAAACTAAATGAATGAGTAAATGAGGTAGAATCCATTGATTCCAGTGCTCTGCCTTTAAATTTGTTTAGTTTTATATGTTTTCGCCAGTTTGGAGAGGATCCCTGTTCTCCCTTGCCCTCTTTAGCTCCTCATTCTGATCCATCCATACACATAAT
Organism: Pinus albicaulis; assembly: GCA_034641835.2. NCBI lineage: Eukaryota > Viridiplantae > Streptophyta > Pinopsida > Pinales > Pinaceae > Pinus > Pinus albicaulis. Next base: position 178,344,636 of record CM076579.1, read on the forward strand.
CAAAAAGCATCAATACACTAGTGCCTACCTCGCCCCAACTCGAATTCTGTAAAGATCTGGCCTTATCCCCGAACCCAAAAAGCTGTTTTTCCATTTCTCCAACAAAAAACCCAAAAATTTAAATCAAACTTTCCTATCTCTTTAGTAGCCTAAAATCAGTATCAATTTTGAGTCATCTCAGCCCCTTTGAAGACCTTTTGCCAAGATATACCCAGAGAGAGCCCTCTCCTGTCCTCGTAGGGCTAGCTATGGTGGCTTTGCTGGCTGATGTTGTCTTTGTTTTGGACTTATTTCGCCAAGGTGATTCGAGTGCTAACAATTGCACTTAGTTTTTTTCCCCTAAAGGAAAACACAAAAAAAACCAAAAACACTAGAAAAAACACTAAGCACAACGAAGTAAGAAGAAGATACCTAGGCACATATGGTGCACTTCACTTCAACAGTTTACTAGCCCTGGTTGACAATTTATGATATCAATTTAGGAACACTAAGTTGACTAGACAGTAACCTAGAAACCGTTTGGAAAAATTCATCACCAAAAGGAAGTTAAGGTCAAAACACTTATTAAGTACATGAATGAGTTCTTAAGTACGAGACCATCTGAACGTGTCGGGTCAAGTCAGGTTCGGCCTGAACGGGTCAGCCGGGTTAGGACTCAAGTGGTTCCTCCATTTATCCATGGATTAGAATAAGCCCAACCATAGCTCTCTAGAAGGATTGAATATGACATGCTTTAGTTTGTTGTTATGATAAAATAGTAATGATTGTATTTATTTAAGAAGATGTAAAGAGCTGAAGGAGCATAGTAAAATAGGTACGTAGAGAAGGAAGGGAGCAGTACGTAGAGGAGAGGAGTAGGATGCGCACAAGCATAGTAGGAACTGATGTAATATTCCATAATTTGTATGCCAACGCTATGATTTAATACAAGTTCCGACATTTTTCTGTTGTGAGTTACTTATGATTGCATTTTAGATTTCATTTCATTGAGTTAAATCACCTTGCTCCAGGTGTGGCTCGGGCTCACCACCTCTAGAACCAGGTTCATAGTTAATTTAGATTCAGAAATAGTTTATTGTGTTAATTCTTCATAACGTAGCGTGTGGTTGATGAATTTAAATATGTTGTCATAATATTATACTTAAATGGTCTGTCATAATATTGTATTTAAATGGTCTGTCATAATCCTGTACTTAACGTTTCGTTTCATTCGTGTAGATCAAATTGTTGAACTAGTTGTTTAATTGGTCCATGAGCACGACGTGATATTTCTTAACGATTACTTGCATGTTCCAACAGAGCCTATTCTTGTTAAGAATCATTTTGATATGAGTATTTCATGAGGATTATGATTACATTTTTAAGTTCGACAATGCACATGGATGATCTAGTAGTATAAGTTTCACTTGGTTAATGAATTCCAAATTGTTTGCATCAGAATCAAATACAGGTGTAATATCCCAAAATGGGAGAAACATGAATATTGAACATTTATAACATTTCAATCAAGGCAATAACCAGAATGTAAGCACAAAACTATAAAATGCTGGAAATGTTGGAATATAACAGCAAGACATTAAAACATTAGCAGAAATAGCTAAGCCATAGCATTATGTATCAACAACAATGTAATTACACAATGCTGCAAAATGAATGCACTCAAGCCACAAGATGGCATAAATACACTAATGAAACTTAGCCCTGGAAAGTACAAACTACTATTGATGGGAAGAATAACTATGTGTGAGAGGCTGCTATATTTCTCAGAAAGATCCAGGATTTTAACCATGAACTCTACTCGAAAAACCCAAAAAAACCCAGAAATTTTTTGGCCATATTTTGAGTTTGGAATTTTGTCCCTTTTTGGGTTGCACACTGCACACCCCTGCTGGCTGAGTTACGCACTCCCCGGAGAAAACTGCTGATCTGAGGCTAAAAGAATGATCTATCTTTTGCAATAGCACCCACTCAGCTCACTAACTGAAGGGTTGGTCCATTCTCCTGATTCCCAAGCTCAAAACTTGAGATCTAGCTCCTCCACTGGATATGCAACTGTTGCATGCACAAATGTTGGGAAATATTGTGTTGTCTAGGAGGGCTGATGATGTAGCCTGATGATAGATACTACAACTCTGTTCCTATGCTGCTGAAGTGATCCCCAGAGTGAAGGATTAATCCCTCACAAGATTCCAAGCTGAGTTACTTGGAACTTCCTCTTCTCCTCAAACCCTCACTGCAGAATTACACAATTCCTGCATGAAATGTTGCTGCATAGGAGAATTAGTTGGATGGCCTGATGCTGGATATGACAATGAAACTCCCAGAAGACTATAGTGGATCCACAATGTGAAGCGCTTATCCCTCCACGGGTTTCTCAGCTGAAGTACTCCGAACAAACTTTCAACTCTCGAACCCAAGTTAAGGAATGCATAATTCCTGTAGCTGGATGTGTAGATGAGAGTGGTTGAAAGTGGCACTGATTTCTGGGTGATGAATGTTGCCCAAGGAAACCTTCCTAGAGTAGGAACTCGAAGTCCCCCATGGGTAAGGGAAGGATTCCCACTTGGGAACACCCGGTGCTAGTTTAGCACAACAGACTTATCTAAACAACTGAAGTGTGCAAAGAAATGTCTTATGACACTCAACAATAAAAATACAGACTCCCCTCCTTTGTTGCCCTCATCTTCCTCTTATGGTTGTGAGCCTTCCTTAGCCTTGGACAACCTCATAACTGCGCTGCACATGTGGCCACTAGCCTCCATAAATACTGCGTTGTCCTCCATGATCTCCATCACTGCTGCAATTACTCTCCACTTCCTCCATCATGTGTGCATTTAATGCACCACTTCCTCCATCATTTCTGTAATTTCTTCTCCACTATCTCCATCATCTTACATTTATTCCTCCACTATCTCCATCATATTCCTCATTAATTCTCTATGACCTCCACTCTTTCTTCATTATTATGTTGCTCCACTACTCCATAATCCTACTCCACTACTCAATTAACCCAAATTCACACTATAGAAGTGGATTTTGTTAATCTACTGGGTTTATGGGTCCCTCCACCCTTTTATTTACTTAAATAAATAAGAAAAGTAAGAAATCTAATATTACAATTAGCTGAAGGAAAATTTGGAATATTATAGTCCTCCCCACCAAAATTTTGCTTGTCCTCAAGCAACTCCAAAAGTGGATGATGCAAAAATCCATCTCCCTCCCAAGTGGCATCCTCATGTGGAAGGTTTCCCCATCTGCTCCAATTTGTTATGAATGGCTAGCTCCATAGTTGCCTCTCTAGAATGTCTATAATGGCCTCCAACTATGTCGCTAGATGCCTCTCCTCATCAATGAGTCCCCTAGTGGCAACCATCTTATGTCCAAGAGTCTCTTCCCTGCATGAGATATGTGAAGTGTAGGGGTTCCTTCCCCAAGTGGAAAGTCCCAACTCATAAAATTTCTCTCCAACCAATACTACATGGAGTGGCTTGCCATATCTCCATGCTCCCATCCTTGGCCCTGGTGGCCTTGCTTGCTCTAAGCGTCATCTCAACACTATGAAAAGTAGGAAATAAAGACATATGGAGTGACATGTGAAATTTCAAACCATACTCTCCCAATAGCAGCCACCCCAAAAATTCCTTTTGCTGCCATACCACATCATCATCATACCAAATATGGTAGCCATACTCTCTCAAGATAAGCCACCACAGTTATGCCTCTTTCTACCACATCACATCATCGTCATACCAAGTATGGTAGCCATAATCCCTCAAGAGAAGCCAATGCAACAAGGCCTCCTGTTGCCACAACACATCATCATGCCAAGTATAAAATAGTGACATCCCAATTGACATGTGGAATGTCATATGGTGGCCATACTCTCCCAAGAGTAACTAGTGCATCCATGCCTCCAGAAGCTACATCTCATCGCTATTGTGCTAGGTAGGAAACAATGATATTCCAATGGACATATAAAATGCAATGTATTGTCCATACTCTCTCAAGAGTAGCCAGCGCAGCCATGCCTCTTGCTGCTGCATCACCTCAGTACTGTGCAAAGCATGGAACATACCAATATGAAATATCAGGTGGTAACCATACTCACCTAAGAACAGCCAGCGCAACCATGCTTCTTGTTGCCCCGTGTCATAGATTTGCAAGTAGCTTTCTAGCCACTTGCTCATCATCTCCATCCATCCATCCAACTGTGGGTGATGACTCATATCATGCACCAGCTTAGTATCCACCCAATGGAGAAGCTCCCGCCAAAAAATTCTCATACAATAACTGTCCCCATAACTATATATGGCCTTGGGAAGACCATGAAGCATGAAGACATACCGGAAAGATAATCCGGTCATGGGTGAAGAGATGTACTGTATGAAAATGTCAAAGCAATGTGAACACCTCGACAACAGATCAATGTCGACAATACCATCCTCCAAAATATGACGGCAATATGTGCACTCCATGATATGTTGAAGTGCATCCTCCTTGAGGTCTCTCCATGAGAACCTCTCTCTGATGGCCCGATAGAACCTATGAGGTTTTTAATATGCTGCATGTAGAAACTTCTCTTTGAGTTGTGAGGTGCTCATCAAGAAGGCTTTTTCCTGATAATGGAATATGTTATCATTTACATGATGTCTACCATCTACCATCTTCCCATCCAATGCTTCATAAGTGAAGTGGTCATCGGAATGCTCAAATAATAACTGGGCCCTCAAATCATCATTTCTCCTCAGTGATAGCATTGCTGATCTGCATGATAGTGCATCTGCTGCCACATGGCCCTCTCCATACACAATGTTGAACTCATAGTCCTGCATTGTACTAATCCACCATTGCTGCCTCTTCTGTAGCTGCTGCTTCTCCTAAAAATTATGCCAGAGACTATGGTGGTTGGTCTTCAACTGAAATCTACTACCAATAAAAAAATTCCAGAATTTGACCAATGAATGCATAATGGCCAATATCTCTTTGTCGTAAATATAATATGACAGTTCATGCGACAGTAACTTCCAGTTCTCGAAAGATATTGTATAGCTTCCCTGCATTAGGACTGTGCTAATACCATTCTCAGAAACTCCACACTCCAACACAAAGTGTTGTGTGCAGCTCAACAACGTCAAACTGGGATAGCTATACATCTTCTCCTTGAACCAGTCAAGGGTCCTCTACGCAGTGATAGCCTGCTGCTCAAAATCAACAATGTGCTCTAACCCTTGGTCATGCGATTTCGCTGATGGCATGACTCCACCAATCTCAATCTGATGTGCTAAAATAATATGGGGTGGACATGTTTGCATACCTTGGATCAACTGATGCTTGGGAACATCTTGCAAAGCTACAAGAGTTCCTCCAACTAGATCAATTGCTTCTCTAACTGTTGGTGTTGGTGATGGTGATGGTTTCTCCTCTACTGTTGCACCAGCGCTGGTATTTGTTTCCTCTTCCTCATGCACCTCCTAAATCATGACTAGGACTCTCAATGTCGAAGTATTGGGAACATCTTTCTAGAATGCAAGTGCTCCTCCCACTGTTGCAAGTACCTCTACTGCAACTGGTGGTGGTGGTAGTTGCTCTTGTCCCGCAGTATCAATGCTGACATCTTCCTTTTGCTTCTCATATAATTCCTCACCAATGTCGAAAAATTTCTCAATGGAAAGTGCCTTCGGTTTTCTTGTGTCAAACATCTTTACCAACCTTTGAGTGAACTCTGCATACACAGTCACTCTTGCATGATTCAATCTGTCGAACCACCAATAATTTGCTAAACCCTCAAGGTGCAGCACTGCAATCTCAATGGATTCCTTTTCTGCTACTGGGTGTAGCTGGAAGAAATCATCTAACTTCTCCATCCAAGCCTTTGACATGATTTTGGATGACCCATCGAATTTATGTAGAAAGAATCTATTCTACATGTTTCCTTTTCTTCTATTTCTACTACGGGGTCTCCAGTTCTCCTTAATCTAGAAAAAATGCTGGAAAGTCATATTCTCTTTGAATGCTCTAGATTGAGAATTTTACTCTGAAAGATAATCACTCATAGTTTCATGCTCCAAATATCCTCCATCTCCATGCCATTCATTTCCTTCTGCAAGGAAAGTGGGCATAGTAGGCTGTTGTGGAACATTCTGCACCACTAGTTTCTTATATTGCTGATAGGAAGTGCTCAAACCTTCTCCATTTTGAAACCATTTTGAGGTTTCCTTTTGCCTTTCCCTTCTCATTTCTTTAATCTCCATGGTGAGATCCTGCATATATTTGAAGAGAAGTGTGGCAAAACTCAATCCTTCTGCCATTGTAGATTTCTTCTTTTTCTGCTTCTTCTTCTTATTCTTCTGATGTCATGAAATGCCCACAAGTTGAGCCAAAGATCATGCTATGATACCACTGTAATATCCCAAAATGGGAGAAACAGGAATATTGAACATTTATGACATTTCAAACAAGGCAATAACCATAATGTAGGCACTTGTTGAGTCTCAATCTAGTCTCCTAAACTGAGTTCATTTAATTGTCAACCAGGATTTGTAAACTGCTGAAGTGAAATGTACCATATGTACCTAGGTGCTTGTTTCCTAGTGCGTTGTGTGTAGTGTTTTTGTGATGTTTTGATCTTTTATGTTGATTTATGATGTTTTTGGTCTTTTGAAGTTTTGTGTTTACAATGAAAGTGCCTAGAAAACTAATGAAAAGAAATTGGTGGTCAAAAACACAGTTGAGCCTAATGTATGGAATGGAAAATGTAATCAAAAACACTGAAGCAACATCTGAACTATGACTGAATAGAAACAAGAGCTTGATGATGACTTTTTAAACAAATGACACAAACTAGACTTTGAGAAATGATCACTAAATATGCAAGTTTTCTAACTAGACAGTTAGACATTAATCATGATGCAACATTCTATTCTAAACTCATCTATTTCATGACTAATTCCTGGTTCTATTCTGCAATTTCAATTGAAGGTCAGAGTCTATACTCCAAGAGTTATTGGTTTCTTTTCAGGGTAGTTCTGTTGAGGAAGAGCTCTGTTTATGGTGAGGAATTTGCAGAGATATTTCAGACCTTGTAATGATGTTACCTTCTGTTCCTGAGGTTATGGATCACTGATGGTTTTCAGAACAAAAAGATATTTGTAAATAATGAAGGCTGTCTTATGAATCCTATCAACTAAAGTGATCTACTGTGCAAAGGGTGACAATGTGACTATGAAATGTAAGTGCAATGAATTAATTTAAACATGAGCTTAAGATGCTTCTGAACTAGAACAATGTTAACTATAAGCCATCATCAAACTTGAAACGAAGTAGCTGGACATGAATTAAATGCAAAATGAAACTCCGGAGCATTCTAACTAACATGCATTATTCTATGAAGTTACACAATCGGTTTGTTCATCATGAGTGATATTTTGGAAAAGTTCCTTCTTGTGGAAGAGGTAGAACAATTTTGACTGTGGACTTGTATGCAATTGAAAGCAAATGAACTGAAAGCAAATGAAACTAAGTTGTCACATCATAGTCATATCTTGAACTTCTTAAGGATGTCTTGGAAGAATTTCTTCTTGTGGAAGAGTGATTAGGACAAGTGCAACTATGATAGTGAAGACTAAAAACTACAACTAATTCCTATGATACTATAGCTATTCATCATTCATTGTTATGATCTGTTGGAAGAATGTCTTCTTGTGAAAGAACTGGAATGAATATAACTACAGTATTTAGTTAAAAACAAATACAACTTCTATCCTACAGTACCATAGTCATTAAACATTCATCATTTTAATTTATTGGAAAAGTGTCTTCTTGTGGAAGAACTGGAACGAATATGACCACAGTAGCTAGTTAAAAACTAATACAAATTTAACTCCTATCCTACAATACCATAGTCATTTAAACATTCATCATTTTAGTCTGTTGGAAGAGTGTCTTCTTATGGAAGAACTAGAATGAGTACGACTATAGTATATAAAACAAAACAACTACTAATTCAATATGCAGAACGTAAAGACAGCTAGGAAAAACTTATCTAGTTTACGCAAAAGAAATCCGTTCAAGGGGCAGGGGCCCTCTACCACTTGACGGCATTCAACTTCAAAATTAAATCATGCCTTCAAGATAATTTTGTCTGCTCCATTAACGATGCAATAGTTTGAACATAATGCTCTGTGTCTTCAAAGACGTAACACAGAGTTTACACAAAATCTAGCAGCAAATCTAACACAAAATTTCTAACTAAGCTCTCGGCCTACTCAAGAGTTTATAAAGTAAATGAAAGTAACAATAATTACAATAATTTAGGAATGATGTCTTTCCTTATCCAAATCATTCTAGGAGTCTTTGAGGTGGCTGCGTGAAGGAGAAAAGACACCTGGACTGAGACAGTCCTAGTAGGAGTCTTCCTTCACAAATGTGTTCCCACGTGCATAACCGTACACAGAATTCATTTCCTCTTCCATAACGAGCAACACACCATGTAGGCACGATGTGGATCATGCCCATATGCGTTTTTCCTCAAGAGACCACCTGATACATACTCAAACATAAAGGTAGCTGCAGAATCGCCGGTTAGCTACGGAATGCATGCATTCTGCAGCTAGTTCCGGTCAAAATGCTTAACAATGGCAACAATTACAAAATTCAACAATTCAGTCATGTAAACCATTCTAGAAGTAATTTTAACTATTTTTATTGATCAATTGGGTTCAAAATAGAAATGGACAAGGGAGAAATGAGGTAAAATGAGGTGAAGGAAAACACAAATTTGAGGCTCAACATACCCCCACTGCTGTTTCTTTGCATGTCCTCATGCAAATCATCCTATGAATTCAGAGGCTTCTGCAAGGACATCTAATCCCCTTCTTCTCCTTTGTCTGAAAGTTAGAGGCCTTCTAGGTTTCCTGATCACAAGTTTGAACCTGAGGTTTGTGAGTGCCCTGATCAACTTTTTGTTCCTTGTCTTCATCTTCTCATTGGTCCTCTCCACTTTGTCTATATGCAGGGATAAGGTAGAGTTCATATCTGTTTTGAGTTTGATTTGATCTCTGAGAATTTCGTTTTCATTTTTGATGTGTCTATTCAACAATTCCAACTCATACCTATCCCTCCTTAATATATCAATTTCAGTCAGTGGAGGACTGGGGGTTCTCTCTTCTCTTTCTGAATCTGTCCTCTCTAAAGTTTCCACATAATCATAGATTTCCTGTTGAGCAGGATCAATCTCAGGGGTGCCTTCATAAAAATCTTCATCATCATCCCCTTCAATGGGCGTTTCTTCATCTTCAATATTGATTACCCCTGTGTGTTTGATTGATGTTTTCTTCAATTTTCCTTTTAACCTATGACTTCTCCTAAGCTGAGAGGAACCCTCCCCTTTTTCTATAACAGATTCCTTGATTATCTTCTCTGCCTTGAGTTGACTCTTGATTCTAGTCAACTTCTCCAAAATGACTTCTTCACTGCTTTCTTGAACCGGTTTGTCAATTTTACCTTTGGGAGTCCTCCATCTCCTACTTCTCTTTGTGGCCTGTGGTTCAGGTGATAGTTCTTTTGCTTCCTCAAAATGATTTCTTATTAAGAAATCATCCCATGTATCATTGGTTTTAGATAGATGATGCTCTATCAAAATTTTGACCAACCCATGATGATACAGGGTTGTCTCCAAAAACTGAACTCTTCTCTGAACACATGAAGCCATTTTCTTCAAACTTTGATACAAGAAATATGGTAGATTCAAATCTTCTCCTAGAAAATGCAACATTAGTCTAATATGATAGACATAAAATGTCCCATATCTACCCTCACATGTAACAAATTTTTGTAAAAGAAGTAGTATATTCCTCCATTTGCTCTTCAATGCTGTACTGGGAATTCCCTTCTTGAACACACTAACATCCATATTTGGTGATTTTAAAATTTGTTTCCAGGAGTCATTATGGAATTCCCTATTTTTAAACCATCTTTCCCCAGTTCTGGATAATCCTGTAGCCTCTGCTATAAAAACTTCATTAACAGTAAACTTAACATCCCCTATTTCAACTTCAGTACCTTGGAATGATCTGGCAAATGTTTTGGTGACTTCCTTATGGCAACCATTAAACTTTTCCAAGAATTGAAGCCATCCTATTTGTTGTAGCATCTCCTTGCATTGTGGATAACCTTCTAAATATTTTGATCCCATAGGCTCAATCCTTACGATGAAACCCATGATTTTTCAATATCAATTAACACTCTTCTCTATCCACAAAACAATGGCTTTTGCTTTCGGATTAAAATGGCTTCAAGCTTTTAAAATGGAAATGGTTTTAATTTTGGAATGACATACCTCTAATTTATAATGGAAACAGCTTCAAAGCCTCTAGCTGGTATGCCTCTGTTTGAAAAATGCCCTCGAAACCTTGGACTGATGTACTTCTGTTGAACTTTGGAATGATATGAAAGCAATTTCAATTTTCGAGCTAATGTGTCTCTGATAGACAGTGGTAGATGATTTCAAGTTTCTTTTTGTGCAATACCTCCGTCTTTGGTAACAGAAAGACTTCAAACTCAATCACTGATAAACACTTCTGTTTCTAGTACAGCAAACTTCAAACTCAACCTCTGTCTCTGGTAGCAAATGGTATGCTTCAAATTCAACACCGCAGCATCTCTGTCTCGGGTAACAACAGACTTCAAACTCAATACGGCCACAATTCTGTGTTGACAGTGGAAGTGCTCCAAACTTTGTTCACAGTGATATGCTATCTGTTCACGGGGTCAAGTAGCTTTGAGTCCTCACCTGTTATACTTTCAAATTTACTTCTCCTGCTCTGCTTCTGATGATAATAATATCTGCCTTCGGGATAGAATACTGGCTACGGAATGAAGTTATGACAATGGTCATGGAATAGAGTGGTGAAGTGTGGTGGCAGGATTGTGTTAATGATTTGAGGAGACGGCGGAAGATTCACGACGGCAGGGAAATCATCATCATTAAATGTGTTGGTTAGGAGACGTGGGAAATTCAAATGCTTTGGCCGTTTCACCGCTTATTTGCTATCGGATATGAAGTTTAAAATGGAAGATTTTAATATAAAGTCTGTAAAGGGTTTGTTTGGTGTTTGATCAATAAAACAATTAAAATAACCTTTCGAATAATCCACAACTAAACTATGCTGAAGTCTTATGAAATGCCATCGTAATTTTAAATTTGTTACCTCTGCCCTTGATGTTTTCGTAGCCTTTGTCTTCTTTGCTCATTTTTGGAGGAATCTTTCACTATTTTCTTGATGTCTTTGATTCATGAATTCACTGGATCACTTTGTTGTAATTCTGATGTCTGCTAGTTGATGCCTTCAGGGTTTATAGCTGCGAAAAGACTGTTGAGCTGCAGAAAAGGTGATCAGCTGCAGAATGTCCACTGAGCTGTAGAATGTTCCTGTAGAATACTTTAATCATGAAAATGAAATGTTTCTGGAAGATGGGTGAAATGTTTATGAAAATGGATGAAAATGGATGATGGATTATGAAGTGGATAATGGAATAAAATGGATTCATTTCATGGAATGAAGGAACATAAGGGCTGTACTGCAATTCATGGCATATTTTTATTCACTTGCAGCAAGATATCAAATTCTATGTTTTGACATGAAAATGAAGTGAATGGAAGATGGAGTGAAATGAATGAGATGTAGAATGGAGTGAAATGTGAATGATGGATGAGATGAAGTATGGATGGATAGTGAATGGAGTGAGATGAAATGAATCATAAGTACTATGGCACTGAACTTATGATTTTTATAACAGCTGCTTAGAAACAAAAATGGGAAAAGTTAGAGTGTCAGAGAAACTCTGATTTTCACCCTATATTTTCTGTATAAACATGCCAATCAGTGATTGGTTTTCATGTTTATACCTTTATTTATTTATTTATTTATTTTATTTTTATTTTTTTTCAAAATAGAAATGCTTCAGAAAATTTAATCAAGTTGATGAAGAAGAGAGACTCTTCTTCATTAACTTCACATCATTGTCTCCTTGGAACTTCTTGACAAGCTCTTCTCTTGAGAGTGGCTTGTGGTATAGCTTCAGTCTATGGCCATTCACAAGAAAAGTGACCTCCTCTTCATCTATAGTTCTGATTTTTACTGCCCCATTATCAAAAATTCGAACAATTTCATATGGCCCAAGCCAATGTGTCTGAAATTTCCCTTGAAAATCTCTGAATTTTGAATCAAACAAGAGAGCCCAGTCACCCTCTTTGAATGTCTTCTCCTTGATGTACTTGTCATGCCATCTAGCCCTTTGCTGTTGGACTAGACTTGTTTTCTGAACTGCATCTTGCCTGATCTCATCCAACTCATTAATTTGCTCCAGTCTATGCTTTTGTGCCTCCGTTAGATCAAGTCCTAGCTGAACTGCCATCTTGAATGTCTGAATTTGGAACTCTATAGGAAACAAAACTTGCTTCCCATAAACAAGCTCATAAGGAGTATGGCCTGTTGTGTTTCTCCATGTAGTTCTATAGGCCCACAAGGCTTCAGGAAGCCTATCTACCCAATCCCTTCTATGTAGATGAACAGTCTTTGTTAGGATTCCTTCAATGACTTTATTAGTAGATTCCACTTGACCATTTGCTTGTGGATGATAAGGAGTATATTTTCTATGTCTGATCTTGTACTTCTCCATTATTTGCTCCACTAGCCTTGATGTAAATTGAGCTCCTTGATCTGTAACAATTTCCCTTGGGACACCAAAACGAGTAAAAATATCCTCAAAAAGAAAAGTAATTACAGATGATTCATTAGCAACAAGTAATGGTTTAGCTTCTACCCACTTAATAACATAATCAGTGCAAACTAATATGTATTTCTTTTGTCTTGATGGAGGACTAATAGGTCCTACAAAATCCAAGGCCCATTTTTCAAAAGGTTCAATGTGTACCTGAGGTTGTAATGGCATCTCACCTGAAGGAGAAGGTTTCCCTACCCTTTGGCAACTGTCACACCTTTTGACATATTCCCTTGCATCTTTAAACAAAGATGGCCAATAATATCCTAGGTTAAGGATCTTATAGGCTGTCCTCTTATCTGCAAAGTGTCCGCCACAAGGTTCATCATGACATGCCTTGAGAATTTCAGGCATCTCATCTTCACGAACACATCTTCTAATGATCAAATCTGAAACTGTCTTGTACAACTCATTAGCGACCCATGAATATCTTGCACTATCATTAATGATTTTTCTTTTATCCCTTGCATTCATAATTGAAGGAAATTTTCCTGAAACTAAATAATTAGCAATATCAGCAAACCATGGAGTTTGAGTAGAGATTGAAAAAAGATATTCATCAGGAAATTGATCTTCAACAGGAGTGTCATCTTTGATATTTTGGAGTCTAGATAGGAAATCAGCTACTGTGTTTTGTTTTCCAGGCCTATCTAGAATGGTGATGTTGAATTCTTGTAAGAGCAATAACCATCTTATAATTCTGCCATTAGTGAGGTAAGTTTATTCATTAAGTACAAGCCTATCTAGAATAGTAATGTTGAATTCTTGCAATAATAACAACCATCTTATAACTCTACCATTAGTGATTGATTTATTCATTAAATATCTAATGGCAGAATGATCAGTGTGAATAAAAGTTTCTTAGCCTGTTATATAGTGTCTAAATTTGTTAATGGCATGTTCTTGTTAAAAATTCTTTTTCGATTACGGTCGGTTGCTATACAGGAGTCAAATTTTCTGATACAATAGACTCAAGGCATAAGGGGAATTAAATCTTTACTTGTCCCAATACGCTCCTGAAACTACTCGGAAACATCATCGAGATAACGAAGGTAGCCTAGGTTAGGTGTCACATAATACATAGGTGTAGCAGTACAGTTTCAGGGTTTCAAAAGCTAACTGGCAATCAGAAGTCCACTTAAATTCACAATCTTAGGTGAGTAATTTGAAGAGAGGAGATGCTATTTTGGTGAAGTTTTCTATAAATCTCCGATAGTACCCCGTAAATCCTAGAAAACTTCTTACATCTCTTTGACAACTTGGAATGGATAGGTTAGAAATGACTTCAACTTTCGCCTCATCAACTCTAATCCCATCCCCTGAAATGTGGTGCCCTAAAAAAATACCTTTAGTGAACATCATAAAACATTTTTCATGACTAAGAGAAAGGTTTGCTTCTTGACATCTTTTTAAGACCTTTTCCAAGTTTTCTAAAGCCTCTTCAAATGTATCCCCATAAACTGTAAAATCATCCATGTACACCTCTACACAGTCATGTATTAGATCAGAAAAAATTCTTAATACTGCCCTTTGGAATGTTGCAGGTGCATTGCACAATCCAAATGGCAATACTCGGTAGGCATAGGTACCCCAAGGACAAGTAAATGTGGTTTTATCTTGGTCTTCAAGTGCTACTTGAATTTGATTGTAACCACTAAACCCATCTAGGAATGAAAAGTACTTTTTACCTGCTAATGTATCTAATACTTGATCTATGAAAGGTAAGGGGAAATGGTCTTTAAGAGTAGCTTTATTCAGTTCTCGGTAGTCAACACACACCCTCCATTTTCCATTTTTCTTAGGCACAATCACCAAAGGAGAAACCCACTGACTATCTGAAATAGGATAGATGAAGTTAACATTTAGCAATTTTTGTAATTCTTCCTTGACAATTTCCCTAAGATTTGGATTCATCCGTCTTTGAGGCTGTCTGATTGGTTTGCAATTTGCCTCTATATAGATGTGATGAGTACAAGTCTTGGGACTTATCCCTTTCATGTGAGTGTATTCCCATGCATATGCAGAAGAATGTCTCTGTAATACTTTGACTAGCTCTTCTTGTTGAGATTTTTCCAGGTTTTTGTTTATATTCAAGGTTTTGCCTGGAAAAATTTCACTTGTAGAACTGCCAAATTTTTCCATAGAATGAAGAAACATCTGTCTAGATGACAAGAACTCAATATTGGATCTCTCTTGAAATGATTCTTGTTTGTGCTCTGGAGAAGATTCAAAATATTCTAGAGTATTCAGAATTTGATTATCTTCACTAATTTCTGAAATTGTGAAGAGTGGTTGTAAATATTCTTCATCCTCTATCCATTGAGTGTCATCTAGATCTGTAATTGTCCTAGCTGGAGGATATAAAGTGAATTTCTTTGTTGAACTTCCATCAGAAATATACATATCACCGGACCTACAAATAATAAAAGCATCAGCTGTAGCCAACCAAGGTCTTCCTAGTATAACAGGATGGCCTCCTAGATTATTCTTGGGTGTGAGGATCATGAAATCCACAGGGTACTCCCAAGAGTCTAGGGACACTGGAATGTCTTCTATTACCCCATCTGGTCTGATCACAGATCTATCTGCTAATTGTAATAGTGTGGGTGTAAAGAGAAGATTAGGAAGTTTCAGTTTTTCCATGATTTGTCTACTCATGATATTTATTGTTGCTCCTAAGTCAATGAGTGTGTTTTGAATTTCAATTCCATTGATGTGAATTTTGACAACTGGATTTCCTGGGTCAAGGTACTTTGGAATAGTAGTCTTACCCATCATAATGTCTGCTATTTGTCCTACCAGTTGAATTGTCTTGGTTTCTCTTATTCTTTTCTTTGTTGTCTTCATACTCAACTCCTTTATTGTTTTGGCTAAAATTGGGATTTCCTTGATGGCTTGCAATAATGGAATTTTAATGCACACATTTCTCAATTCATCCAAGAAATCATAATTAGGCACCATTATTTGTTTTTCTACACCTTTGTCAATTTGTAATCTTTCCGGAAAGGGAGGTATAGAAGTAGATGTGGATGGTTGCTCTAATACTGGAGTTGGGCTTAGTGGATCTTTTTGTTTCAGTTTTTCAAGGTTTTGGCCTTGAAAGGATGTTTCTTCCTCAAGACTTTTATTAACCCGTAGGGAGTCTTCCTCAGAATTATCTTGTTCTTGTATGATCACAGAAGGTTTCCTCTTCTCAAGTATCCTTCCGGACCTAAGTTGAACATCACTAAGGTCTAGAGGAGTAATTAAATAAGTTGGAAATTGTTGTCCTTCTATCATGTATGTATTCTGAGGGTTCTTATTATTGGGGTTTGGTATGGGCTGAGCTGGTAATTGATTGGATTTTTGAGGGAATGGTAATGGAAGTGGTTGATTTTGATGAGGTTGGTTCAAATGATGTTGTTGAGGATTTTGTTGAAAATTTTGTTGAAGATTTTGAGGAAAATTTTGTTGAGGATTTTGAGGATAAAAATGTGGATATGGTGGATAGGATGGTGGATATTGATAATATGGAGAGTATCTTCCATAGGGACCTTGTGATCCTTGTGCCCAAGCTTGAGATTGATTTTGAAATTGGGGCCAAGGTTGCTGCCAAGAATTCCAAGGTGGAGGTTGATTATACATTTGATCATGAAATCCCTGTGTTTGAGGTCCCTGCCAAGGTCTTCTAGATACGAAGTTAAGAGATTCTGTGGAATCTGTAGGAGTTTCTTCTTGAAAAACAGCCTTGAGACCAGGAAGAGAAGGACAATTCTTGGTCTCATGTTTCTCAGAACAAATAACACAGGTTTCTACAACTTTTACATCTAAAGGACACTCTCTCAAGGCATGCTTTTTTCTACATTTGGGACAAAATATTGCCAAGGCATCAGATTCAACCTTTTGCTTGTTTTGTATCTTGAGGGTGTCTATTTGTTCACTAAGACTCCCTAAGATGTCAGATTTAAAATCATCAAGCATGTGTCCTATTTCTGATCTACTTACTGTCCCAGAAGCGGATTTACTTGCTCTTGCAAGAGCGGGATCTCTTGGACCTTTGACAGTTTTGGATTTCCCTCTGGAAAGGTTGATACATAACTCAGATATTTCAGGTAATGTGAGTTGTGATATATCCCCTTTTCCCATCATGTTAAGGATATCCAACCATTCATCCCTAATAGTTTTCAACAAAAGAGATTTTAAAGTGTCTTGATCTAGGTTTTCCATTTGTGCCCTTTTTATGTTGTATTTAAATCTTTCCAACAAATCTTCTAAGTTTACATCTTCTTTTTGTAACATCTTGAACACTTCTTCCTTATGATTAACCGGCATACAATAATCCAAGTATCTCTCTAGAAATGCTTGTTTCATGTCTTCCCATGTCCTAATGGAACTACTGTTTAAGCTCATAAACCACTTCAATGCTTCTCCTTTCAGAGTTGAAGGAAATAATTTCAATTTTTGAGCATCTTGAAGGTAGTCATAAGTCCTACACAACACTTCAAATTCGAATAAGAAAGTTTCGGGATCCTCAGTTTTAAGTCCATAGAAGTTCGGAAGGACAGAAGGTGAAATGTTTTTCATGGTTGTATTGGTCTCTTCATCAAGTATAGGGAACCCAAAAGAGCTTCCTATTCTACCTCTTCCTCCATCTTCACCTCTACCTCCTCTTCCTCCTTCTCCTCTACCTCTACCTCTACCTCCTCCAATTAATGTGTGTTCTCCATTAACAACTCCTCCTCCTCCTTCTTCTGCCATGGTTGACTCTCCTGTGGAAGTAGAAAAGTTTGTATCCTCAACAAAAAATTTTGGATCCTCTTCTATGGCAGGTTTAGTGGATGAAGTGGAAGGTTTCTCTAATGGAATAGGTGACCTTAGATCTTCTAGAAGTCTAGGATCAGTAAAGGATGGAAGATGGGTTTGAGTTGAAGGTGTACTAGTTCTGGACCTAGATGAAACAAGTGGTGTTCTAGATGTCAAACTTCTGCCTCTGCTGCTTATAAATCTTCCCCTTGAATCTCTCTCCCTACGCATAAAATTGTTTTTGGATGCTAAGAAACAAAGGTTACCTAGTTTTCACTTTCCCGGCAACGGCGCCAAAATGTTGTGTCTCAATCTAGTCTCCTAAACTGAGTTCATTTAATTGTCAACCAGGATTTGTAAACTGCTGAAGTGAAATGTACCATATGTACCTAGGTGCTTGTTTCCTAGTGCGTTGTGTGTAGTGTTTTGTGATGTTTTGGTATTTTATGTTGATTTATGATGTTTTTGGTCTTTTGAAGTTTTGTGTTTACAATGAAAATGCCTAGAAAACTAATGAAAAGAAATTGGTGGTCAAAACCACAGTTGAGCCTAATGTATGGAATGGCAAATGTAATCAAAAACACTGAAGCAACATCTGAACTATGACTGAATAGAAACAAGAGCTTGATGATAACTTCTTAGACAAATGACACAAACTAGACTTAAGAAATAATCACTAAATATGCAAGTTTTCTAACTAGACAGTTAGACACTAATCATGATGCACCATTCTTTTCTAAGCTCATCTATTCCATGACTAATTCCTAGTTCTATTCTGCAATTTCAATTGAATGTCACAGAGCCTATACTCAAAGAGTTATTGGTTTCTTTTCAAGGTAGTTCTTTTGAGGAAGAGCCCTGTTTATGATGAGGAATTTGCAGAGATATTTCAGACCTTGTAATGGTGTTATCTTATGTTCCTATGGTTATGATCACTGGTGGTTTTCAGAACAAAAATATATTTGTAAATAATGAAGGCTGTCTTGCGAATCCTATCAACTAAAGTGATCTACTGTGCAAAGGGTGACAGTGTGACTATGAGATGCAAGTACAATGAATTAATTTAAACATGAGCTTAAGATGCTTCTAAACTAGAACAATGTTAAACTATCATCAAACTTGAAACGAAGTAGCTGGACATGAATTAAATGCAAAATGAAACTCCGGAGCATTCTAACTAACATGCATTATTCTATGAAGTTACACAATCTGTTTGTTCATCATTAGTGATATTTTGGAAGAGTTCCTTCTTGTGGAAGAGGTAGAACAATTTTGACTGTGTAATTGTATGCAATTGAAAGCAAATGAACTGAAAGCAAATGAAAAACTAAATTATCACATCACGGTCATATCTTGAACTTCTTAAGGATGTCTTGGAAGAATTTCTTCTTGTGGAAGAGTGATTAGAACAAGTGCAACTGTGATAGTGAAGAGCAAAAACTACAACTAATTCCTACAGCACTATAGCTATTCATCATTCATCATTATAATATGTTGGAAGAATGTCTTCTTGTGGAAGAACTGGAATGAATATAACTACAGTATCTAGTTAAAAAAAATACAAATTCAACTGCTATCCTACAGTACCATAGTCATTAAACATTCACCATTTTAGTCTATTGGAAGAGTGTCTTCTTGTAGAAGAGCTGGAACGAATATGACTACAGTAACTAGTTAAAAACAAATACAAATTTAACTCCTATCCTACAATACCATAGTCATTAAACATTCATCATTTTAGTCTGTTGGAAGAGTGTCTTCTTATGGAAGAACTAGAATGAGTACGACCACAGTAGATAAAACAAAACAACTACCAATTCAAATGCAGAACGTAAAGACATCTAGGAAAACTTATCTAGTTTACGCAAAAGAAATCCGTGCAAGGGGCAGGGGCCCTCTACCACTTGACGACATTCAACTCCAAATTAAATCACGCCTTCAAGATAATTTTGTCTGCTCCA
This sequence comes from Pinus albicaulis, assembly GCA_034641835.2. Lineage (NCBI taxonomy): Eukaryota > Viridiplantae > Streptophyta > Pinopsida > Pinales > Pinaceae > Pinus > Pinus albicaulis. Next base: position 178,364,159 of record CM076579.1, read on the forward strand.
TTAACGATGCAATAGTTTGAACATAATGCTCTGTGTCTTTAAAGACGTAACACAGAGTTTACACAAAATCTAGCAGCAAATCTAACACAAAATCTCTAACTAAGCTCTCGGCCTACTCAAGAGTTTATAAAGTAAATGCAAGTAACAATAATTACAATAATTTAGGAATGATGTCTTTCCTTATCCAAATCATCTTAGGAGTCTTTGAGGTGGCTGCGTGAAGGAGAAAAAGACACCTGGACTGAGACAGTCCTAGTAGGAGTCTTCCTTCACAAATGTGTTCCCACGTGCATAACCGTACCCAGAATTCATTTCCTCTTCCATGATGAGCAACACACCATGTAGGCACAACGTGGATCATGCCCATATGCGTTTTTCCTCAAGAGGACACCTGGAACATACTCAAACATAAAGGTAGCTGCAGAATCGCCGGTTAGCTACGGAATGCCTGCATTCTGCAGCTAGTTCCGGTCAAAATGCTTAACAATGGCAACAATCACAAAATTCAACAAGTCAGTCATGTAAACCATTCTAGAAGTAATTTTAAATATTTTTATTGATCAATTGGGTTTAAAATAGAAATGGACAAGGAAGAATGAGGTAAAATGAGGTGAAGGAAAGCACAAATTTGAGGCTCAACAACTTTCATCAAGCAAAGGTTTCTATGGTTTGAAGCTTATTATATAGCATATGAGAGCTCACCAACACAGGCTCTAAGGGGCCTAAGTGCGTTGAATATGTAGGTAGCCCCATGCAAGGCTACTCTACAAAGCACTTCCCGACATTCACAGGTGCATTGGTCACATTGGGAGCAAAATTCTCATTGTTTCAGAATTTCCACTTGGCCAGTGCTTTCTAGAAGAGTTCACATGTGTCAAGATTTGGATCCAAGTGTCCATTTGACATATACATGAATGGAAACATGTCTTGACTATTTTTGGAAAGTTATTTATTACAAAACAACGTATAGCTCGTCTATAAATTGAACACAGATCTTAGTGTTTGAGAAGGAAGAATTTGAGTAGAGAAATGCTAGAGGATTTTCAATTGAGAGCTAGATTTGTGAAGATGTTGTTGGAGAGATTTATACTGTGATGAGGCTTGGGAATGATGCTATAAGGTCACTTCAAATCAGTCACTATGTTGTAACCTCTCCTTCTATCATCAATAAAGAGTACTTATTTTTCCCTACATGCATTTGTATTGGCTTTGATTTTCCATATTGCAAGATCTTGGCTGATGAATGTAGTTTATGCTTTACTGATTTAGCTAACTAGCCTGAATAGATATATATATTATTACATCTTTAGGAAGCATATAGCTCACAATTAAAGTCACAACAGAAGCGACAAAAGGAGCCATTTGGAAGCGACTGAACAAGTAAGCCTCCAATCCTCTCTGTATATCTATTCTGAGTTAGGAGAAATAGTAGTATATTCTTTCACCTATTTTTCTAGACTAGCACCTATCTATGGAAGCGTAATTTATTCGTAGATTAAAATTCTGGCCCAACACAGTGTGCAACAGAGGGTCCGGCCCTTTGATGGGGAGACTAGTAATTCGTTGAATGAGCACAACATCGATGGGGATTCGATCCTGGATCCATAAGCAGCCATCATGGACCAGCAACTGACATACCAAATGGTCCATGATATTGTAGTGGCTGAAGTGCGGCATCCTTAGCAAGTTTAAGAGCCCAGACCCTACCAATCTGCATACCTAGGGCATGGGGACAATATTTATCCCATCGTCTTCCTATATTCTGTCAAGATATAATTTGGGTGCCAACTCAGGGAAGGCCTCCAAGTTTTCCAAGTCATGATCATCAAATTTCACCTCATGGAGCTTTCCAAAGGGTTCGCCAATGACAAGGACCTCACCCGGGGTCAGGGGCATCTGTAGGTAAGTGCGCAGGCCATCGAGACTCTTCACCGTGCATGTGGAAGGCTTGCAGAGCTGAATAAAGGGTGGTAGCCAATTGATAGGTTAGGCCACCTGGGATTTTTCTTGAGTAGGCAGAGGTTGCTTTGTTGGTTTGGGAAAACGTGCCTAGGGCGTCATTCGCGGGGAATTTACATTTCGTGGGGAAGTATGGGGCTTCACCCCAACCCATTTCGTGGGTTTCCCTGACCCCTGCACTTCTTCTTTCCCCTTATTCTTGTCTTGGCTCGGTGTAGACATAACTTCCTTGGGTTCAAGTTTGACTTCCACTACTTCCTTAGATTCTTGTTCCGTCAAGGTCACCAGTTCTGATGCTTCAACGGGATTAGTGGCCATCATTCTGGTGCAGAATATGAACTCCGGGTTGCTACTGTCAGATGGTGTAGGATGCTCATACATGAAAGGGATATAACACGCACAAAAACTCTTACAGCACAAACTTTTCAAGGACAAACGAGCCAAGTAAAAACTATTCAAGCGATACGGAACCCTTGTCTGATCTATCCTTCTCTTTTTATAGCCTTTACGATCGACCAACAGTTGGGTAAACCTCACTTGGAAATTACCATCAAGTAAACGGTAAAAAACATTCGGAAATCGCCTCATTAAATGTTGTCCACCCACTCCTTTCAACAATAAATTTTACTTTTTACCCAATTTTACTATTCCAACGACCAGTTTTCGCACCTCCTATGCGCCCAGTGCACCCCTGCACTCCCAGCGGATCTCCTGTGTGCCCAACGTACCTCTTTGTGTCCAGCGCACCTGCCGCATGTTGAACATATGGCTATAGGTTCGGCGCACCCCTCCAAGCTTCCATACCTGCAGCCGCTTCTTGTGTGTACCATGGTACCTTCCGTTCTTACCTTCCTTCAAGGGCGTACCCCACTTCACACAGCTATTCCGGCCATAGATTAATTTGATCTAATACGGTTGGAGCTAGCTACCATTGACATCTCTGGGTAGCATATCGCCGCGCAGGGTTGCTAACATTACAACTCCACCATCCATGATTTCTTTAACTAGATAGGGCCCTAGCTAGTGTTGTCCGAACTTCCCTAGATGTTTCTCAAACTAGCTATCATATAGTAGGACTAATTCTCCCTCCGCAAAGGCCTTTTTTCGAATATGTTGATCATGCCATGCCTTATCCCGATCCTTCTGAACCTGCTGATGGAAATTAGAAATGAAACAATCTTCCTCCAAATCCACAAGCTGCGTGAACCACTCCTCCATGATATTAGGCTCCACCATATTCGTGAAGGTGTGATGCGTAGGCTAGGAACAATGTATTCCATGGGCATAATCACCTCCTCACCATAGACCATCCTAAACGATGTTTTCCCTGTCAACTTCTTACAGGTGGTTCGGTAGGCCCATAGAACAAATGGGATGCACATGTCCCAGTCGTTGCTGTTAGGGTCCTATAATAATAGGGTTCATAATTTTTTAATTGACATTGATAGTCTTGTAACTATGTACATACCTTGCTTTCTACAAGTTGTTTTCCCATATTTGAAAATAATAAAAAATTAAAAGAGGGTAAAAGTCCTAAAAGAAATATCAAAGGATTTAGAAAAGAAAAGATCAAAAAGAATAAAAAATGGACCCAAAAAGAAAAAGTAGATAAGAATAAGACATGAAAGTGAGCAAGTCAAAATGACACTACTATTTACTTTTACTACAAAAATAATGATTATGTGCAGATTGTTCAAAATTCCATAATCCATGATTAGTTAAATAGTTTAATCTTAACTTTTCATGCTTTGAATTTCATGTTTTAGATAGAGAATAAATATATGTTAAACAATTTAAACTTGAAAAATCAGTAGATAGTTAGAGAATAAATGAGGAGCTCAACAGCTTAATCTGAGCCCTCGAATGATAAGGTTAGAATTAGATAGTTTATGCTTTAAAATAAAAATGGATTTAGAGTTGCAAGCTTAAATGCACCCATGCAAATAAAGTAAAAAAAGTTAGAATAACGATGGGTAGGTAGAAATCAGTTGTACAAGGCATGTAATAAAGCATCATCTGGAAAATTAATAATTTCCACTCCCCCACAATGCTCTAGTATTCAAAACCTTCAGTTAAAGAGGCTCATATCATTTCTCTAACTTCTGTTGGGACCAGACTCAAGGCTTAATAACCGATTGGTAAAAGTACTGGATTCCCTTAATGAAAATCCATTTCCTCAGCATTTTCACCCTCTTCCAAAAATATAATCCCTTTTCCTAAGTAAAACACCTTTTTTACTTAGAAAAAGTAAAATCCCCTCTTAATTAATTTCATTTCATCCAAAAACACTGAAAAACCCACAAAATACAATTTAACCTAAGTTTAAGTGTAAATGTTTAATGGTATAATCATTTGTGCTTAAAAGGTTTATTTTTACACTCTACTTAGTTTATTTTATGTATTTTTTTCATTACATTCATTTCATATTAATTTTTAACATAAGGTATTAGATCCTTTAGACTACCCCTTCCTGTATATTTTTTAATTCATTTTATTATAAATTTCCCCAAAACCCATTATTTTAACATTAACCTATGGTCTATATTACCCATGTGTTAAATAAAACCCCACTCATATCCCCATAGGTTAAAAACATATAATATTACGCTCCGCCTATCATATTATGGTATTTGATTTATGTTAAAAACATACGTTTTAAACGTTAAATTAACCCTGCCATATAAAAGCCCAGGCCCCATGCCCCCATCATGTTGAGCAACTTCATAAGTTAATCTCAACCGTTCGCACACATATCCTAAGATCCGACAATCAAGATTCCATATCTTATTTTAACTAGTGTGATTGGTAATCACTTTAAGTTTTCCGAAATGAGTTGTTGTGCTATACTATCTCTCCTCCACACGGCACCATATTACTGGATTGTATTCGATCCAACAAAACCATTTACCACCCAAAACCTGTGCGATAAACCACCAATGGTATTTTTGCCTCCGGCACCAAAATCACTCTGCTATGATATGACTAACATTCAATGCATACCTTGATAAACCTAAAATATTATAAAACTTCATATTACACACATAAAATCCCTTTTTGCATTCTATTTTCATTTATCCATCTTCGACCGAGAAACAAAGTCCTGTACATCATTTTCACGCTTAAAAGAACCATAAAGCCATTGGAATTACTGCCAAGACCACTCAAAACATCCAACTTGCTTCCAAAATACTTACACAGACATGAGAAACCTATCTGACGGCAATGAAACCCATTTAAAAGACCAAATACCTACACAAACAGGTATTCTTCGAATAAAAAACAACCTGCTTATCATTTGAAAAAGATTTATTTGAAGAAATTAAGCCTAGTGAAGCCCATTTACCCATAGAAAGACCCTTATATTTGCCTGCAAAGAACGAACTAACTGTAAAACTCTGATAAACCCCACTTTGAATACTACATACGGTTTTTAAAGAAAAATTTAATATATTTAGCCTTTGCAGACCTTAAAAAGACTTCTAATCTATCCAGAAACCCTTCGCAAAATAATCCTAATCTTTCTAAGCCTGATTTGAACTAATTTCAGTCTAGTTTATCCAAAAAAGCAAAGAAAACACTTGTTTTATCATTTCTTAAACCTATAAGAGTGTGAAGAACAATTTAAAGCCAAATTGAAAGGTTTAAGACCAAAATAAAGCATGTTTATACCTTTTCTATTCCATAGACCTCTGTTAAACCAGAGAAACCTTCTATAAACAATTTAATCTTACAGAAGAGTTTAAAAAGCCAAAATACAGAGTTTCAAGAACCCAAAAGGCCTTAAAATGTCAAAATCAAACCCAACAATGTCTTTCAAAACCATAATTGTTGTAAACCCTCTACAACCTCCTATTGTAGACATTGAACATATAAACTTGGCTGATGTGGAATACAAAATAGCTAATCTAGTGATATACTTTAATATTTTAGAACTCCGCTGTTGGAGTATTGAAAAATCATTAGATTATGGAGATGAAGTCCAGATTTGGGAGTCAAATCTACCCAAGTATGTAGTTCCACTCAGTCATCAGTGTCTAGAAGTCATTAGGTTGTGTCAATCCTATTATTCACTTGAACAAAGAGCCATGGTTAATGCAAATAAAGAACTATTGTTCACAATTACTATTGAGTAAATAAACCTAATGCTACAGCTTAAAATAGATCCCAATGCAGTTCCTTTATCCATAGAAGCACTCACAAAGCTTTACATTGGTGTAGATTTTCCTAAAAGGTTTCAGATTTTCCAAAATTTCATGCCTGCCCATGTTGAAATCCCAAAACTAAATCATCCTTATTCTACTTCCAATTTTCCTGAAGGGTCAAGGCATGTCATCTCTATGTTATCCTTCATCCTAGGGTATTTTACAGATGATTCAATCCTAGGTTTTCTATCTACCTTTGTACCAAGATAGCCTCCTTCTATCATTTACAATTATGCTGAATACATAGCTGATAATATCCATGATCACCTTGTCAAATTTCCAACTGAAGGAGTATTTAGGTATACTTCCTTTCTTTTCCATATGTTCTTATACTTCCAAGAAGAAAAGTTCCCAATAACACTTTAGAAGCTTGATGTAGAAGGGAACCCACTCTTAGTCATCTTTTGGACATCTTTGATCGGAAAAGAGTCCACAGAGTTCAATTATACAGATTTTACAGATTCCTTTATTCATCCATTGATAAACATGTTGACAAATAGTGTACAACCAGGAATCAATGATGAGATAAAGAAAATATTACAACTGTCAGAACAAAGTAAAACTGGAGATTGGTACTTATATCAGAACCATACAGAAATCATAGTTTTTGGGTCAAATATTTTACCTTATAAACTACCTAAGTATGTGCCAATGAGAGTTTTTTCCTTGGAGTACATAAGGAAAATTCTCAATTCAGATTCGATCAATTTCCTGGCAGCCAAAAATAAGAGCCAATTTAAGTTGAAAAATCAGATAGGACCCTTCATTTGTAATCACAGAGATGCAGGAATAAAAGCAGCAAAACAGTTGCTGGAATACAAATTTAAATTTAGCTTCTTATGGAATTATGATCCTCAGGGAATTCTCAGAAAAATGGGGGTTGAATGCAAACTGACCTCTTATATTCATGACAAAAGGCCAGAGATTGAACAATTTGCTAATCGAACAGAGTGACTAGAAAATACCTTGATTGAATCAGTTAAATAGGGTGATACTAGTCACACCTTGCAAACTTTGAACCAATAAGATAAAGCTACCAAAAGAGTCAAAGAAGAAGGTACCTACACTGCTGGGAAAACCACTGAGACTAGGTTTAAACTCAGATATAATAAAAATCCTAAGCTAAATCCAGTGAATAAAGAAAAAGAGACCATAGAAGTGGAAGATACAGATGTTCCAGAGACAAACACAGATGCTGCTACAGTCATTATAAATGAGCTAGCCACAAAGATTCTAAATGAAGAGCATCCTGATTATTAAAACACACAAGTAATAGATAAGCAGTAGAGTATGGAGGCATCCTCCTCACAGCCAGCATAGGATAAATATATTGACATCGGGGAGAAATATAAGAAGATAAAGGCCAAGAATGAAGAAAGCAATAATAAGATTTATTCTTAGTATTTAAAACAAACACCAGGGATCCGGAATAGTCTTCTGTTTTCTTTTGATTATTCAAACAAGAATTTGATTATGTCAGTGCTTCAACCAACAGTTAAGACTCCCAAAAGAGTGGCAGATTACAAAAAATTTGACCTTGAAGTGCCTACAGAAAGTATCCATGCATTAGATCAAATTGAGTTTCACAGCCAAGCTTCTGAGATGCTTTATTCAACCATTTCTACAAAGGAAATGAGTGTCCAAAAGCTCCATAATACAATAATAAATATGAGATATCAAATGAAGGTTGAAAAAGCTTCCTCATATGCTAAAGACCTTAGAATAAAGTCTTTAGAAGAGTTGGTTATTCAAGTAGGATATGATCCTGCCAATGTAAAAGCTGCAGAAGAATTAGTGAAGAAAAATAATGATGATATTGTAGCACTTAGAAAACAACTCAAGCTTCCACCTATTAGACTCCTATAACAATAGGTGTCATATTTCATGATTGACTTGTTGGGCTATGCAATATGTTCATACATTTTCTTGTTGCAAAGGTTTTCCATATTCTCAAAAAATCAAAAAATTTTAAAAATGTAAAGAGGGTATACCCTAAAAGAAAAATCAAAGGGTGAAAAGAATAAAATGGCCAAAAAAGTGAAAATGAACCCCACCAAAAGAAAGGCCAAGGAAAATGTGCAAGTCTAAATTCCACTACTTTTTACTCTGATGTAATAAACAAATTGTGTGCAACTTGCATTTTATGCCACAATTGATGAACAGTCAAACAACTTAAGCTTGGCTAGTTCATCTTTCAATTTTATGTTTTAGAGATAGAGAATAAAATCTGACCAAACTGTTTAATCTTGGCAGATAAGTAGATAGGTAGAGTAAATAAAAGGAGCTCAATATTTTAATCTAAGCCCTTGGATGTAATAAGGTTAGAATTAGATAGATTTCCATATGTAAAAGAAAAATTGTGATAAGGTGTTGCCAGTCTAAGTGCACCCTAATAAAGAAGAAAAAATGGTAGGGTAAAGTAGGTAGGGTAGGTAGATGATGTTTCAGAATTACATGTGATGAATAATGTCTTTAGATGTGTTAAATTTTTTACTTTCATCACAAGTGAAAAGACAAACAATACACTAGAAGGATTTCAAGCAAAACAAAGTCAAATTATTAACTTCCCTTCTCATCTTCCCTTAAAAATTTCACTAATCTCCGCTAAGTACTAAGGTATTTAAAGATTAGAGGGGCTCAAGGAATTTCCTTGACTTTTGGAGGGACCGGACCCTTGGCCCAATAATTGGAAAAACCTAAGTACTTAAAAACATTCATCATGACATTCATTCACCTCTAAGAAATCTTTTCCTAAGTAAAATCCCATTTTACTTAGGAAAATTATGCAATATTTCACAAAAACCCTATTCATGTAAGCATAAGTTAAAAAACATTAACCTAATGTTTACACTTAGCGCTTCACTCGTTTCCATATTAATTGTTAATTTTATTATTTAAATCCCCATATAAATAAACCCTTTCCTGTATTATTTTAATTTAAATTCCAAATTAATTTAATATCCCGCCTCGTTGGTTGAAAAATGACCATATAAATTTAATTAATTGGGTGATTTCCCAATTAATAAATTGAATTAACACTTCGCCTTTTAAAAGGATTAACTAACCCTCTAGGTTAATTAATAACCTAAATCCTCCAATCAAATCATCCCCGATACAATTATTTTTAATAAATTGCATTGGGTCCGCCCTGTTAACTCTCCGCCATCTTGACAACCCGACTGTCGTTCGATTGATCAACTCCAAATCAATGGTTATTATCAATATTGCTGGCCATCCTCATCCGAACAATAACGTGTGATGGCCAGGCGGTTTTCTGAACAGTGCCACGCCACGCGTTGTTCATCGTATGGAATCGCTCGCCCTCCGCTGAAAACCACTCTTCCCCAAAAGCGGTGAGATGGAAACCACTTACCGCCTGCCTCCCCTAACGAAACCTCCGTACTTGTTGACTTCATTCATTAAAAACCCGCCAACCTTTGATTTTGTGAATAAAACAAACATACCCACATCATTTTCAGTGTCTCATGCAACGATTTTCGAAATCAACTGTCGAACTTTTCCAACCGCTACTTTGCCGAACAAGATTGCATTCGAGTGTCCAGAATTCATCCATCATTACCAGCGCCTGTTTTCATCACCATTTATTTCCTTGGAAATAGGTATTTACCTAAATTCCCATTTAACTCTGTAAAAATCCTGGTTTTGTTTTAAATTCTACACGAGAAAACTGAAACAGAGTTCAGAACAGTTCCAAAAACTACATTTGCATTCCTGAACCTGTGATTGTGCTCGTTTTTCATAAAAAACCCCGAATTCATTTCTGAATCCACAAGACCCAGAAATGGAAATTCTCGTGGCTTTGAATTTCGCACCCCTGAATTCTCCTCACAGAGATTTAGACTATCTGCCTCTAGTAGATAGGGATTTCCAAATTAAAAACCTTGTTCTCAGTGAAAATCCTTTTCGAACTTTTTGCCGCTGCAAAGAACCAGAATACCGGAAGCTAAATGGTGGAAAGAAATGTTTGAACTTTTGTAAAATTATCCTTACATGAATTTTTGATTATGTACTATAGTAAGTCATGATAAAGGAGGATAAAAGTATAAACAAAGGTTAAAGAGCATAATAGTTAAAGAGTATCAGTGGTTAAAGTGTATCAGGTAAAAGTCAGAGTGAAAGTTAAAATGAAGTTACAGAGTAGTCAAAGGTAAACAGTAAAAGTAATTACAGAGGCATTAAAATGGTAAAAAGAGATGAAAATACTTTCACGAACATTGAATTTTATCTAAAGTGAAAGTAAAACAGTTAAAATAACAAAAAGGTGAAAAGATGAAAAACACAACAAGAAGAAACATTTTTGCAGAAATTTCATGCTTTAGCCATTGTTTTGCAGAAACTATTGTGATCACTATAAGATGAATTTTGAAAAACTGAAGGAGGTTTATTTTCTTTAGAGTAACATCTACAAAAAAATATCTCACTTTTCTAATAGCTATTATGGTTTTGGAAATATTAAACAATGTTGAAAAGCACTCTTTGCAGAAAATTCCAGTTAAGTCATCATTTTGCAGAGAATATATTGGCCAATAAGAAATACATCATACAAAACTGAAGGAGGTTTTCGTTCCTAAGAGACCTATCTACAAACACCTATCTCACTTTTTGTACAGTGATTTCAAAATCAGAGATACATTCACATATTTAAAGGTTATTTTTCAGATTCTGTAAAACTCTGTTTTACACATATTTTTGCAGAGCCTATTGTGCACATCTGGAGAGGAATTTTAGGAAAATGAAAGAGGTTTATCTCAAAAACATATTTAGCTACAATAACCTATTTCACTTTTTAGATATCTATTACGGATTGAGAAATAAAAAGATATCATTGGACCCAAATTTTGCATAATTGTTGGAGCAGAATGCACAAAGAAAGGAAGCAGTTAGTGACTTGGATGCCTCATCATCAACTAAGAGTTGGATCAAATTCGAATTCTCCTCTTTTTCGTCACCTATCCATAAAAAATAGTGCCAAATAGATGCATTAGTTTGAGTGTGCTTTACTTAAGTTCTATTTATGTAAAATAGTTTGGAGAGATTTGTGAACCAATCTTGATATTTTTTCAAGATATTTTAGTTTAGAATTTGTATAAATACTTCACTCTTGGAAGTATTTTGGGATGGATTTTTTAGACTTTGCTGTAACATTGACTATTTGGAATAAAGTGTTGTTGGAGAAATTTTGTGAAGCTAGCTGGATGTGGAATTGATGCGAAAGACTTTTTACAGGATTCATGTGTCAGACTACGGATCAATAAGTCATCTATCTCTTATGTGTTGAAGTCTTTATATTTGTTTACTATATCGTCTGTGTTTCATTTCTGAATGATTAATGAAAAGGAATAAATCAGAAAGTGCTTAAGTGTAATCTAATTTTAATCATTATTGTTCTAAATGCTTTCTTCTAAATTGGTTTAAACAGTGAATTCTTAATTGCTCCTGTTTTTCTGGTTTAAGCATTTGATTATTTAATAAAGAATACTTAATTGCTCTTTGTTAATAATCACTCAATTTTCCCTCTTATAAATGTGTTGAAATATTCTCAATTGCCTTTCATCCATTTAGATTCTGTTTTATTCACTTTAAGATTTATAATTGTTCTCTGTTTGATTATAAATTTGATTATCTTTCTGTAGGCATGTTTTAAGCTAAGACTTAATCCGGTTAAGTTGTCACCTCCATTGTGATAGTTAAACTACTCAATTTTGCCCTCAGATATTGAATTCCACCACCCAAATTCAAACAAAACCCTTGGACTTTATAACTAGCCTGATATCTTCTAAAACAAAGCTAACATATACAGATAGAACCCTCTATGGGTACAAATTGGCTAGATTATGTACCTAAAAGATTGGTTTGTGGTTACCTCGGACACCTTTCCTCTTCCAACAATTTCAAGGAAAATCTGAGCGATAACATAGTGGCGACTCCACTGGGGAAGACTAACCTTTTTCTTCAGAAATATTTTACAGGTTTATATCTGATCTATGATGGTGGACACTGATCAGACACACAAAGGTTAAAATCATCCATCTGGCGACTCCAAATCAATTTCACAATCGAGAATCCACCAGAGGAATGAACCTGGAAGAACAATATGGAAATATCAGCCAAGAATAAAAAAAAGATATGCTCCCATGAGCAGAAATCACATACCTAGATTTCCACACAAATTACCAAAGGTAGATTGGGGTAGCAATTTGCCCAGATTTCAAGATGAAAATACTGATAATCCTTTGTTGCATCTCATTAAATTTCATATACACTCATCAATATTGAAGGGTGATTGGCATGAGGATTTCCTCATGAAGATATTTATGGCATCCTTAGAAGGAAAAGCAAGGGAATGGTATGAAGCTCTCAAACCTACTAGTATATTTCTCTAAAAGTTTTTTATAAAGTATTTTATGAGCATTACAAAGAAGATTTTCCATCTTTATCATTAGCTGAAAATTGTTGTGATCAAGCTAAAGATCTTATATATTACCTTAAAAATATTGATGAAGATTTTGGAAATTGGTTTCCTAAAGATTTATTAAAAGAAGGCCAGAATTTTCATTCTCAAGTTAAATGTCATAATAATCAAGAGGAGTTAAACAAAGATGAAATAAATCAGGAGATAAATAAAGATCCACAAAGCCCCTATGTATTAACAAATAATTTTTCATTTAATGTTTTGAATGGAGTTAAATAAAATAATCAACCTCATAATCAACTTTTAGATAAGGGAAAAAAAAATTGTCATTTCAATCTAAGAATTCAAAGATTCCCACCCCCCCTCACCGAAGAAGAAATCAATTTTCTTCTAAACATGCAACCATCCTCAAAATATTTACATAGTGAAGAAATTGTTTCTACTTCTTCTAATGTTGATGAATGTACTAAATTTTTTATCCATAAATAAACAAAAGAACAAGTTGATGCTCATGTTATTTTACCTTCCAAAAAAGGCCCATTGCTTGATAGCACTCCTATTGAGAAAAATAATGACTTTCAAATAGAATGCAACCAGTCTAATCAAGATATATTGGGATTGTTGGAAGAGAAATCTGCTGATCCATTGTTCATAATTGATGACATTCCTTCTTCTAAAAATTTTCCTAAATATGATCAATATGATGATAATTATGTTCTCCCAATTCAAGATAATTTCCCTGAACAATCACTAGCTATTTTGAGGGATGAGATATTAGAACTCCAACTTGATGAGGATTTTCTAAGAGATTTCTTTCTTCTTTTGAAATCAAGAAAACATTCTCCTAAACTGAAAATATGTGTTCTCCAGATAATTTTTGAAAATTATGAAAATGAAATCAAACTTTTGCATTCTCAAATTCAGTCATACAATTTCCGAAATCCTAAAGAATTCTTTGAAAATCTTCCTTCTCCTAAGCAAGAAGAAATTGTACTATATTTTGACTTGCATATGAGGATGATTATTCTTTCAAACACAAGACTGAAGAAATAGTTTCAAGGATTAATACTCAAAATACAACTGAGCAACTAGTCATTGAAGGCCTAGAAACACAAATCATACATTATGCTTTTAATGATCCTATAACAAATTATATGGAGAATATTTTTAGCTCAAATCTTAAAACATGTTTTATCTATGAGGATCAAAAATATCAACAATTTCCATTTCACATCTTATCATTGATTATAAAAGCACATGATCATAATATAGTCCCAATTTTGATCACAAGCAATCAAGTTATCCATTTATTTTTACAGCTACTTGATTGGCTTCATTGGCATTTTTGTATTACCTGATTCAATAAGATTTTTAGTAGATTGAGTAGATAGATGAGTGCCAATAAGCTCATAATTTTGAGCAATTTTTTTTGTTGTCAATTTTCAGCTAGTTTTTCATTAAGTTGGTTTGAAAATTTTTATGTGTTGTTTTAGTTTCAGATCAGATTTCAGGTTGCAGAAAAAGGACTATATTCAATTCAAGATTTTCAGCCACAACAAATGCATGTTTGAGATTGGACCAAGGTAGAAGATTTCCAACTGGGAAACAAAGTTTTAAGTGGATAGTAACTTACTGGAGTTGAAGCCCGAGGAGAAGGCCCTAAGCTTCAGAAGTATTACTGTCATAAATACAATAAAACAACAAGTAGAAGAAGATTCCATGGTTCAGCCAAAATCATTTTGAGGTTAACTGACCTGCTGTTCTTGAATTTTCACCAGGAAAATCCATCCCCAAGTGGAGCCAGTGTTAGACTCCTATACCAATAAGTGTCCTATTTCATGATTGACTTGATGGGATATGCAATATGTTCATACATTTTCTTGTTGCAAAGGTTTTCCATATTCTCAAAAAATCAAAAAATTTAAAAAATGTAAAGAGGGTATACTGTTGGCTGGATAAATTGTTCTTGCGGACAAGACCGATCTCCCTAGTGTCAGAAGACAATCTAGCAACAAACGAACAACTAAGTTTGTCTTTCTCTAGATATATTCGTTTTACAAATAAATGCTATGAAGGTGTCGATCCTACCTTAGATCCAAATGCTTATTTGTGGTCGTAGTGCTTCCGTCGCATCAATAATCCTTCATTGCAACAAGAGCTCTTTTGTCGCAAGAAAGTATCATCTTTCGTCGATCCGCAATCACAAACAAGAAAATATCAATAGCACTCGTATAACAAATAATTATAAAACATACCCATCATAGTGATCAAGGAATCTATGAAATAAATGATCAAATGATATCTTATTGAAATAAACAATCGAACAATAATTTATTGAGAAAAGCGTAACTTGATTGTATTAATCTTAAAATATACTGAAATAACCTTACAACCTTAGCCTTGATGTTCAAAAGGCCTTCCCTGGGTCCGACGGGGAATCTCCTCTACTTTGATAAGTCTTGCACTCTTTTTTCCAAGACAAATAGAGGTATGTAATCTCTCCTCACAAAAGTCTTGTTTAATTGAGTCTGAATCTCAACAACATTTAACCTCAAATATCTTAAAGCTTGAACTCCTCAATCCTCCAATAGTTAACTTTTCTTAACCCCTTGAGGCTACTCAATGCCTCCTTTTATAGAGTAGATGAGGAGGTTATGATTCCACCTTTAAAGGGATAGAACCCTCCTTCAAAGGGATAGGCTCCTCACATCAAGGGATTAGTTCCTTAAGGTGTGGGATACATGCACCTTACTAAAGCGTACTCATCCCCAAAAAAATCTCATCCGAACCTTCTAGAATTGACCAAAATTCAACTTTTTTCGCTTTAATTTCGTGCTTTTTTGACTTTACAAGGGTACCGCAGGCATTGCACTGGAAAAATGCATTCTAGAACGCAGCTTTCTCTTCACATTACCTACGTACCCTAGCTAAAAAACGCAAGAAGGTTTCATGTTACTTGCATACCCAAGGCTTTTTTGAGTTTTAAGGGTTTTTCCACCATTTTTAGGGCTTGGAATGAGGAACAAAGGTTGTAAGACTTGCAGAGGAGGCATGTATGAGTGTTTAATGAGCTCATACAAGTCAACGTAATGTCAAGGTGACAATTTTTTAGTGTAACGATTGCCCCCCTAAAGTGCTGAAGTCCGGAATAGATGAAGATGAAGTCTGTCATATATGAAGAGTGAAGCACTTTATCATTTCAAGGATCATCCCGTGGACACCCTGTTCGGAACCTCGTAAAAAAAATTCAATGCAAAATATATATATGTAATCATATCATCGCCGAGGCGAGCATTCCCATACTCGGATCAAAAAACTAACTAAAATTGTTCACGATACGAAATGATTTTAATATTACATCAATAGTGTAGACACGACGATGGGCGCAACCATCCGTAAAGAATAGTCTACTCGTATAATAATAAAACTCCTCGTGACTGGATGGTAGAAACTAGATCCACGGTCTTGATTTCCACATCTCAAACTAGTACGATTCTATCCATGCGATTAAATGTGTCGAAGTCGAACATGGTAGAAACCACTTGATTACCGATCAATGATGTAAACTATTAACAAGTGTGAGAGTAACCGCCGATAATGTCAATGGCTCTCAAAGTACTCAAGTACAATCCATGAAATGTGAATGAATGAGTTGAAGTCGAACATGTCACGAAATCTTTCGATCGAAGGTCAATGATGCAACCTATCGTCACGGGCAAGAAACCTACCATTGAGGCATGTAGATTCCAAGGTATTGATGATTTCTAGATCAACTTCCTAGATAATGAGCTTTCGTCGATAAAAAGTGATCCGTCATAGGCAAGCCCACAACACGAAATCGGAGATCAAGTTTTGAAAAAAATATATTGGCAAGGGACTCGACTCGGGGATGGTCAAAATGGATGATAGATATTTTGCGAGATGAATGGTTTATTTGAATTGTCCTCTTGAACACATAACGACATCTGAGATGACTTGGTGACAATTGACCCAAAGCTAATACCCGTAAACCGTATCGAAGACTTTCAATGTGGTTTGATTAAGCTGTTAGGCAAAGGATTTCCCAACCCAGGTGAACAAAAAGTGTCGTGTTCAAGAGTGGTTAACGACTTTCTCGAATAATCAAAATGTAACAAACGAGTTCGTTTTTTCTCTCTTTTCCCCCCACCATTTTTTGGCAAGTACCTCTTTATTTTTTTACAAGCTTGAGGAGGATAACATTTGCTTGTTTATAAGTTCATCCTTCGGATGAGTCCAACTTAGTTTAAGATTTGAACCCAAAGAAGGAGTGGTTCGTTCTTGTTAGAAATTGAATAGGTCCTTTACTCGTTAAGTTTTAATGAGTCCAATATAGGAGAAACTCGGTGTTTTTTCGGTTTTAGGGAGTCATAAGAAAAACTTAAGAAAACTCCATGGGTGTACTTTTTTCGTAAATTTAGTCTCTCGAGCCCGAAAAAGGATAAAATAATGCGAGAGAGAACTCTATTGACCGTAATTAGTCAACATATACCTTTTTTCGTAAATAGTCCACTTCGATTCGAAAAAGGGGTAAACTTATATTGAAGGGACAATTATTCATTTACTTTAACGAGTTCGAACAATCAAGTACTCGACAATCTTTTTCATATTTAGAGAGTCCGAAAAGGGCTTAAAAGAGAACTCCATAGTTTCGCTTTTTCCCGTAAGTTTTAATGAGTTCGAAAAAAAAGGGATAAAAATGTACTCGGTAGTTTCGCTTTTTTCCGTAAATTTCAATGAGTTCGAAAAAAGGGATAAAAAATGTACCCATGGTTTTCACTTTTTCGTAAGTTTTAACGAGTTCAAAAAAAGGGATAAAAATGTACTCATATGGCCGACTTTCAATTTAATTTACGACCAGGGGAAAAGATGGAAATAACTCGACATCTTCATGTTTTTTTACAAGAATGAAAGATAGAAAAATAATCTCGAGATTTTCATGAGTTTAAAGAGTCTTGAAAATAACCGAAATTGACTCCGGATAGGTTTCATTTTTTACAAAAGCTTGAAACGAGAGAAAAACTATGCTTCATAGTGGTTTCATTTTTACACAAGCTTGAAACGAGAGAAAAAGCGTGCTTGATGCCCCCTAAGCGTAAGCGCTAGAGTGCATGCCCCCCCAGCTTCATTTCATTCAACTATGTATACTACTGGTAATTAATAGCTAGATGGAATGAAGGTTCATTTACGAGATTATATGAAAGACCCTACCTAAAAACTAACCTAAATATATGACTTAACATTTATGAGATCTAGTCAAAGACTTGACTCAATTAGGGGAGGATTTGTTTCATTTTTTAACGAGCTTGACACAGGAAAAGAACTATTCTCA
Source organism: Pinus albicaulis (assembly GCA_034641835.2). Taxonomy (NCBI): domain Eukaryota; kingdom Viridiplantae; phylum Streptophyta; class Pinopsida; order Pinales; family Pinaceae; genus Pinus; species Pinus albicaulis. The sequence goes on from CM076579.1 coordinate 178,382,103, forward strand.
TGGCAACATGTTTCATTTTTTAAATGAGGTTGACACAGTTAAAGGAACTCTCCTCACAAAATACTTATTTCTAATCTACCAATCTACTCTCTACAATCTACCCTATCGATTCATTTTTTTAATGAGGTTGACACGAGAAAAGAACTGTCCTCATTGCCGATCGATTCATTTTTTAACGAGGTTGACACAGGTAAAAGGAACTCTCCTCACCGACCCAACGATTCATTTTTTTTAACGAGGTTGACACGAGTAAAAGGAACTATCCTCATGCTCACCGATTCATTTCTTAACGAGGTTGACTTAGTAAAAGGAACTCTCCTCACACACACCGATTCATTTTTTAACGAGGTTGACATAGTAAAAGGAACTATCCTCGAACTCGATTCATTTTTTTAACGAGGTTGACTCGAGTAATAGGAACTCTCCTCATAAAATACTTGATCATGGCTTCCAAGCTGGAAGAAACACATGTCAATGGACACACCTTCATCATGGCTTCCAAGAGGTCTTCATCAAAAGGAAGAATAGTTCTCTGGAAGGAACACATGTCAAGGGACTCAAAAGGGATAAGAACATTGCGTTCAAATAATCCCATAGAGTTCTCCATGTCAATTACCGAGATCTAAGTCAAAGGAAGATGAGCAAACAAAGAGAGGCTCACTTACATCGGTAATTGAAAACATGGGACTAGTTGCCACATACTTAACCCGTGGCGGGGTAGATACCACTTGCGTATGAGGAACATTCGGGGGATGTCGGATTATTGGTAGTCGAAACAAGACTAGAGAATGAAAGCTGGTCTACAGTCACAATATTTCCATTGTGAGGGAAAGACATCATGCAAAAGAGTGTCGATACGACAACTTTCATTGCATAAACATAGTCTCGCCCAAGGAGAAAATTGAAATCCAAGGGGCCTCGAACTACTATGAGATCAATACAGACATTTTTACCTTCCAAAGTAATAGAAAACTTAGGAAGGATCCCTAAAGGTTCACTAATGGTTACGTTAAAATATTTCGGATTCTGCGTAATAGGCACAAGTCGAGGGGAACCCAAAGCTTTCCAAGCGATTGAGGATAAAATACTATGAAGCACCTTCATCTACCTATGTGCGGTGTATGTCTCTACCACCAAACTTCACAATGATTTGGAAAGGGATGGAGGAAGGAATACGAGGTTCTTTCGAGTCTATTCCAATCAAAGGAAAAGACCTCGGTACTTGGAGGGGGTTATGTAGAAACAGGTGAAATGCCCCCCGGCGTAGAAGAATCGACGTAACAAGAAGAACCCGAGCGGTATGAAGTTCACTCTCTACGGGGAGAATGGGATCGATCGAATGTGAAATCGAATCGACCACTTGATCAACTAATGGATCATCAACCTCGAGTGATATGAGTTTCACTCTTCAATGGAAGAGTGGGATCGATCGTACTTCAAATTATATCAATCACTCTGTCGAGTTTATGGTAGGTTGGGAGAAAGTTTACGATAAACAATTGGAAATTCTTCTTTCGTGGAACAGTAAGGTTTTTTCAATAATTTTGAGGCTTCATCCATGTGAGGGAAAAATGTGAGTTTGATGACTCTCTTTGCATAACTTACAAGGAAACCTAACTTTACCCTTTTTCCTAGGAACACGACTATCAACTGGTTGATGGATCAACGGAAAGTTGATGAGATTTTTCCGACCATACTTCTAAGACCTTTGGAATACCAGGGACAATTGATAAGGAAGTGGTCACCCTTACAAAGCTCGCAAGGGTATTTGGGTTTACGATGCATGTTGGAGGTTTCCTCAACACAAATAACACTTACAGACCATGGTTGGTTGGTTGACTTATTTCTTATCTTGCTTCTTCTTCTTCTTCTTAGCCACCCGGTTACTAGTGTCAAGGCTTTTACCAGGTGAAGAGGAAGAAATATTAGGCGAAGAAGGTAAAGGGTCAACGAGAAGGTTGGTGATGTTGAGATGGTGAACTCGTTGAAATGAAGCATCCCTGGTTGAGGTGGAACAAAAAGGAGTATTCGGGGCCAACGAAGTTGAAAATAACCATATCGGTAAACCTATTGTAAATCCAGGTAATGACAAAGTAGCCATATAAGGAGGACCAACATTTCCAAAACAAGGAAAAGTACTAGGATTCTCGTTAAGAGGGATTCCTTGGTTGGTAAATTCCGAACGAGTTGCCATTATATTCAACTTCGGTGAATTTTATTAACAATTTAAAACTAAAATTAACAGTTCACAATTCACACCTAACAATTAAAATTCACAATTCACACCTATGGTCTCTAAAAGTGAAAACAAAAAAAAATTAACACGCGCTATCAAATCTAGGAGTCAAACCACACACAAAAAAGTAACTTCCCATACTAAAAGCACTAGTTGGTGATGAAATCCAACATCGTAGATTTTAATACGAAAGGGCGGTTGGAACAGTTACACCCGACAACCTTCTTAATGAAACAGATCGGCACAAGTTTCCACACAAAACCATCTCATGTGAAGAGAACCCCCCGGGAGAGTCCAAGTGAGTCTAGTCGACATCTGCTCCGGGTACGGTGAGATCTTTCCTTCACCGTCACCTTATGAAATAACCTTAAGCTTATGGACACTAAGGTTACCAACGAGTGACAAATACAACTTGGGGAACAGGTCTACGATCCGATCCCATGCGCAAGGGCGAAGTAACAAAGCTCAATCCCCTTGAAGGCTCCTTGACATAATCCGAGGTTACCGACAAGTGACCCCGGGGCTCCTCGACAATGGTTAATCCGAGGTTTACCGTTTCTAATGCGCACAAAATCTTCTATCTTCCCCAATGAAACGAGATTGATTGTCTCAAAGGTTCGGACATGATCTCATGATTAACTTCTTTAAGAGAAGCATTCCGGATTGTACCAATTACAATTGGATTTATTTCCTACCGCAAGATTTATCTACTTGTTTGTTTTACTTGTCTTGGAGAGTTAACTAAAACCTATTCCAAGACACTAGCCTAAGCTATATTGGTGGAAAAAGCCCTAAAAATGTAAAAAATTACTAGATGAAATTTAATTAAGCACTTTGTGTTATTTAGGGTCATTTATTACTCAAAAGGGTAAATGGATATGAAACCAATGGTGTTATGACCCGAACCAAAATTGAATGCAATCGAATATGATAATGTAATCTTTTCAATTCGATGAATCCTAACTAAAATAAGGAGAGAGTTTCCATTCACTTCCAACAATGCAAAAAAATTGATCACTAAGAGAAAATATAACAAATTCTCTAATGCACTAATTCCATCAAGAAAAACTAATGCAAATCAATCCCAAAACATTTTTTTATATTTTTTTTGTGTTTTTTAAAATAAGCATAAAAACATATAAATTCAAATCAAAGAAAAACCGATCTAAATCTATGATTGATTTCTCGGGAATGTAAACCATGCGGTTGTAATCTATGCACAATTCACATGAAAAGTATGCAAATGTAATCTATGCACATTTTTTCATTCATATTCGAAAATGAGAATTCTAATTATGCAAATGTGATCTATGCAAGAGAATTCTCAAACACAATATGATTCTAATGTAATCTAAGAACCAATCAAGTGAAAGTCAAGAAAATCAGGGTGAGAGTTCCAAAGATCAAAAAAACACTCATAGGCAATTAACACTCATACACAATTTTGCAAAAAAAAATGCAAAAAGATGCAAAATTGTGAAAAGACGCGAGACAAACCTCCAAGTAAAGACCAAAGGAAATCAAACTAAGAATTTCTCAAAAAAAGAGACTCAAAACACCCAATTAACTTAATGGAGATTGATGAGATGAATAATTGTTGAAAGAAATTCGAAACAAGAGATTTTTTGACGAGAAAAAATATAGATTTGGGTAGATGCTAAGAATCCTAAATTAAATCTAAACTAAACTAGAAAAAATAAATCTAGAGTTTTTCCAAAAATTTTTAACGGGGTCCGCGAGGCTCCCGAAGTAACGGGTGTGGTACCACACTTGTTTACTAAAGAAAACATGCGAAAGCGTCCGCATTGTCCAAAGAAGGCAAAGTGTGGTCCTAGGAAAAACTAGAGAAAAAACATACAAGATTTCAAAATTTTCAAAAACGAGAGAAAACCTAAGCTACCCGAGCAGATATCCATCAATCAAAAACCGGGAAAAAACATTTCCTCAAATCAAAATAAAAGAGAACCAAAAAACAACAAGTTGTTTCCCCAGTGAGTCGCCAATTTGTTGGTGGATAAATCGTTCTTGCGGACAAGACCGATCTCCCTAGTGTCGAGAAGACAATCTAGCAACAAACGAACAACTAAGTTTGTCTTTCTCTAGATATATTCGTTTTACAAATAAATGCTATGAAGGTGTCGATCCTACCTTAGATCTAAATGCTTATTTGCGGTCGTAGTGCTTTCGTCGCATCAATAATCCTTCGTCACAACAAGAGCTCTTTTGTCGCAAGAAAGTATCATCTTTCGTTGATCTGCAATCATAAACAAGAAAATATCAATAGCACTTGTATAACAAATAATTATAAAACATACCCATCATAGTGATCAAGGAATCTATGAAATAAATGATCAAATGATAGCTTATTGAAATAAACAATCGAATGACAATTTATTGAGAAAAAACAGAACTTGATTGTATTAATCTTAAAATATACTGAAGAACCTTACAACCTTAGCCTTGATGTTCAAAAGGCCTTCCCGGGAGTCCGAAGCGGGGAATCTCCTCTACTTTGATAAGTCTTGCACTCTTTTTTTCCAAGACAGGATAGAGGTATGTAATCTCTCCTCACAAAAGTCTTGTTTAATTGAGTATGAATCTTAACAACATTTAACCTCAAATATTTAAAGCTTGAACTCCTCAATCCTCCAATAGTCAACTTTTCTTAACCCCTTGAGGCTACTCAATGCCTCCTTTTATAGAGCAGATGAGGAGGTTAGGATTCCAACTTTAAAGGGATAGAACCCTCCTTCAAAGGGATAGGCTCCTCACATCAAGGGATTAGTTCCTTAAGGTGTGGGATACATGCACCTTACTAAAGCGTACTCATCCCCAAAAAAATCTCATCCAGAACCTTCTAGAATTGACCAAAATTCAACTTTTTCAGTTTAATTTCGTGCTTTTTTTACTTTACAGGGGTACCGCAGGCATTACACTAGAAAAATGCGTTCTAGAACGCAGTTTCTCTTCACATTACCTACGTACCCTAGCTAAAAACGCAAGAAGGTTTCATGTTGCCTACGTACCCAAGGATTTTTTGCGTTTTAAGGGTTTTTCCACCATTTTTATGGCTTGGAATGAGGAACAAAGGTTGTAAGACTTGCAGAGGAGGCATGTATGAGTGTTTAATGAGCTCATATAGTTAGCAGAATGTCAAGGCGACTTTTCACCAGGAAAATCCATCCCCAAGTGGAGCCAGTGTTAGACTCCTATACCAATAGGTGTCATATTTCATGATTGACTTGATGGGCTATGCAATATGTTCATACATTTTCTTGTTGCAAAGGTTTTCCATATTCTCAAAAAAATCAAAAAAATTTAAAAAAATGTAAAGAGGGTATACCTTAAAAGAAAAAATCAAAGGGTGAAAAGAATAAAATGGCCAAAAAAAGTGAAAATGAACCCCCACCAAAAGAAAGACCAAGGAAAATGTGCAAGTATAAATGCCACTACTTTTTTACTCGATGTAATAAAAAAATTGTGTGCAACTTGTATTTTATGCCACAATTGATGAGCAATCCAAAAAACTTAAGCTTGGCTAGTTCATCTTTCAATTTTATGTTTTAGAGATAGAGAATAAAATCCGACTAAACTCGTTTAATCTTGGCAGATAAGTACATAGGTAGAGTAAATAAAAGGAGCTCAACAGTTTAATCTAAACCCTTGGATGTAATAAGGTTAGAATTATATAGATTTCCATATGTAAAAGAAAAAGTGTGATAAGGGTTTGCCAGTCTAAGTGCACCCTAATAAAGAAGAAAAAATGGTAGGGTAAATTAGGTAGGGTAGGTAGATGATGTTGCAGACATTACATGTGATGAATAATGGATTTATATGTGTTAAATCTTTTACTTTCATCACAAGTGCAAAGGAAGACAATATACTGGAAGGATTTCAAGCAAAACAAAGTCAAATTATTAACTTCCCTTCTCATCTTCCCCTAAAAATTTCACTAATCTCCCCTAAGTACTAAGGTATTTAAAGATTAGAGGGGCTCAAGGAATTTCCTTGACTTTTGGAGGGACCGAACCCTTGGTTCAATAATTGGAAAAACCTAAGTACTTAAAAACATTCATCATGACATTCATTCACCTCTAAGAAATCTTTTCCTAAGTAAAATCCCATTTTACTTAGGAAAATTATGCAATATTTCACAAAAACCCTATTCATGTAAGCATAAGTTAAAAAACATTAACCTAATGTTTACACTTAGCGCTTCATTCGTTTCCATATTAATTTCTAATTTTATTATTTAAATCCCCATATAAATAAATCCTTTACCGTATTATTTTAATTAAAATTCCAAATTAATTTCATATCCCGCCCCGTTGGTTGAAAAATAACCATATAAATTTAATTAATTGGGTGATTTCCCAATTAATAAATTTAATTAAAACTTTTTCGTTTAAAATGATTAATTAACCCTCCAGGTTAATTAAGAACCTAAATCCTCCAATCAAATCTTCCCCGATATGATTATTTTTAATAAATTGCAGTGGGCCCGCCCTGTTAACTCTCCGCCATCTTGACAACCCGACCACCGTTCGATTGATCAACTCCAAATCAACGGTTATTATCAATATCACTGGACATCCTCGTCTGAATGATAACGCGAGATGGCTAGGTGGTTTTCTAAACAGTGCCACGCCACGCGTCGTTCATCGTATGGAATCGCTCGCTCTCCGCTGAAAACCACTCTTCCCCAAAAGCGGTGCGATGGAAACTGCTTACCACCTGCCTCCCCTGACGAAACCTCCGTAATTGCTGACTTCATTCATTAAAAACCCACCAACCTTTGATTTTGTGAATAAAATAAACATACCCACGTCATTTTCACTGTCTCATGCAATGATTTTTTAAATCACTGTCGAACTTTTCCAACCGCTACTTTGCTTGAACAATATTGCATTCGAGTGTCCGAAATTCATCCATCATTACCCAGCCACTGTTTTCATCACCATTTATTTCCCTGGAAAACAGATATTTACCTAAATTCCCATTAAACTCTCGTAAAAAACCTGGTTTTTTTTAAATTCTACACGAGAAAATCGAAACGTAGTTCGTAACAATTCCCAAAACTACATTTGCATTCCCGAACCTCGTGATTGTGCTCGTTTTTCATAAAAAACCCCCGAATTCATCTCTCGAATCCACAAGAACTAGAAATGGAAATTCTCGTGGCTTTGACTGTTGCACCCCTGAATGCTCCTCACAGAGATTTAGACTATCTGCCTCTAGTAGATAGGGATTTCCAAATTAAAAACCTTGTTCTCGGTGAAAATCCTCTTCGAACTTTTTTCCACTACAAAGAACCAGAATACCGGAAGCTAAATGGTGGAAAGAAATGTTTGAACTTTTGTAAAATTATCCTTACATGAATTTTTGATTATGTACTATAGTAATTCATGATAAAGGAGGATAAACGGATAAACAAAGGTTAAAGAGCATAACAGTTAAAGAGTATAAGTGGTTAAAGTGTATCAGGGAAAAGTCAGAGTGAAAGTTAAAATGAAGTTACAGAGTATTCAAAGGTAAACAGTAAAAGTAATTACAGAGGCAGTAAAATGGTAAAAAGAGATGAAAATATTTTCACCAACATTGAAGTTTATCTAAAGTGAAAGTAAAACAGTTAAAAGAAAAAAAAGGTGAAAAGATGAAAAACACAACAAGAAGGAACATTTTTTGCGAAATTTCACGCTTTAGTCATTGTTTTGCGTAAACTATTGTGATCAATCCAAGATGAATTTTGCAAAAAATAAGGATTTTTATGTTCTTGAGATGAACATCTACAAAAAACCTCTCTAAATTTTCTATGACTATTATGGTTTTGGAAATATTAAACAATGTTGGAAAGCACTCTTTGCAGAAAATTCCAGCTTAAATCATCATTTTTTCGTAGAAGATTGTGGCCAATCCGAAATACATCATACAAAACTCGAAGGATATTTTTGCTCCTAAGAGACCTATCTACAAAAATATATCTCACTTTTTTGCACAGTTGATTTCAGAATCGGAGATACATGCACATCTTTAAAGGCTATTTTTTAGATTCTGTAAAACTTTGTTTTACACATATTGTTACAGATCCTATTGTGCACATCTGGAGAGGAATTTTAGGAAAATTAAAGAGGTTTATCTCACCAACATATTTATCTACAATAACCTCTTTCACTTTTTACATATCTATTACTAATTGAGAAATAAAAAGATATCATTGGACCCCAATTTTGCAGAATTGTTGGAGTAGAATGCATAAAGAAAGGAAGCAGTTAGTGACTTGGATTCCTCATCATCAACTAAGAGTTGGATCAAATTCGAATTATCCTATTTGTCATCACCTATCCATAAAAAATAGTGCCAAATAGATGCATTAGTTTGAGTGTCATTTACTTAAGTTCTATTTATGTAAAATAGTTGGAGAGATTTGTGAACTAATCTTGATATTTTTTCAATATATTTTAGTTTAGAATTTGTATAAATAATTCACTCTTGGAAGTATTTTGGGGTGTATTTTTTAAAACTTTGCTTTGTAACATTGACTATTTTGAATAAAGTGTTGTTGGAGAAATTTTGTGAAGCTAGTCTGGATGTGGAATTGATGCGAAAGACTTTTTACAGGATTCATGTGTCGGACTACGGATCAATAAGTCATCTATCTCTTATGTGTTGAAGTCTTTATATTTGTTTACTATATCATCTCGTGTTTCATTTCTGAATGATTAATGAAAAGGAATAAATCAGAAAGTGCTTAAGTGTAATCTGAATTTAATCATTATTGTTCTAAATGTTTTCTTCTAAATTGGTTTAAACAGTGAATTCTTAATTGCTCCCGTTTTTTTGGTTTAAGCATTTGATTATTTAATAAAGAATACTTAATTTCTCTTTGTTAATAATCACTCAATTTTCCCTCTTATAAATGTGTTGAAATATTCTTAATTGCCTTTCATCCATTTAGATTATGTTCCATTCACTTTAAGATTTATAATTATTCTCTGTTTGATTATCTTGCCCTGTGAAACCATCTTTCGCTAAGGGAATTAATCCAGTTAAGTTATCCTTTTTGACTCCATTAGCCCAATGGACTAAACTACTCAATTTTTCCCTCAGCTATTGAATTCCACCACCCAAATTCAAAAAAAACCCTTGGACTTTATAACTAGCCTGATATATTCTAAAACAAAGATAAGTTATATAGAGAGAGCCCTCTCTGGGTACAAATTGGCTAGATTCTGTACCTAAAAGATTGGTTTGTGGTTACCTCGGACACCTTTCCTCTTCCAACAACTTCAAGGAAAATATGAGTGATAACACCAAGAGAACATCCACAAGCCAAGGAAATTGGCAAGAGGCAAGCCAAAAAGATGATATGATGAACTTGATTTTACAATTGACATCACAGATAAAAGAGATGGAAATCCAAATGGACAAGCTTGTCCATGAAAGAGAAACTACAAAAGCACAGGAAGTTCCTACAGTAATTTCCATGGCAACTACAACTGTGCCTTCAACATTGTAGAAGAGTTCACACCAAAATTACCACTTGCCACAGCAGTACCAGTGACATCTTCTACTACCTCAACTATAGAGTCATATACATGAACAATGCAGCCAACAGATGAAGCTACCAAGCTCATCAAATCCATGGAGGAAATGTCAATTCAAACCAATGAAATAAATAGATTGAAGAAAGTGATTGAAAATTTGGAAGACACTAAAAAGCTAGACCAAATCAATGCCAAAACTCAAGAACAAAGGGCTAATAGGTTAAATCTTGAGTTGAAGGACTTACAAAAGGATTTAACCTTGAAAGAGCCAATTTCCTATGTGAAGAATCAACTATGGAGTAAAATCATTGAATCCATCAACGATGTTTGGCCATCAATATAGGTAATTTATGAGCAAAAGGATTTACTAAAGGCAGCCCAAGAAGAGATTCAGAAAAAAAATGAGGAACTAGGTGCTAAACCTGAACAGGCCCTAGAAATAATCAAATTTCTCAATAGTAAGAACAAGAAAGAATTGGAGGAGATAGAAATTACTGACAGAATAGAGACAATCCTTGAAATAAGGAAAGTAATTTCAAGGAAGAATTTAATGAAGCAGCTACAAGAAAAATGTGAAAACATGATATAGCCATAACCAAATTTATGGTTAAATTTGAGAACTTGAGGCAAAGAGGTTTGCCAAATATCCTTGTTATTAATGATAAACTCATGCCACAAGAAGAATACAACAATAATATCAAATATCATGCAAAAGAGAAGGTAGACAAAACAGAAGGACAAGGAATTCCTACAAGAAAGGTTTTACACAAAAGTTTTGAAGATTTGTTTTATCTACAACATGAGATAAAACACCTATTTGTTATAAAACCAACATTTTATAGGTAAACTAAGGCAGATGATAACTTTAGGAAGATGAAAAATATCAAAATTCCCAATGAAGAATCTTGGGAATCACTCACCGAATTACTCGTAAAATTCAAATTGGAGAGAAAAGGATAAAAACAATTTTCCGATTTTACACAATCAAAGCAGAAAAATTACAAAGCAGTAAGGCGAGTTAAACATGATTGTTAAAGTGTATAAGTGATTAAAGAGTATCGGATAAGAAGATAATATTTCAAAACAGATTTGAAATACCTTGTGCCAGACGTTGAAAATAGCAAAGCAGACTAGCTAAACCCAATCCAAAACAACGCTTCTATTTTATTTGGATAAATAGGACAGACTTTGTTAAGTTGTTAAGCATCCGTCACTATTTTGTTGTAAAAAATATTTTATTTTCCTTAGAAAATTCCTATGAGTATTCTAGGATATTTTATAAACATTTTTGTATATATACTTCATCTTTTGAAGTATTATTGTGGAATAAATTGCTGAATATTTATATAGTCAATTTTGTAGCAAGTTCAAGTAGCAGACTGGATCAAATCATCTAGCATCATATTTCAGGATTCATGTGATGAGCCATTGAAGTGAAGTACTTTCTACTTGTCATTTTTTATCTTCTTATGTTTTACATGCATCCATATATGTGCTCTAAATTTGAATGATGAACTAGGAATATTATTATAGGATTTGTTAAAAGCACATTGTCTTTAACTAGTTATCATTTCTATGTTTTTTTGTTGATTTCCGAGTAGGAAACCCTGAATTTATCCCTCTTTCAAATGATCCCTTTCTTTTCCTTCCTTATCCGGATCAAAGAATCCTTAATTTCTCTTTATCCCAATCAAACCACTTCACCAATCAACCTTCCAAGATCTTCAATGACTTGTCTATCTTGCCCTGAAAATATTTGACTTTTTGACATTGATCCTAGTCCTATCTTCTTGACATTTGACTCCTTAGCCAAATGGACAAATAGATCTATCACTATCCATCTCATTAAGTGATTTTTTCTCACCAAACCAAACCAATTTGCACATCATAACTAGCCTAATATCATATAATTAAAACAAAGTTAAATATTATAGAGAGAGCCCTCTCTGAACCCTAAGAAGGCTAGATCTTAGAGTTTAAAAAGTTGGTCCGTGGTTACCTCTAATGTTCTTTGACTAAAAAATAAAAAAATCTCACAACTTAAGAATTATTAGAGTGATAACATATTGGCGACCATACCAGGGGACTAACCAATCCTCGCCTTAAAACAGGATCCGTAAGGAAATATTTTTCATTATCCTTTTACCTTAAAGACTATTTTAAAAGTTGTGAGTATATTTTTTGATAAAAAACCCGTAATTTTGGCTTCTAGAAAAATCTACTATACCAGGTCAAACCCGGATCATAAACTTCCCGTTATAGTAGACAATCCGGACAAAATTGGAAAAAAAGAATAAAAAAGTAGAAGATTTAGGTGCTAAAGTTTCCTTAGTTAGAGAAAATTCATTGCCAAAAGAATTAGTGAGTATACAAGACATAGATTTTGACCTTAATTTTGAACATTCTTTATTCAGAAATAAATCAGAAAGTGACTTAAATAGTGTTGTTATAGATCATGTTTTTATTTCATTTCTTGAAACAAAGCAGGAAAATATTTTAGTAGATTCAAGATATTTGAAGCTCATAATAAACTTGGAGAATTAAATGCTACTATTATGAATGAAATAGATGAAGTTATTGAATTAGCTGAATTATTAGCATATACATCTAAGCCTTCTATTTCTCATTTAGATACCAACCTAATAAAAGTCTGTAGGCTAATCTCTTTTTACCACTACATCATCTATAATTTCCACCACAATTCAATCTACAGTTCCATTTATCCCTAAACAACCCTTCTAACCTAGAATATTATTTCAATATTCCCCCTACCTCAACCCCATCCACTAGTTTATCTTCTCGCACTTTCAAATAAATCATTCTCATTTCCAAGTAGTTCTTCATTTATCCCAGTTTCATTTTCTAGCACCCCAACTCATACTTTAGTTCATCCATCACTTTTTCTAGTATATCATCTTATATTCCAGTTTCATCAGCCACTTCATTAACCTCATCACCTAATACTTCCAGTTCTACCCCAAGCACTTCCAATATACCTCCTAACCAAGATAAAATTCAAGCTATGGTTGCCAGGTATGATCCCTTGGTCCTCCCAACTCAATTACATGACATGCCTTAGGATTACAAAAGTAAAATACCCCAATTTGATTCTACTACTCATTACACTTCCCAAAAACACATTAATAAGATGACATATTATTTTGAGCTTCATGAAATAGATGATTCTGATGTACAAATGAGACTCTTTTCTCAAACATTAACAGGGGAAGTTAAAAAATGGTTTGAAGGTCTTAATCCTGGTAGTATAGCTGATTTATTAGTATTTCATAGATTATTTTTTAATAAATGGGAAAAGAAGAAAAATCCACTCCAAATATTATTTGAATTTGATGCCATGAAAAGAGCTCCTAATGAAACAGTCCAAGATTACTGCACTAGATACAACTGTGTGTATAATTCAATCCCAGCTAATCTCAAACCCACTCTAGGCTCTGTCTTACTCGAATTCCCTGATTGATTTGACACAGACATGGCCTATTAGCTAAGGGAGATAAATGTTGAAACTTTAGAAAGAATGAAAACAGATGCTGTTAGTGTAGAAGTAAATATTTTGGCTAGAAAAGCTAGATTAAGGAATGAGAGGAGAGTAACCATAAAACAAGAGACTTCTAGTTCAGATGGAAAAATAGATCAGCTAGATAAAATGTTAGAGATAATGATGGATATATTAGACAATATAGAAAGAAAACCAAAATGGGATAACCAATAGCAAATTAGAAATCCCAACTTCAGGAAAAATACAAGCTCAGGAAAATCCAAAGAATCAACATCTGATCAGACAATAAGACCTCCATTTCAAGAGAACTATGCTGAAATTTCTCAACACAATGTTGATGATGAAGACACCATAAATATAATGGGTATAAATGTTGATAACACAAACTTTCTCACACTGGAAGACCAAGAACTATTTGAAATGCAACAATGTCAATCAGATTCAGGTGAATCATTTGACTATAAACAAGGTTATGATTTTTCTATAAATGAAGTACATAAAAAATATAACCTTAGAAGTAAGAAAAACACTGAGCCTTCTACTAAGAAAAATGCACAAATAGAAAATACGAAAACAGTAGAAGCTCCCACTACAAAAGTTCTGCAAATTATCCCTACGGAAAATAAGAAAAACTCTAACTCATCCCAGAAAATTTCCAGCCCTAAAATTTCACCCAGTCCCAAGATTGTTGATATAACAGATGAAGTTGTTCAAACATCAACAGATTCACAAAAATCTATTGCTCTAAAAACACCTAATTTTGCTAAAACAACAAACTTAGATTCAAAAACATCCATTGTTGATCCAAAATCAGTGAATCCAAGATTTGTCACTGCAAAAACAACTTTTGATAATTCAAAATCTGAAAAAACATCTACTGCAGTAAGACACAAGAGCAGTAAGACACAAGAAACTAAAACAGAAAATGAAAATATAACTGTAGAAAAACAAGATAAACCTACTCAAACTACAGTTACTAAATAGGCGTTAATTCAACTTAGTAAATCACAACCTTCATTCAATATGCAAGCTGAAATTGCAAAATTAAAAATACCAATTCCTTTGACAGAATTGGTAAAACATGATTTATATAAAACAACTATCACTGAAACCTTAAACATGAATGATGGAGAATACTTAGTATACTTAAATGATGATCAACCAAAGTTAATTTTTGGTCTTGATGTTAATGAAAAACACCAAGATGGAGCAGTTCCACCGTTTTACATTAGCTTAACTGTTCATGACCAAATATTACACAATGCAATGTTAGATTCAAGGGCTTCACACAATCTAATGCCCAAAGTAATAATGGAAACCCTGAACTTAGACATCACAAGGCCTTACAAAGATCTCTTTTCATTTGATTCAAGCAAATTTAAATGTTTAGGTTTAATTAAAGATTTGTGTGTCACATTAGTTCAATATCTTGGTAAAAGTATACTCATGGACATTGTAGTAGTTGATATCCCACCCAAATATGGAATGTTATTATCTCACTCGCGGGGAGCCAAATTACAGGGATCTCTACAATTGGACATGTCATATGCTACCATATCAGTTTTTGGCCAACCAAAAAAACTCTATAGGGAAACATTAATGAAATATATGGTGAGTAGTGCATCAAGATCAATAAATTACCCAATTTACGCTACACCTACTGACCTAGATTCATTCATCTTATGTAACTCTGAAACTGATATTGAAATCAAAATTGAACTAAAAGACAAAAAGAAAATACCAGAATATCTTTCATGAATCTTTATGGAATTTAGATTTTGATGGCTGAGTAAATAAACTAGGAGCAGGAGCAGGAGTTTGGATAACTAATATGGAAAATAATCATGCATAAGGCCATGATTTCAAACTGAATTTTAAATGCACCAACAATATGTCTGAGTATGAAGCCCTCATTTTAGGAATCCAGATTATCATAAACTTAGGAGGTAAAACAATATCAATAATGGGAGATTCAGAGTTAATTGTAAAACAAATAAATGGATACTATTCTGTTTATAATCCTAGATTAGGCCGATATAGAGAAATTGTATTAGATTTTATAGATGAACTGTTGGAATGTAATTTTTCTACAATACCAAGAAATCAGAACATACAGGCACACTCCTTAGCAACTTTTGCTAGTACTTGTAATCTGCCCTTTCAACCCAATCATAAGTATACTGCAGAAGTAAAACACAGACCAATAACTCTAGATAACCTCAAATATTGGCAAATTTTCTCACAAGATCAACAGATTTACCATTTTATGAATAATGAAGGTGAATTTCATAATTATAAAATAGACACGGAGTGTAGATTAGATCAGGATTTAGATAGTGAAATTGATTTAAATAACATAGATATAAATAAAGTAAAGTTTGCTAAACCCACTAAATTTAGTCAATCAGATATAGATTACTTAGAGAAAGTAGAAATTGATGAGATAATTGATGATGAATCTGATATATTAAATCTCAAAGATAATTTCTTACCAAAATGCTTAACCCCTTTAGAGGATTTGTTTGACTCAAACGATGTTGCTAGAAATCCCAAAATGGAGCCACTTAGATCTGATATTGAGGAATGTAACATAGGCACAGAGTTAAAACCTAAGATGATCAAACTTTCCAAAGCCTTACCTCAGTAAGAAAAATAAAAATATATTGCTCTTTTCAAGGAATTTCAAGATGTTTTTTCTTGGAGTTGTGAGGACCTAAAATCCTATGAAACCAATATAATACATCATAAAATCCCTATAAAAGAAGACCAAAAGCCTTTTAAACAAAAGTTAAGAAGGATCAACCCTGTTTTGATGCCTTTTATTGAAAAAGAGGTAAAAATAATGTATGATGCACAGATAATTGCACCAACCAGATATTTTGATTGGGTTTCTAATCTAGTTCCAACCAGAAAAAAGACAGGAGAAATTAGATTATGTGTTAATTTTAGAAATCTTAGCAAAGTATTCTTAAAATAAAATTATCCTTTACCAAAGATGGATCACATTTTACAAAGGGTAGTTGCATCTTCTATGATTTCACTTTTAGATGGATTTTCAAGATACAACCAAATTTTAGTCCAACCAGAGGAGAAAGCCAAAACAACTTTTACTACTCCTTGGGCACTTTTATGTATGTAAAAGTTCCTTTTGGTTTAATGAATACAGGGGCTACCTTTCAAAGAGATATGGATATAGCCTTTGCAAAGTAAATTCATGAATCCTTAGTGATTTACTTAGATGACATTACTGTATTTTATAAGAATGATTATGAACACTTGGATCATCTTAGACAAGTCTTTGTTAAATGCAGAAAGTTTGGCATCTCTTTAAACCCTAAGAAAACCTTATTTGGATTAGAAGAAGGTAAGTTACTAGGACACATAATATCTAAGGAAGGAATTAGAATATATCCTGCCAGAATAGAAGCAATTCTTAACATTCGTCCTCCTAGGAACATAAAAGAGTTACAAGCTTTTTAGGTAAAATTAACTTTTTAAGAAGATTCATCTCCAATTTAGCTGAAATAATTAGAGAACTCAATAATATGCCGAAAAAATATTCAGTTCTTAAATGGACTATTGAGGCCAAACAATCATTTGAATCTATTAAACAGGCTTTAACAAAAACCCCAGTCCATATAAGTCCTGACTTTAAAAAGGATTTTATCATTTTCTCCTTTTCTTCAGGTCACACCATTGCTGCAATTTCACTGTAGAAAAATGACTAGGGCTATGAGTAGCACATAACTTTCTTTAGAAAAATACTTAGAGATGCCACTTTGAAGGAAAATATCATGCAGAAACAGGCCCTAGCTTCGGTAAATACCATTAAATATTTCAAAGTGTACATTCTTTATTCACACATCATTGCCTATGTTCCAAATGCAGTAGTAAAAGACATTCTAACTCAAGATGGTCCTCATAGTAGAAGAGGCAAGTGGATTTCCACAATTTTGGAATATGACATAGAGATAAAACACACTAAACTTATAAAAGGTCAAGGTTTAGCCAAACTCATGGCTAAATCAAATTTTCATGCTCTAGAAATAAATTTTATTGCCCAAGTAGATAATTAGGAAGAAAGGCGACTATAGAGATTAGTGAAGCATTTTCAGACTCACCATGGTATGCAGATATCATATTTGTATTACTAAACTTACAAGCTCCTCCTAGATTATCAAAAACAAAAGCTATATTATTAAAACAAAAGGCAGTAATATTTTTTATATTAGATAGTGTACTTTTTTGGAAGGATCATAGTGGAATTTTACTGAATTGTTTGCTAAAAGAAGAAGCTAAAAAATTTTTAGAATAATTTCATGCAGGTGACTGTGGAGGACATCTATACTGGAAGAATACTACAAAAAAAATCCTGGGAGCTAGTTTTTACTGGCCTAATTTGTTTACAGATGTAAAAAGGTATGTGACCTCCTGTCACAAGTGTCAAATATTTGAGGGAAAGAAAAATCTCTTACCATTGCCCTTAAAACCTATCTCAGCAGAAGTGCCATTTCAACAATGGGTTCTTGACTTCATTGGTGAAATTCACCCTCCATCATCAGCCCAACATAAGTGGATTCTGATAGCCACTGATTATTTTACTAACTGGATTGAAACCATCCCCTCTAGGCAAGCCACTGACACTGTCATTATCTCCTTTTTAGAAAGCAACATACTTTCAAGATTTGGATGTCCCCAAAATATTATTACTGACAATGCAGTTGCATTCAAATCTAAAAAGATGATTGACTTTTGCCATAAATACCATATTACCCTAGGCCATTCGATTGCATATTTTTGAAAATGTAGCAAGATGATGGAGCTTAGTGAAATGAAGTCGCCTTCACTAAGTGGGCCCGCAGGCTATTTTTGGCGCAAAGTCTATTTTTAGACTATGTCTATTTTTAGACATATGGAGCATGGTCCAGGGGTTGCAGTATGTTATTCTTGGAGTATTGGTCATGTTGGTAAAAATAGATGGAACTCTATTTTTAGACATTTAGGTCGAAGTCTATTTTTAGACTGCCTATCCTAAAAATAGGGAAGTCAAATATTATTTACCCTTAATAATATTTGGACTCTAAACTTCAGTTTACTCTCTTGGAGCACTTCAGTTCGAGCCTTGGAAGTGGCTCATGCATATGACAGAGGAATTACACTATTCCTAGGGGTTTGGTGAGCTCATGCATGGTTGACTTCAGTTAGGACTTCAGTGGCAGAAGTTTGGTGGAGTTGATGAGATAGTTGGTGGAGTTGTGTTCAGTTTAACTTAGTTGAACTAGTTGTGATTAGTTTAACTAGCTAATCAACTAGTAATGAGTGGAGTGAGTTAAATATTATTTAATTCACCAATTATTAACTCATTATTTCAACTCAAGAACACATCAGTTCACTACAGTGCATGGACAGTTCAGTGGAGACCAGTGAAAGAGGTAGATGAAAGGGTTGAGATAGCTATCAGTTGTGACATCAGTTGTGCATGAGATTTGCACCAAACTTGGAGGAATTTCCCATGATGATTGCATTGTCAAGCCAAGGAGATTATAACCTTGGATCTTTCATTAGACCAGCTTTGATTGCGCAATAGAGGCAGGCAATTAGTGGATGAGTTTTGAACCTGTGACTTGTTCAAAACCAAGCTAGTTTGTGTGTAACTTCATGAGATAGTACTGAGTACTTGTGAGGAGTATTGTGCTATGTACTGTTACATGTTCTCTCCATTATAATATACAGAATAGATAAGGGGTTTTCAGCTATAAGCTTTCCCCATACATACTGTGTAATGTGTGTGATGTTTTGATGATCTTTTGATCGCATACCGCTTGTTTTATTTCCGCATGTGTGATGATATGAGTGGAAGATATGTGTTGCATATGAATTCGAATTGATATGTGATCAGGATAGTATTGGTGGATAAATATTCATTATTCAGCAAATTTCTACATGGTATCAGAGCTATTGGAGCAGAGATTGATCATTACAATGATTACAAACTTATTTCGGTAGACAGAGTCTGCATGCGGGCCAGGTAGCCTCTGGATCCATCCTTTCCTTTGAAAGGTGATACATCCAGTAAATGCCCCTGCAGTTGATCTCTGTGCTAGAAATAATTTTTTCTCACAGATCAAGAGCGGTTGAGCTTTGAGCTTGGAATTTGAATTTTGCAGCAGTTTGTTTTCTTGGTGCCGGAGTTGAAAATGTCTTTCAACGGTTTGCGACTCGAATATGCTCTTGAAGGAAGTTCGAATTATGTTGCATGGAAGGATCGCATGGAGGCAGTATTAGAAGATAATGGACTGAAGGATTTTGTAGATACGGATGTCCAAAAGCCCACTGATCCTGCTGAAGTCGAAGCTTGGCAAAAGAAGATGGCGAAATGTCGAAGGATTCTGTTGGAGGGCGTTAAGGATCACATTGTATCCAGCCTGCATGGAAAAGCTTCTCCATATTTAATGTGGAAAGCATTGACAGATATATTCCAGAGTAAGAGCGACCAAAGGAAGCTGGCGCTCAAAGATAAGCTCAGAAACATCAAGATGGAGAAAGGCGACAGTATCGCCAAATACCTCACGAAGTTCACTCAATGCAGAGATGAGCTGGGAAGTGTGGGGGTGAATGTCGAAGAAGAGGACATGGTAGACCTGGCTCTCCTTGGTCTTCCGAATGCTTGGCATTCATATCAATATAGTGTCAATGGTCGGGAGAGGTTGCCGAGATGGGAGCGCCTTTGGGCGGATCTCATGCAGGAGGAGATAAGGAGGACTACCAGGGATGGATCTTCATCCAAGGTATCTGATGAAGAAAATTGCGCTTTGGCTGCCAAAGCAAAGAAGGGGAAGAGCAAGAAAGCTTCTCAGTCTGGTGTGAAAGGCAAGAAGCAAGACATGTCCAAGGTGAAGTGTTTTCACTGTCACCAGCATGGACACTATGCCACAAATTGTCCGCAGAAGAAGAAAAATAAGAAGGTTGCTGGATCTGCAGCGGGAGAGGCATTGGCTTCTCAATTCGAACTGGATTTTTCACTGATCGCATGCTTGGTTTCAAGTGTGGCGGGATCAGTTTGGTTCTTGGACAGTGGTGCATCATTTCACATGACCAGAGATCGAGATCTGTTTTCAGATCTGGAGGAAAAAGATCTTGGAGTGCACATCGAGATGGGCGATGATGGTAGATACAGTGCGACTGGTATCGGTACCATTTCCTTTGAGAGGGAGTCTATTAAACCTTTCATATTGAAGGAAGTTTTGCATGTTCCAGGATTGATGAAGAACCTGATCTCTGTGGCGATGTTGGAAGACAAGGGGTATGATGTGGTCTTCAGCGAAGGAAAAGCCTTCCTGTGCAGTAAGACTAATGGTGAGACCCAGAAGATAGGGGTTCGAGTCAAGAACCTTTATCAGTTGCAAGTAGATGGCTGCGCAGCAATGGCATGAAAGGCGGGAGAAGTGGTGAGCCGGGATGATGAGGGAGAACTGTGGCACAGGAGATTGGGCCACCTTCACCATGGAGCTTTGAAGATACTACAGCAGATTTCTACTGGGATTCCTAAGGGCACTCTTGCGCAGTCAGATCAGTGCAAGGGGTGTACCTTGGGGAAGTATGTGAAAGCCACCTTTCACGAGAAGGATAGTCGAGCCACGACGATCCTTGAGAGAGTTCACACAGACGTGTGTGGTCCTTTCTCAGTTGCTTCGACAGCAAAGCACAAGTATTATGTGATCTTTGTTGATGATTTCTCTCGAAAGTGCTGGATCTTCTTCATGCAGAAGAAGAGCGATACATTCGCGAAGTTCTGTGAGTTTAAAGCACTGGTCGAGAAGGAATCGGGGAAGAAGGTGATTGCTCTAAGGAGTGATAACGGTGGTGAATTCATCTCGGCTGAATTCAAGGAGTTCTGCAGCGCAGAAGGGATTCGGAGAGAGCTCATCGCACCCCATAACCCACAGCAGAACGGGGTGGCTGAGCGGAAGAACAGAACGATCGTGGGTGCTGCACCGGCGATGTTGCATGATCAGGGCCTACCCCTTCACTTGTGGGCTGAGGCATGCAATACAGCAGTGTATGTGCGGAACCGTTGTCCTCACAAGGTTTTTGGCATGAGCACACCAGAGGAGGCTTATTCTGGCAAGAGGCCTGATATTTCCCATTTGCGGATTTTTGGATCTCCTGTCTACATGCATGTGACGAAGGATGCAAGAAGGAAGCTGGATCCAACTGCTGAAGTTGGAATATTTGTGGGGTACACCGATACACCTCACAACTATCGGGTGTATGTGCCAGACAGTCGCAAGACTGTTGTGCGACGGGATATAAAATTTCAGGAGGAGAAAGCCATGCAGTGTTCGCTTGAGAGGGAGCCACACTTGCATGCAGATGAGGAGCTGTTAGTTCCTAAGGAGGAGCTTCCGGATGTGGATCAGCCACAAGGGGAGGTTCAGGAGGTGGAAGAAACCACCCAGGCAGCGCCAACCATCAGAGGGCGCATGCGCACTACAGAAGCTGAGCGACTGGCTCGGGATGCAGAGAAGGTTGTAGGACCACCTACAGCACAGCACAGACAGAGGCAGTCACCGGATCGGTACACTGGATACATGGCTCTTGTGAGTCAATGTGTCATGATGGAGCCATCCTCTTTTGAGGAAGCTGTGGAGGAACCCGCATGGGTAGATGCCATGATCGAAGAATATGATTTGATCATCAGAAACAGTGCATGGGAGATTGTCCCAAGACCGGAGGGGAAATCAGTGGTGGGTTCGCGATGGATCTACAAAGTGAAGCAGGCGGCTGACGGGAGTGTGGAGAAGTACAAGGCGAGATTTATCGCCCGTGGCTTCTCACAGATCGAGGGGATTGACTATGAGGAGACTTTTGCACCTGTCGCAAGGTACTCTTCCATACGGACGATCCTTGCTCTCTCAGCGCAGATGGGGTGGCACATTCATCAGATGGATGTGAAGACTGCGTTCCTCAACGGAGTCATTAAGGAGGAGGTGTACATAGAGCAGCCTGAAGGTTTTGAGATCTTCAGCAGTGAGTCGCATGTGTGCCGACTCAAGAGAGCACTGTACGGGCTGAAGCAAGCACCTCGTGCTTGGTACACTCGGATAGACAACTACTTCACCGGGCTTGGATTCTCCAAGAGTGAGGCGGATCCTAACCTGTACCAGAGTGTTGTGGAGGGGAAGGCTTCATCATAATGGATTGTATGCAGATGATCCGATTTTGCAGTGATGAGTTGTTGATACTTTCATGCAAGGAGGACCCTGCTAGAGAGTTCGAGATGAAGCATCAGCCTCTTCATTACTCGGGATTTGAGATTTGGCAGCGCAGCGGAGGACTGTTTGTTTCTCAGGGCAAGTATGCTTGGGAGATTCTGGAGAGGTTCAACATGCAAGGCTGCAAGCCTGTTGACACTCCTCTTCCCGGTGGTTGGAGGAAGGAGGATGCTACTTCAGCGGAGGTAGTGGATGCCACTGTCTATCGACAGTTGGTGGGGTCGCTTATGTATCTGGTCAATACACGACTCGATATATGCTATGCTGTTAACCAGCTTTCGCAAGCTATGGTTAAGCCTACCAAGCTCTTTTGGAAGGCAGGCAAGCATGTATTACGTTATCTTAGTGGCACATCGGGATATGGTCTATGGTACAGACAGGAGGATGGAGCGAAGCTTTCTGGCTTCACTGATGCAGATTGGGCAGGGAGCCCAACGGATCGGAAGAGCACATTTGGAGGGATTTTCAGCATTGGGTCGATAGCATTTTCATGGTACAACAGAAAGCAGATATCCGTGGCACTCAGTTCAGCAGAGGCCGAGTACATGGCAGCAAGCTTGGCTGCATGTGAGGCTATTTGGATGAGGAAGATCCTCGTTGGATTGTTCGGGTTGCATTTGGAGCCTATAGTGATTTATTGTGATAACCAGAGTTGCATTAAACTCTCGGCTAATCCAGTATTTCATGATAGATCCAAACACATCGACATCAGGTACCATCATATCAGAGATTGTGTTCGGCGGAGAATCATGATGCTTTCATATGTTCCCACGGAGGATCAGGATGCCGACATCCTGACGAAGGCGCTCACCAGGAGCAAGTTCGAATTCCATAGAGGCAGGATAGGGGTTGCAGATAATCCATATCTTGCTAAGAGGGAGTGTTGAAAATGCAACAATATGATGGAGCTTAGTGAAATGAAGTCGCCTTCACTAAGTGGGCCCGCAGGCAAATTTTGGCGCAAAGTCTATTTTTAGACTATGTCTATTTTTAGACATATGGAGCATTGTCCAAGGGTTGCAGTATGTTATTCTTGGAGTATTGGTAATGTTGGTAAAAATAGATGGACCTCTATTTTTAGACATATAGGTCGAAGTCTATTTTTAGACTGCCTATCCTAAAAATAGAAAAGTCAAATATTATTTACCCTTAATAATATTTGGACTCTAAACTTCAGTTTACTCTCTTGAAGCACTTCAGTTCGAGCTACAGAAGTGGCTCATGCATCTGACAGAGGAATTATGCTATTCCTATGGGTTTGGTGAGCTCATGCATGGTTGACTTCAGTTAGGACTTCAGTGGCAGAAGTTTGGTGGAGTTGATGAGACAGTTGGTGGAGTTGTGTTCGGTTTAACTTAGTTGAACTAGTTGAGATTACTTTAACTAGTTAATCAAATAGTAATGAGTGGAGTGAATTAAATATTATTTAATTCACTAATTATTAACTCATTATTCAACTCAAGAACACATCAATTCACTACAGTGCATGGACAGTTTAGTGGAGACCAGTGGAAGAGGTAGATGAAAGGGTTGAGATAGCTATCAGTTGTGACATCAGTTGTGCATGAGATTTGCACCACACTTGGAGGAATTGCCCAGGATTATTGCACTGTCAAGCCAAGGAGATTCGAACCTTGGATCTCTCATTAGACCAACCTTGATTGCGTAATAGAGGCAGGAAATTAGTGGATGTGTTTTGAACCTGTGACTTGTTCAAAACCAAGCTAGTTTGTGTGTAACTTTATGAGATAGTACTGAGTACTTGTGAGGAGTATTGTGCTATGTACTGTTACATGTTTTCTCCATTATAATATACAAAATAGCTTAGGGGTTTTCAGCTATAAGCTTTCCCCATACATACTGTGTAATGTGTGTGATGTTTTGATGATCTTTTGATCGCATACCGTTTGTTTTATTTCCGCATGTGTGATGATCTGAGTGGAAGAGATTATGTGTTGCATATGAATTCGAATTGATATGTGATCAGGATAATCTCGGTGGATAAATCTTCTTTATTCAGCAAATTTCTACACTGAAGATGATGCAACTTTGTTTTTAATTGAGCAATAAGAACCTTTTCCCTCCACGAAATGTTAGCTCCAATGTACTCTTTTTGTTGGAGATCATACGTAGGGTTGAATTCTTCAATATAGTACTTTTTCTTTCTACCAAACTCTTTTCCCCATAGCTATTTACGAAACTTCTCCATAAAAAAATTCCTTAGCTCCTTGCTATTTGTGGGACAATCATTGAGGTAGATATTCCATTTTTGCATCCATGTGTAGTTTGATCTCATCCATGTTTTCTTTCTTTCACTCGTGCCTTCCTTGAAGATAACATTAAGCCATCTACCTACTCCCATTTTCTCAATTCTTTTTAGATATCTTATGAGCCACACCATAGCAATTGCTTTGATGGGAGTTGCTCATGTTTCACTCAACATTATATCATAAGGTATCGAACTTTTTATTTTGAACTTGATCATGATCAAAGGGTTTTTGGATTTTCTCCATCTGCTTCCATTTTGAGACAAGGGTACTGCTAGCCCACAATTCACACCCATATAGCATCATTGGACAAACTAGAAGTCCAAAAATCACTTTAATCATTTTCCAATCCCATAACTCTGCCTCTCTACATCTATTTTGAAGAGCATATAATGCTTTCCACCCTCCTAAGATTCTCTTCTTTCTGCAGTCCTCCCAATTAAGTTTGTTATTGAAATCGATCCCAAGGTATTTGTGTTCATTTACTTCTTCAAGAATGTTGCCTTCAAAGAAGAACGTATGCTGACTCTGCTTTCTTTAATTAGAGAAAAACATTATTTTGGTCTTGCTAATATTGACTTGCATACCCACTGCTCTACAAAAATGCTCAAGGGCATATAGGTGCATCTGCAATCTGTGGGCCGATTTAGAAATCAATACAAGATCATCGGCATATAAAAGAAACTTTATCACAAACTCCCCCAACTGGACACCATCCCCACCTTGAAAATTTAGCCACTCTTCGAGTTTATTAATGTATAAACCAAAAAGAGTAGGGGATAGAGGGCAACCTTGCTTGACTCCAATGTCACTTCTAAAGCTTTTTGAAATACCTGCTGAGGTTCTAATTTTGATTTTCACCTCTTCATAAAGTCTACGGACAATAGCTCTATAATGCAAAAGAAATTCAAGTTTTTCCATTCTATGCCACAACTTAGCTCTAGGAACTGTGTCAAATGCCTTTCTGAAGTCAAAAAAACAGCAGAATACTTCTTCTTTATCCCCCCAAACCTTTTCAATAATGTGTCTCAACGTGATGATCCATTGTAGAATGCTTCAGCCTAAAACCCGCTTTTCCTTTTGCCCTCTTTTCTTTTACTTGTGTGCACTTGCTGATTCTATTTTCTACCATGTTGCCAAAAAGCTTTGCAAACAAAGGATTGATCATAATGGTTCTATAATTGGACAGATTATTAATGTCTCCACTTTTAAAAAGGAGTATTGCTAGGCTAGTTGTCAAGTCTCTTGGGAATCCTTGTTGAATGATGTTGTTGAATATTTCCATGATGTGCGGTGCAAGAGTGTTCATTCCCCATTTTAGATACTCTGCTTGAAGTTCAACTAAGTCTTTTGCCTTTCCTATTTTCATCTTTTTAATTCCAATCTCCACCTCTTGTAATGTGAATAGATTTGTAGTTGTGTTGAGCCCCGGGGGAGGTTCAACCTCTGATTCTTTCTCATTAAGTTGTATTGCATATTCAAACCATTGATTAGCTATAATATTATTTTCGATTTGCTTCTTCCTTGGTTGAAGTTCCTGCCAGAAATTTTTTGGGTTATTCTTACCTAGAGTAGTTATAAATTTAGTGTATTAAAAAAAAATCCATTATTGCCACACTCTGCAACATATATAGAAAATATGATTTTGCAGAAAAGATGATTCAGGCCATTGAGTAGTTATAAATTTAGTGGATAAAAAAGAAACATGCCATTGTTCCCACACTCTGCAACATATAGAGACAAATTTAAATGACATCAATGCTAATGTGTCTTCTAGCAGTTCCTCTGGCAAGAGAGAGCAACCTAACCAATCTATCGGCATTGCCAGAAAGTAAGCAACAATGATAGTGTCCACTCTCCCAACAGTGAAATGGTGATAATCTTCTGGCCAAACTCGCAAATGGTATTGCCTTTTTTCAATTGTTGTATATTAAATGTAACAATGATATATTCTTCACATGGATTCAAATCCGCCAACATGCCCACAAATCCCAATGTGGTCGTTGGAATTAATAAATTTTGAAATAATTGTACCTTTCAAAGTATGATTTGCTTTTAAAAATATGTATATATGCATTGAATTGAATTGTATTGTATGGGAGAGGGAGAGGGCCATGTCATTATTGGAGTATGTATTTATGCATTGAATTGTATGGGAGAGGGAGAGGGAGAGGGAGAGAGCAAGTGACTAGATTTGCAAGGAAATAGTGGGGTATAGTTTTATTTGGATTTGAAAGTGACATGGATTTAATTTTAAAAAAGATTTATGTGGTCGTGGGATTAAATAAATTTTGAAATCATTGTATGTTTCAAAATATGATTTGCTTTTAAAAATATGTATTTATGCATTGAATTGTATGGGAGAGGGAGAGGGCCATGTCATCTATTGGAGTATGTATTTATGCACTGAATTGTGAGAAGGAGAGGGAAAGGGGGAGGGCCATGTAATCTATTGGAGAAAGCAAGTGAATATATTTTCAAGGAAATAGTGGGGTATAGTTTTATTTGGATTTGAAAGAAGAAGAAGGAGAAGAAGAAGAAGAAGAAGAAGTTACTTTAACGTCCATGAGACTAAAGATAGCCAATGGGACATATTATTTCTCTATCTAGCTTTTGAATTCTGCCCTTTTCCTGTGAAGTTTCACAATAAAATATCCCAGCCTCTCGACAAAGCCCTTGCTGGAAAGAATATCCCAAGGGCTAGCTGCCAAAATATTTGCATAACTTTCCGTGCTATCTCTGAAGGCCTCACATTCTAAAATGAAATGCTTTTCTGTTTCCACTTTTCCGGAAGAGCCAAAAATACATACTCTTTCCTCCCACACTTCTTTTCGCCTTTTCCAACGCCCTATTTCACAAGGGAGTTTATGTGAATTAGTCCTTATTGAGCGATAAGAATTTTGGCTCTCCAAGAAATATTGGCAGAAATACTGGCCCCTATGTCTATTTTTTGTTGATGGTTATGAGAGGAATTAAACTCTTCAATTTAATACTTTTTCTTTCTCCCTAACTTCTTCTCCCAAGTGCCTTTGTGAACTTATCCATAACAAAGTATTTTATCTCTTTACTATTTGTGGGACACTTGCTCAAGCAAATGCCCCATTTGCTAAACCATTGTTATTTTGTTGCATCCAAGTCTTCTTTCGTGTGCACAATATGTCATTAACCATAACCTTAGGCCATCTGCCCTCTTCCATTTGCTCAAATTTTTTTAAATACCTTATGACCCACACCATAGTTATTGCTTCAATTGGAGCAGGCCATGTTTCACTTAACAAGATAGCATAAGGAACTGTACTTATTATTTTGAATTTGTTTGTACTCAACCGTTTCTGAATTTTCTTAATTTGTTTCCACTGAATGTCGGATGTACTGCTGGCCTACAATTCACAACTATAGAGAATCACCAGAATCACTAAGATCCCAAAAATAGTTAGAGTGGTTTTCTAGTCCCATAACTCTGCCTCTCTACACCTATTTGAAAAGCATAAAATGATTTCCAACCCCCCAAAGTTCTTTTCTTTCTACTTCCATCCCAACTTAGCTTTCTGTTGAAATCAATTCCAAGATATTTGTAATCTGCAACTTCTTCCATAAGGTTGCCTTCAAAGTAGAGCTTATGTTGGTTATGTGTTCTACTGTTAGAGAAAACCCCTACTTTCGTTTTGCTGATATTGACTTTCATTCCCACATTTCTACAAAAATGCTCAAGAGAAAATAAGTGCTCTTGCAAACCAAGAGAAAATTTAGCAATTAGAATAAGGTCATCTGCGTACAAAATAAGCCTTATAACAAACTTGCCCAAATGTATATTGTCACCCTCTTGCGAATTTATCCACTCTTCAAGTTTGTCGATATATAAACCAAAGAGAGTAGGAGACAATGGACAACCTTGTTTGACCTCGATATCGCTTCTAAAATTTTCAGAAATGCCTATTGAAGTTCTAATCTTGACTTTCACCTCTTCATACAGCCTATGCACAACTGCTCTCAAATTCCTAGGAACCCCAAGTTCCTCCATTTTGTGCCAAAGCTTATCCCTAGGAATTGTGTCAAAGGCTTTTCTGAAATCAACAAAGCAACAAAAGACTTCACTTAGAAACTGAGCATACAAGCTCCAAATTCATTAATCAAATCAAGTTACATATATACATGAGGAATTGTCTCAAGATAGAGAAGCTATCTTAGACATACAATAATTTGGTTGAGAGAATATCTCAACCTCACACCAAACTAGGAACTAACCTATCAAATAGGAACAGACTCTATACATAGAGAGAATCACAACTGAAGACAAGTAGGAATTACATATTCCAACACTCCCCCTTAGTGACTACTTGTCTCAATATCCATCTGTAAAATCTACAACTGGTCCTGTTTGGTAATTACACTTTGTATCTTGTTCATGCTATTGTTGATGTCCATATAAAGGAACAACCATCTAACGGAATGCATGGGTTCCCAACCGCTGCAACCGCCAGTCTACTAGGAAGTCCTTCACATACATGGTTCATCCAACCTCTTGATTAACTCCCCCTTGATATAAAGTTTCACCTTATGGAGTCTAAAACCAATACGGCCCACCCAAGTGTATCCATCCCACATGACACTCTCTTCCAGGGTGTTAAAACTCTCTGACAAAGGGAACATATAACAAAGGGGTATGCATGCCTCTCTGGGTCTTACAACACATACAAACAATAAATGACATGTAGATTTTCTCTATTTACAAATTGTGACTCATACGTCATGAGTCTATTCCACAAACTCACACAAACTCGATTTTACCTTTCGTTTTCTATCATCCTTTAAATTTTGTCGCTGCTCCTTTACATAATATTTTGAAATGTTTACATCTCGGACATCTTTTTCTTTGTCAATTAGAACTTGGAACTCCATCCTTAACCTGTCATTTGTTAGAGTAGTCAATTCTAACAAAAATAACTTCATATTGAGGTGACTAATCTCAATATGTATATTAATTTTAGTTCCAAAATATGTTCATCATGAAATATTTCGTTTGCCCAAACATACACAAACAATCATGCTTTCAAACAAACAATAGAATTTTCGTGCTCCACTAGCTACTCCACTAGCTACAGAAACACACTAAGTTTGCAGATCACACATATCAATGCCCAAATAGCACAAAAAAATAATGCCTCCTTTCCAATAACTCCCCTCACATGCTGCCCTAAACACCCATTGTAACTGGGCAGGCCTCCCTATTGGATTCCTCGAAGGCAACGAAAATTCTATTGTTTTCCTTCCAGCCTAACCACAAAAACCAGTGCGGGGATCACAGACGAAGATCTGTCGTTGAGATTGAAATCAAAATTGCTGCTATACGGGCCCTTGCTTGATCCCATGGGAGCTGAGTTGCCATGCGGCCTTAATCCATAGTCCCGCTGCAATATGTTCGAAAAATCCTCCATCTGCTCGCAGATCTGCCCTTCGACAGGTCGCTGGATCGAATCTCAGATCGAACACCGACACAATCTAAATGAAAAATAGCACAAAGTGGGCGAGTTCAAGGTCATTGGAAATTCTCCACTTATGCGGCACAATACTCAATGGGTTCACTTTCTTGCCTCGAATTTGCCACACACAACGAACAATGACTTTCTCAGGCAGCCACAGATCAGGTTCACCAACCACACAGCATAGATCGGCAACAATCCCCTGGAGGATCCACGCAATCGCATCACAGCGGAGTCTTGTCGAAACCGAACGACGACTTGTTGTAGTCCCTCGGGTCAAAGCAGTAGACAAGTGCTCAACAAACTCCAAAGCTACCGAAGGGCCCTTTTACTATTTTGAATATAGCAACAACCTTACTTCACACACACAACAGCCTTCCTCGCTGGCTTGGCACACCCAAATTCACAACACCTGCAACCACGACGCTCCTGCCACAACGTCTATGCAGGCTCGACCTTCAACAGACTTCTCCCTGCGGTAGCAAAGAACAACAACGTCCAAGCAATTTCGGCCTCCAAGCGAGCTCGAACTAAGTCTCAGCCTCCACACTCACCGTTGCACCAGAGATCGGCAACAGAGACCACCAAATCATCGCTCCTACTCAGATTTGGTAGAAATTATAGGCTTTACACCTCTTCAACACCACATATCACTGTTCTCAAGTCAAATGCCTGCACAGATCAGCAGGCTCACAGAAAGGAGCCTCAACAACCACACTTAATTCAGCAAAGATCTCTGCCTTTAGATCTTTGCAGCCACACCATACGACACGACAGGTTCTGAATCCCAACGGTGGCAGCATACCTTTTGACAATGGTGGCAACGTTCAGGTAGGCAGGCTCCTTCATGCAGGCTCAGCCTTTACCTCACAGCAGTGTTCCATGCTATTCCATCCACCACAGTAGCGCCAAATCACAGAACTGCTTGTAGCATTCCTCTGAGGCAGTAGCAGCTCACAACGCTCCTTTCTCACCCCAACAAGCTGAGCAATGCTTTTCTAGACCATCAAATTAGCAGCAGAGACCAGCAAATCGCTGCTCCTCTTTTCTGCGTGCAAGCGATCTCAACCACGATCCGTGCCAAATCGATCCCGATGGACAATTAAAAAAAAAAAAGTGAATAGAAAGAAAAAAAACTCTTTATTTCCCTCGGCCCAGGAGGGGCCAAGGCCAAGCCCAAACAGGCTCCAATACCAACTTAGAAACTGAGCATACAAGCTCCAAATTCATTAATCAAATCAAGTTACATATATACATGAGGAATTGTCTCAAGATAGAGAAGCTATCTTAGACGCACAATAATTTGGTTGAGAAAATATCTCAACCTCACACCAAACTAGGAACTAACCTATCAAATAGGAACATACTCTATACATAGAGAGAATCACAACTGAAGACAAGTAGGAATTACATATTCCAACAACTTCTTCCTTTTCTCCCAAACTTTCTCGATGATATGCCTTAAAGTTATGCCATGATCAACTGTGGAATGTTTAGGTCTAAAACTTATTTGTCCTTTAGCATATTTATCTCTTTCTTCTGCCCACTTGCTCATTTTATTTTCTGACATGCTTCCAAATAACTTTGCAAACAAGGGGTTTATCATTATGGTCCTATAATTGGAAGGGTTATTGACGTCACCACTCTTGAAAAGAGGTATTGCTAAACTAGTTGTCCAATCAGTGGGGAACCCCTGTTGTATGATGTTGTTGAAAATTTTTATAATGTGAGGTGCAAGAATTTTCAAGCCCCACTTTAGATACTCTACTTGGAGTTCAACTAAGTCTTTTGCTTTTCTAACACCCAACTTCTTGATACCCATCTCTACTTCTTGCACCGTGAAGAGTTTTGTATCAGTGTTAACATGGGGAGGAGTGTCAACCCTGGGATCATGCTCATAAATTTATCTTGCATAGTCAAACCATTTAGAAGTTGTGATATTGTTTTCAATTTGCATCTTTCTCGGTTGGATCTCCTTCCAAAATAATTTGGGAATATTTTTCCCAAGGAAGATTAGTTCTTCTCTCCTCAAAACCATGAAATCAACTTTTTTCTTTCCTAATATTTTCTTGTAAACTTTGAGCTTTATGTTATCTGTGTTTGACTCTTTCCATATTCTCCTTGCCTTTTTGCATTCCCCATCAAACCAAGCATTGACCGGAAAGAATTTTTTTTAGACTTCTTACTTTTTGCTCTTTTGCACTCTGCAAGTGCGCTTTGAATTAAATGTGTTAATGCGTGACTATGCAGGTCGTGGAATGGGATTTTCTCCTTCTCGAAGAGCATCTCTAGCGCTAATTTGAATGTATTATAGTTTTCTGGAGTCAAAAGAATTCTGCCCTTTGGAAGATTTTGTTGAACACATTGAATTTTTGACCCTAACTGCTTCTTTCCAATCCAAGGGAAGCTTAAATAAGCTGGCTTGTGATCTAATTTTAAGCCCCAGAGTTGATCTCCAATCAAAACTTCCTCCATTTTCTCACACAAGCTATGTGAGAAAATTACAGAGTCTACTACACTCACTCCATTTTAAGTATTGCAAGTGAAATTACCAGACCTTTCACATCTTGTAAAACCATTACAAATGACTAAATCGAAAGCCCCACATAGAGTAAGCAATTGTTCACCAAAGAGATTGTCGCCCTTGTCCTCTAAAATTCTTTCCCACTGATGATTACTCTTCTGTAGGCCAAATAGGGTCACAACCTTCTTTACAACAAAGAACGCTAGCTTGCTCACTTGCAATCCTAGCATTGAAATCACCCACTATAATGGCTTCGTGTAGATGAGAATATGCTGCAATATCTGCCTTTAAAGGCTGCAAAAGGATATTTGTGTTCAAGCCCTTTGCTTTTGTAGATTTTTGAAACTTGCGACGCAAAATAACATGCTGCAATTCTGATGTGATTTCCATTTTTTGATATTTTAAACCAAATGAATTGTTTATTTGAGTCTTCTTTTTCTAGATGAATGAGACGACCTTTTTTTTCTCTCACTAATACCATGATACCCCCGTGTCCTTTGTCATTCCCTACTACCTTGTTCCACACTGCCATCTTCCAGTACCCTTCAAACAAAGGTGTCTTGCACCCTTCATGCTCATGTGTTTCTATGAGGCAAATTATGCATCTGTATTCCGCAATAGGCCCTAACCCAGGTCCTCGTCTCCATGGGTAACCTCTGCAATTCCAACAAACTAAACTTAAGGAAACCTGGGTATGACTTGATTGCTATTTGTTTTGACATGAAAGACTCACATTTGAGTCTTTATCCATGTTTTCCCATACTGACCTTGCTTCATGACTTCCTGTTAAATAGTTTGTTGTCTCTTCTTTATTATCATATTGCTGCCCTAGTTTGGAAGGAGGAACCCACAACTTTACCCTTATAAATCCATGCTCTCTTTCCTTCATCTCTTGCTGCCCTAACCTTTGACATTTCCTCCCTCCTTTCCTCTTGTTGTCTTACAGTTAAATCTTCTTCTAGAAAAAAATGAGAACCCCTCAAGAGTTGCTTCTTTCTTAGAATGATATCTTTATCACGCAAACTAGGCATGATGACTCTTATGGGCCTGGCTCTCTCACCATGAATTCAATTTTAATGAAGGTTTATAATACAATTTTATTATCATTTTTAAAGAGGGTTTATAATTCAATTTTATTACTATAACATGTAATAATAAATTATAGTATGTTTTCTTTATAATTTTATTTAAAAATGTGATATCAATTTGAAAATAATAATAATATATTAAATATTAAAATATATTCTTTAAATGTTAATAAAATTATAATATAATTAAAAAAAATATTATGTTATTATCAAAATAAATATATAGATGAATGTAAATTGGGATATAAGTAAATTATATTTTAAGATAAGAAGTTTATTTTTATGAGATAAAATAAATTAAGAATGAAGAATTGAGGGAGAAAAAGTGTATATATGATTATTAATGATTAAAAATGTTTTAGAGAAGACATAACAAGATGTTTGTGATGAGATTTCTTTAATACAAGATTAGCTCCATGATTACTTGTATATAATAATAGTAGGCTTCGAAAAAGATATTTATATATAAAGATGTTTATTATGTGAATTCAAATTGCTTTGTATGTATAAGGATAAATTGAGGATAAGATGTATGCTTCTTAACAAAATAAATATGGAATGATATGAATGATACATTAAAACACCACCGAATAATGCAGGTTGATACATAAAAGGACATAAAATTGTAAATGCAAATTTTGTGATTCTTAATCTCGTAAATCTTGTAAAGAATATTAATGATTATAAAGAAAAATATTTTAATTTATTTATTTATTTATTTTTAATGTGGAAAAATAATAACTATTAAATATAAACATTTTCATCTACATATCTATGTTAATAGGAGTTCTTTTGTTTGTGCAATGGGTGCTTCCAAAAAATTTAATGATAAAAAAAAGTGGCAATGGGATCTGCAGGAATGTGTGCACACACATATACAAGTGTGCTTATGCTCTTAGAAATGTGCATGTGATTGTGATCCTATTGCCTTAACATTCCCAAAATCACCATGTAGGTTTTCCAACTCAACCCCAAGTTATTTTTTCCACGATTATGTACACATTTCTAAGCATGTGTGCTCATTTTTAGTTTATTTGGAAAATAACTCGTGGCCAACTCCATTATTACTTCACCATGTGACACATTTTGCAAGTTATTAAGTGATTCGACGATGCATTATAGGATTGTTTGAGTGCTTTGAATGCCTAAAATTGTTCTTTACAACCTAAGGCATGATCATCTTCCCTAGATCATTTACAAGTTCGTTGGACACATATATACTACTCAAAACCACCTAGTAGCACCGTCAACTCCAATCATACACAAATGATACCTTTGGAGACCATATCTAGTTGTTCATGGTATTCTTCTTGGCCCTATATGTTTATATGGTTTATTTAGGGCCTAAGATTCATGTTTCCTCCCCTAACCATTTCCATGGCCTCGAAAGCCATATCCAATTTCGAAAAATGCCAGTGGCACCTATATACCTAGATAGGTTTTTATAGCGGTTCAAGGTGTCATTGTTAGACCCCAAGGATTAGAAGCTTCTTGTAGGGCCTAACTCTTAGCTTTGTTCCCTTCACCATATCCAGGTTTCAAAGACTCATACTTAATGCTCATAAACTCATAATGCTCACTATCAACATCTAGAGACCAAGGATACCCTAGGATACCAATGTGGTCATTAGGATCCATAAATTCTAAAATTCACGTAAGTTTTAATTAAAATATGATCTTCTTTTAAAAATATGTATTTATGCATTGAATTATATGGGAGAGGACGATGTCATCTATTGTAAGTGATGTGGATTTGCAAGGAAATAGTTGGACATAACTTTGCTACTTCCATATTTCAAGTTAGGTCTTTGAAAAATGCAACCGGTTATATATATAATCTTGGTGGGACTATATCTTTATCATGTCCAATTTATCACCCCTATTGGGGCGGGGAATTGAACCAATGACTTCACATCAAGGAGTGCATTAACAAAGCACCTGATCATTATTTATCAAATATATATATATATATGTGTGTGTGTGTGTGTGTGTGTGTACACACACACACACACACACACACACACACACACATATATATATATGATAAACGATGATCAGGTGCAACTACATCTTTATCATGAGCTTGGTGGGACTACATCTTTATCATGTCCAATTTATCACCCCTATCGAGGCAGGGAATTGAACCAGTGACTTCACATCAAGGAGTGCATTAACAGAGCACTTGATCATCGTTTATCAAAGACCCCGTGGACATGTTTGTTACATATTTAAAAAAAAAATTATAATACAATTTTATTATCATATAAATTATAGTTAAAATATATTTTCTTTATAATTTTATTTAAAAAGATGACGTCAATTTTCAAAGAAAAAATAAATAATAATATATAAAATAAAAAATAAAAAAAATTAAATTTAAGAAAATTATAATATTAATTAAAAAAAACATTATATAAATAAAAGATGATAGATATAAATAAATTGTATTTTAAGATAACGAGTTTATTTTTATAGGATAAAATGAATTAAAAATAGAGATTTGAGGAAGAAAAATTATATAACTAATTATTAGTGATTATAAATTTTTTAGAGAAGTCATAGCATGTTTGTGTTGAGATTATATTAATGCGAGATTAACTCCATGAATACTTTTTCAGGCGAAAAAATAGTTGGTTTATATTAGATATAAAATGGTTACATGTAGATTGTTCATTTGTGGAAAGAGTTTAGTCATGTAGCACGAAGAAACATATTAGCTCCATCTCATAACCTGGAATAGGGAGACCAATACTGGGAATATAAACTATGAGACAAAAAGATCAATGAGTCCGTTGAAAGCAAGGTATCTATTTGAGAAATGGGAGACCTGTTAGACAAGATGGCTAGTGAGATACACTCGTTACCATGGAAAGGCTATAGAGAATCGAGACTCGACGTTATAACCAATTAACAGTCCCTTCAAAAAAGATTATCTGGATATAAAGATGTTTACTATGTCAACTCAGGGCCTAAGATTCATGTTTCCTCCCCTAACACTGTCCATGTCCTTCAGACCCATATCTAGTGTAAAAATGCTAGTGGCAGCTATACACCTGGATACGTTGTTTACAGAACTGGTTCAAGGTGTCATTATTGGCTCTAAAGGCCTAGAAGCTTCCTGTACGACCTAACTCTTGGGTTTGTTCCCTTCACAATATCCAAGTTTTAAAGGCTCACATTTAATGTTAAAAAAATCATAATGCCTGTTATCACCATCCAGAGACCAAGGATACCTTAGAACAATCCTTTGTGGTAGTTTAACATGTCATTGGTTGTCTTAGGTTCCTAAAATATTTCTTTAAGAGCTAAGGTCTAGGTTTCCTCTCTCGATTGTCTTCAAGGACACAAAATCCGTGCCTAGTGATCAAACTCTTTAGCGATGCCCATATCCCCACTTGAAGGCCAAATATCCCCTTGACAAGTCATATATGGTCATTTGAGGTATCACTCAACACTATTAAACCTTAAAGTTTCCTATTGAGAGGTTGGTTGTTAAATTTGAGGTGTTTTGTTTAGCCTTAGAGGCCTAGAAGATTTATATTTCAACTAAGGCTTGGGTTTCCCCCCTCAATCATATAAAGGCCTTAAGACCCTTACACAATGATTAAAACCTTATGAGAGCATTGACATACTTCTTAGAGTTCAAGGATGCCCTTAAATGGTAATGTGTGATGTTTCAAGCCACTATTCATGACTTTGGATGCCTCAAAGATTTCTTTAGGATCTAATGCACGCCATTCATCCATATATTATTTTTAGATTCTTGGGACACATATGTATTCAAAACCACCTAGATACTCTCAAAATGCCATATGTGGTTGTTTGATGCATCCTTCTTGGCCTTGGATGACCGAAAGCTTCCTTTAGGGCCTAATGTTAATGTTTCCTCCCCCAGCCATGTTCAGGAGCCCAAGGCCCATAACGAATTCTCAAAAATGTCGTTGATACATATATATGTAGTCAAAGGAAAAGTATGTACCCAATAGATCATCTATGGTGGTTCAAGGTGTCCTTTAGGGCCTAACTCTCGAGCTTGTTCCTATAACCATATCCAGGCTTCAAAAACTCACACCCAACGTTCAAAAATTCATAATGTTGACTATCATTGTAAAGAGACCAATGATACCTTGAAAAGGTTGTTTGTGGTAGTTCAACATGTCATTGATAGCATAAATTCCTAGAAGCTTTATTTTGGACCTAAGGTGTAGGATTCCTCTCTAAATTTTGTTCAAGGACTGAAGGCTTGTACCTAGTGCTTAAAATCTTCCAATGATGCCCATATCCCCACTTAAAGACCAAATATCCCCTTTATATGTCATCAATGGAAATTTGAGGAGTCAATCATGATCCTTGATCCCTAAGCCACGTAAAACCTAAAGAGGTTGGGAATATTGGTTTGAGATGTCATGTTTGGTCCTATATTCCTAGAATATTTGTGCTTCAATTAACCCTTGAGTTCCCCTCCTCTACCATATCAAGGCACTTGGTCTCTATTGGTGTTGTTCATTGCAGTTAAGCTGGAAATCTATGTTTAGCACCTTATATTATTGTTTTACTCCCCTAACTAATGTCAATGACCTTGGAATGTTATTTCCTTACCACAACTACGGTCAAGCCATCCATACCCAAATGTGTTGTATGAAACATTTTAATGGAATTGAATCTAACCACAAGGAAAAATACCCCCAAGTGAAGGCTCATGTCACCATGTCTAGGTTTTTTCATGGCACTTAAGCTTAAGAAAGTCCAATTAGGGCTTAATACCTTTTTTTATCTTATTGACCATTTTTAGACATCTAGACCCATTTCCAATGGAAAAAACCTTCTCACTAAACTCATATCTCACTGAAGATTCCCCCCCCCACCCCCACCCAAAAAAACAAAAACCGTAGAAAGGACGTGTGTGCTGGCTCAAGGACTCATTCAAGGCTTTTGAGCTTGAGAAAATTAAACATTATCTTGAGGTGTTGGTTTTCCTACCTTCACCATGTTCAAGGCCCTAGAACCCATCCTCGATGTGCAAAAGCTCCTAATGGCATCCATATCTAAATTTGATGCCAAAGACCTGCTTAAGAAGGTTTGT
Source organism: Pinus albicaulis (assembly GCA_034641835.2). Lineage (NCBI taxonomy): Eukaryota > Viridiplantae > Streptophyta > Pinopsida > Pinales > Pinaceae > Pinus > Pinus albicaulis. The sequence goes on from CM076579.1 coordinate 178,421,117, forward strand.
GTGTTCACTATAGGTGTGTCCATGGAAATTGATCCTAATAAGTAGTGTTTAGGGCCTAATGTCTAAGTGTTTACTTAGGGCTTAAGTTTCTTATTTCTCCCCTTAAGTTTGCTTATCATGGTCTTTCAAGGCAAGCTAAGATGATTTGACTAAAGAAATTATTTTTATATTGTATGTAGTTTTATAAACTATTTTTTTTCAAATCACATATTTTCTAAATTTATATTATTTTAAAAATTACATTTTAAAATTTGATGTTAAATATAAATGAAGGTAAAAGTTTAAAATATTTATGAGGATAGAATTATAGAATTCTAATTTAAAATTATGAAATATTTAAAATTTAAAAAGAATTTTAAATTTAAATATTTATATTTTATATAACATTTTATATGTTGTATTTTTTAATAATACAATATTATGAAGTTTAATGTTAAAAGGTTTGTTTTAAATAAATTTTTAAAATTGTATTTATATTTTTTAAAAAATATCCCAATACATGAGGGAGATGATGCCGCGTAACGTTACTTTAAAAAAATTTAAAAATATATATCGGCTAGTTAATGAAAAATAAAAAATATGAGGGATATGTTGTCACGTAAAGTTATGTTTAAAATTTTTAAAAATATATGTAGGCTAATTAATGAAAAATAAAGAATATGAGGGAGATGTTGCCACTTAACGTTATGTTATGAAAAATAAAAATGTGAAAATATATGTCGACTAATTGATGTTATTTTGGAATACTTACAAAAATAAAATACCAACTCCTATTATGTGTAAAATGTTGCATGAGATTGGAATACTTATAGAACTAAAATATTGTGTGTTGCATGTAAAATGTTACTGAAATTTGAATTGGAATAGTTACAAAAATAAAACTACATTGGTGTGAGGTAAACTTTATCAAAGTAAAAAATAATTAGCATATCATAGTTAAAACACTTTTTTGGGAGTTAAATTTTCTCAAAGTAAAAAAAATAAGTATTTATGATATAGAAACTGACATTGATCCATATTAACTCATAATCTATCAAGCACTGAGAGGGATCTAATATCTCTAGGTGCAAGCCTATTTTTTGAGTGCAAAAATTGAGGAAATGTTTGAACCTCCAAAGATTTGATCTCTCTCGAATCTAGTTGCACCCAGAGGCACTCTATAGCCATGTACATGAGGGAGATAATGTCACATAGTGTTACTTTAAAATAAAATAAAAAATATATGTGAAAAATACAATTTGAAAATATATGTCTACTAATTAATGTTATGTGAAATTGGAATACTTGCAAAAATAAAATGTTAGCTCCTATTATCTATAAAATGTTGCATGAGATTCGAATACTTACAAAACTTAAATATTGTGTGTTGCCTACAAAATGTTACATGAATTTGGAATTGGAATAGTTACAAAAATAAAATGTTGGGTAAAACAATTAGGGTGGTGTGAGGTAACTTTTATCAAAGTAAAAAATAATTAGTGTATCATAGTTAAAAATGCTTTTGTGAGTTAAATTTTCACAAGGTAAAAAGCAATAAGTATTTATGATATAGAAACCATCATAGATTCATCTTAACTCTGAATCTATTAAGCATTGAACTATGCAAACCTTACAAAACTTGAGGAAAGGTTTGCACCTCCAAAGATTTGATCCCTCTTGGTGCTTATTGGGCTGAGAGGCACTCTACAGCCAAGTACATGAGGGAGATGATGTGGCGTAATGTTACATTAAAAAAATTAAAAATATATGTCGGTTAATTAATGAAAAATAAGGAATATGAGGGAGATGTTGTCACGTAACGTTATGTTTAAAAAAAAATGATAAAAATATCGGCTAATTAATGAAAAATAAAGAATATGAGGAAGATGTTGTCACATTATGTTATAACTAGAAATTGCACCAAATGTGCACAAAATGTTGCAAAATAAACGTCATAAGTTGATATCATATGAAAAAATATCATAGATGAAGAGTGATGTGATATGTTATGCGATGTAAATGTAGCTCAATTTGAGTAAAAGAGAAATATTAATGATATTGCCTCTAGGGTAACCTTTTATAATTGAGTGCCCCTCCATTGATCATGTACCCCAAACACACTAATGATTGCTAAGCAAGTTCATATTTCCTAGTGTTTTCTATGTATTGATGTTTTTTCAAAACCTTTGACACCTACATGAGATATGAAATGTTCTCCTATTAGGTAGATATATAAAATAATATGATCTAAAAATACTAGTGAATACTACTTATATCTCATCAACCTTACCTTTATAAACAATGAAATATATCCTAATAATATTTCCAGGTCAGGTAAGGTATGCCTTGAATTTGGAAATTTCATGTTTTTTACCAATCATACTTTGAATTCTATTGCAGCAAAAAAATTATATTACTGTATGCAAAAGCCACCAGTGCATGAACATTTCATTTTCCTTTCTTTACATAGGATTTGGAGGTTTACTAGTTTTCACTTAAGCTACTTGTAACGTATCTACCCTACATTCTTAACATACACATACCATTAAAAAGATATTTACTTGTAGTAACTTCAACTATCAATATTATAAAAGAGCATCTAGAGTTAATCATGGTAGTGATCATCTCTTCAAAACTTTTCTTTATGTATCAATAATAAGTGTTGACATTTACCATTAGTAACTTTGATTTATATGTATCAATATTATATGTTGGCATTTACCACTGGTAGTTGCATTTATAAATGTCATATGTGAAGGATGGGGTTTCCAAATTTTTAGCTATGTGAATCGACTCCCCCTTCCCGCTAATCATGAAGGTTCTTGAAGCTCATCAATCCTTTGCCAAGTGTTAGTGTTTCCTCGGGATCCCTTCAGAAATCAACGGGCATGATTCCAAGACATGAATCGACGGCTAAGATGGCTTTCTGTTAGGGTAACTTACTCTCTAACCCTGTTACGTAGAGGGTTCTCTCATTCTGTCGTCTTCAGGGATGCAGAATCTCTGCAACTTCCACCCCAGTCTTTTCATCATCCCTTATGGTGATCTTGCTTCAGGTATCAGTTGATTTCTATACCAAATGAAAATTTTCAAATTGCTCTTAACTTTAACCAATTATTGTTTTAGGGTTGGAACAGTTTCTTTCCAACTCTTTTTATTCCAATTTCTTGGTCTATTTCCTAAGGCGAATTCCAACAGGTGTTGTTATGTATCTTGTTTGTTCCTCCTCTATGTAAATTTGTGCACTTTTACAAAAGGTTAAACTCATGTTGCTGAGTTTGAACCCTCTATTTTTGTTGTGTTAGACAAGTGAGGAAGTTAACCTGGACTTCCCTTCAGGTAATATTTTACCCTATCTTTTATTTTGGCGTATAAATAGTGTCATCCTTAGATTAACATGGTTTTATTTGTTAATTACAGGTACCATTTTATTCCTCCAGAGTGTGAGGTTAGAGCTGGGTTGGAAATAAAGCACTCACGACTTCTTGTTCTTGGATATTCGGGTATTTATACTATGCTTGAAGGAGTTTATGTGTCCATGGTCATTGACGTCGGTCAGGAGGTGTTGTACGAATTTATCTAGAGGGTTCTATCTCTCATAACCACCAATGCTTCCCACACAGAATGGTTCTTTTTAATTCTAAATATGTAAATTAAACCTCTGGTCAGAGGTCATTGGTCTCAAGTTATTTAGCGGAGTACTCCCTTGTAGGAGCATATTATTGATGTTATTATTAGAACAATTCAACACATTTGTATAGGAAAATCTAATATTACTTTGGTTATTATCTAAACTCTCTTTGTCAAGGGTTTGACAGATTTTAAATTTGGGATTATCAGTCTTTGATGAATATTTGTTTGTATTAATTTTAGTATGATGCCTTTGTCTTAATTTTGTTGTAGAATTATTATGAGGCATGTTTCTTCTATCGAGGGTTTGGTAATTTCAACTGAATATTAAACAATTGGTGGTTTTCTCATGTTGTCTGCAATTTTTGTAGCTTTTCAATACAAGTTCCATTCATTGGGTTTATAAATGACTTATTTATTTTGTTACTGTCATCAGTTTTTAGTATTTATAGTTACTTTTTTATTTATATAATAACAATAATGGCTCAGCCATGGAATCACCAAACGCCATATATTTCCTTTATAAGAATTCCTTTGCTATCCAGGTAGGGTTAGCCCCCCCAGATGCGGGTTATGTGAACCCCTCTGTCAAACTACAGACTCATTCCTAATTTTGATCTGCCTCAGATCAGTAAGATCCATAACTAGCTGGTTCCTTGGAAAAGAAAGTACAGGCTAAGGTTTAGAGGTAGCGATCACATTTTCCCTTAAAAACTTCTAAGTGTAGTTGGTTCCAGTAATACAATTAACTACTACTAAATAAATCTGCATGCAGTTTTCTATTCTTAATTTTCCATTACAAATTCATAACTATAATTTTAAAGAACAGAAGCACATTTTACAATGAATGAGGTTTACAGTTCACCTGGTATCATTCCTAATTATCATATTAATCTTCAAACAGTTAACCTACCAAAATTAACCATTCTACATACTTATCGATTTCAAATTATATATATTCACAATCTCGCACTGCATATGGGATACACCACCCAACCAATGAGACCAGTTGCCACTGCGTCTCTCCCCTGAGCCACTCCACACTTGGGAGTTAAAACGGGCTTCGGTGTAGGATTAAAGCCATCTGGTCCTAACCAGACATGGTCATTCCTCTGAACACCATAGATTACCAACCTTTCTGGATCCTTTCCTAATCCAGAACATAAATTTATTATTTTCTCTTTGTTATGCCTCAGGTACCCTTATTGTCATGCCCCTGCATTCGTGGTACTCTTCCAACCAACCGTAAGTGGGTGCGGTGCTACCTCACCTTTCTCTTTTCTTAGTACTAAGTGAGTATACTACACCTTCTAGACAACAGTTTAATTAAATTATCTTTCAAGTGTTCTTTAGTTAAGCAGTGGAATAAACATAAACATCAATATACAATCCACATGTATGCCCATACATACAAGGGAGGGGAAAATCCCTTAAATATGAGTTTTCCCGATATTATGTTTCATAAAAAAATCATACAAATTTCAATACAATTAAGCCTACATACTTCTTAAATTTGCACAAGTACAATGATTTCCAACTTCCTCGGTTGTGTCGTGAACTTGCTGCACACCCTCGGGTCAAGTCGTGCATGTTCTGCACACGCATTGAGTTTTCTGCACACATCTTTTACTCTGTCTATGAAGTCCACGAGTTGGCCTAGTTGTTCGTGCAACTCGGGTCACACAACCCGACTCCACCTACAATACCATAGAGCAAAACTCTTCCCTTAACGCTTCGTCACACCTCCGCCTGCACGTTGTATCATAAGTTTGCCCAAGTCACCCGACTATGCTCGGTTGGACAAGTTCAACATTACCCAACTTTGCTCGGTTGAAGCGCATTCAACACTGCACCCGATTTTGCCCGGTCAGAACAAGTTCAACTTTTTACTCGACTTCACCCGATGCGTCGTTGCTGCCTTCGGTTGGCCTGTCCGCACACTCTGCATGCATTCAGGTAAGATAACCTGACTCGGCCCGCTCTGTGTAAACTGAAGAAACCCCAATTTTTTTTCAGGTAGGTGGATTTGACCTAATGTCTGCCTGAAGGCCTCACTCGCTGCAGTTCTGCTTCCTTAGAAGCTCGTTGTTTCCTTTTCCTTCACTCAATGTGTTATGCCTTGAGTTGATCGAATGATTTGATGCCTTAACTCATCCAAACACTTTCCTTACTTATACGGCTAAGTGTGGACCTGAGGAGGGGCTCCCATACGCTATGTTGGGGTCATCCCATCCTTTCCATACGTTGGCTCATCCAAGTTATAAGCGTCGGCCTGCCTAGTTTCCAAGCATTAAGGCCGCTATAACATATCGTCGATCGACCAATGATGTTTCATCACATCGTGCCTACACGTTCAGTTCATTTGAGTGCTTGGTTCAAGTCGTGTTTCTCGCGCCTGTCGCACTTCTGCTACGCCCATGTTGTCTACTTTTCATCCATGTTCGCACCTCCATCACATGTATCGTCACTTTCCAACTAAGCTTTCATTGCACGTTGCCCATGCTCATCCATCGCACGGTCGACCAAAATTCCAATGTTTAGTTCGTTACATTTCGTCAGAGTGTGCCCGCACATGTGCGTTCGTCATACGTTCACCAAAATTTCGTTGCTTCCCACCTGAGTTGGGCACCCATCACGCTAAAGCGTGCCCACCGCTCTCGGTGGTCGCTACACGACTCGTGGTCCTTACATCCTCCACCACTCTAAAAATGTTGTCGTCCCTAAAAAAACCATCATATCATCGCAATATGTCATCATAATATCCCTTTGAAAACTATCGTCGCAACATCCATTGCAAAGTGTCATTGGCTCCAACATTCCCATGTCCATGCCATCAACCCTGTTATCATCAAAATATCGTTTCAACATCCAGATGTGATCACTCTTGACATGTTCCATGTCTCGAATTGGTCTACAAATCTGCAAGAAATCATGTACTGGATCCCCCTGTGATGGTGACAAGTTGGGTAGCTAATCCAACCGAACATCGCCTCCATAAGAAGATATTCTCCCTACATCATCATGAATATCAAAACATCCTACTATCAAGTGTCCATATCGCTCATTGCCTTCTCATAAATTTAGAGAACTCACTTTCTTGAGCATATGAAAATGAGTGTCATCCCCATACTTAGTCTATAAACAGGGGGAAGAAGTGGAGGTTGAACGCTCTCCCTCTTCTTTAGCTACCAACTCAATCCACCTATATGGATCTTCCTCTTCCAATCTCAACATGTATGCTTCCCGACTTTCAACCTGAATCTGTGGTCCAGTATCTTCCTACCCTTCCACTGCCTCAAGTCTTCTTGTAACATCCAAGAGACTATTAGACAATGCCATAATAACTTGTGCCTGCTCCTGAATTTTTTCCTCTGTAATGCTCGATATTCCCTGGATTTATTCTTCTTGTTTGAGGTCTTCCACACTCATATCTATTAGTTTACAACTGGATGTATCTGCACCTATGGTCAGAATTCCTATAGGATATTATCGACCATCATAAATGTAAAACTTATTCACATGTGGTACCACCATAACTTCAAATTACTTGAAAAATTCCATGCCCATCACAGATTCATAAACATCAATCCTTAATACTGATAGGGCCTAAATCTACCTCAGGCTGAGAAAGGCAGAATCTAGGATAACATCATACCACACTTAACATGGTAGCTAGCCCTACCAGATTCGGGAGAGGGCTCTCTCCTTGTCAATCTCAGAAAATATGGCCAATGAAAGCTTGAGATGACTGATTTTAGGCTAGGTATGTGTACATAGTTGTTTCATTGAATTTGATGATGTTTTGTTGGCTCAAATGGAAAGGTAGATTTTGGGTCTAGGGAATGAGGCTCAGTTTTGCAGAGATCTCAATGGGGCAAGGCAGGCAAGTGATTTGGTACTTCAAATTGAGTGAGATGGAGAGGTTTTAGACAGATGAGGAGTTGAAAAGGGCATGAATAACTCAGGGATCCTTTTCAATCAGCTGAAAATATAGATAACTAAGCAAACCCTAGGTAGAGCACTGCACGTTCAATGTATTCTACCTTTATCTTTGTTTTATTTAGTTAAGATGAAATAAAGAGAGATATGGCATACATAAAACACATGTAGACTTAAAATTTACAGAAGAAAACACAATACCAAAGAAAAATGCCACATGAATCCCATAAAGTGCTGCAAACCACTGGTCTATTCCTTTGCTAAACTGCAGAGATGAATGTACAATGATGCTAAAAGCATTCCCAAAAGTCCAACCATGCTAATGACTGAAAGAAAATAAGATATAGGCAAAAAAAAACTCATCCTATCCTCTATGGGTCGAGCTCATGAGTTTAGGAGCTGTTCCAACAAATTCTAAACTGAGAACTAAAAAGTAGGCAGTGGAACAACTTGCCTCTAAAAACTAGGAAACTGATTCATTCAATTGTAAACTACCTTTTCATGGATGAATATACCTCTATGAGTGAAAATTTAGCATAATTACATCAAAATACATCATGTCACATTAAATTACATCATGATTTTGAAAATTAGAAGGAGAAAGTCAAACTGTGAAGAAACTAGGCGAAAAACAGAGTTTTTTGGGCCAAAATGAGCAAAATTCCTCCAATGCGTAGCGCCTTTTTGCAGGAGACTTTTTGAGGCCTTCCCAGTGTCCAAATTGGGCACGGGATAGCTCGTTGGAAAGCTTATTGAGTCTACGTTCCAAATCAACTTTAATTTTTCAATTTGTAGTTCATTTTCCTTGTCAAAAGTCAAATATCCCAAGACTGGTCAAAATGTGCAAAATGAGGCTGCCTCAAGGTAGAGTGCTGTTGCAGTCAACTTTTGAAGGTCTTCCTCAACCCCAAATTGAGCTCATGATATCTCATTGGAAATATATTTGTGTCTTGTTATCATTTGACTCATCAAGCAAGTCATTAGGCCAACCAAGCTAGGAGAAATCTTGATTTTCACAAGGTAACTTCAGAGGTGCATCAATTCTTCTGAGGCAACTGTATTTTTGAAATTTCTCTAAAACCATGACAAATGTGTAAAAATTGAAGGATTTTTTTCTTCCTTGGCCTATTTTGGACAAAAACCTCTCTCATTTTTCCCAAATTAATCTTTTGTTGCTCAGAAACATCATTGGAGTAAAACCTATCCCGATGTGTGGAACAAGGGATTTGTCGAAATGAAGTGAAATGAAGGGGATAAGGGGCTTCTAAATTCTTGAGAAATTTTTTGGAAGTAGGGAGGGATGTTAGGAGGTAGGGGAAAGTGGAATTTCAAATATTGAGTGAGGGGAAGGGGTCCAAAAGGGAAAAACACAGGCCTAGCCTAGAAAATTGTCAAGTTGTAGCAAGAAACTAGGGTTTGTGCGAAAAATGAGGAATTTGAGGGAAATCAGTGATGGGAAGTGTTTAATAAGGTACATTAAGGATAGGGGAAGGTGTATGAACATCAGGATACAAGTTTTGCTGATGATTTGACCATCTATGAGAAATTACCTTCAAAACCCTAGGAGAGGGAAATGAACCTTACCTAGGCACAACTGAAGCATGAACAAGGAGTAAAATGACCCAGTGGAACTTGACATGATGATGAAAACCCTCTGAATGATAGTACACTCAACTGAATGGTGACATGGACCGACATTTGGACAACTTTGAAAGGAGTGAAAACAAACCCTAGACCTAATACCTAGTGACCAAATTTTACTTGAAGACTCATTGAAATGACAAAATTTGACCTTGACACCTTAAAATCACTTTGTAAGAGCATGTTTGATCACTGGAGGAAGGCTACAAAGACTGAAACTGACAAATACCATGAAATCAACATATACATGCCAATATCCAACACCAATGGATGTTTTTTGAACAACCCCAATAACAAAATCAAGAGGTGAATTCACTGCTTTCAACTTAGCTTGGACTAGTTTGAACTTCAATCCAAATTTCCTGGAAGTTTCGTCGCCAATGAAGTTGTGAGTTGCACCACTATCCACCATAGTGAGAAGTGTGCCTTTCGCAACCTTCATGTTCACATATTTGAGTTTATTCCTCTCAAGATCATGTCTAGGGACAACTTCCATAGTTATTGTAACTCCCAATACCTGCATAGTCCCAACCGTAGGTTCCTTTTCTTTCTTATTTTTTTCTTGTATTGTCGTGACCAACTTTGGTCTAGAATGCAATTATTCACCATGTGGTCCTCAACACAAATCCAACACTTCAAGGGCTTCTTCACTTTCGACTCGATATTCGATCTTGAAGATTCCTCCTTTGGTGCGTTTTCTTTCATTTTCTCAGGTTTCTTCTTCTTTTCGATCTCCTCATCATAGTGTTCAATCAGCCTATCCATTGCTGCAAAGGCCTCTTCCAAAGTTTTAACCTTTTGCATCTTCACCTCATTGTGTGCCCAAGGTTTTAATCCAATGATGAAGTTAAACACCTTGCCTTTCTCTCCAATGTCTGGTAATTTCAGAATAGTACTTTGATACTCGCTTTGATAATGTTGGAGACTCCTAGTTTGCTTAATGTATTTAATGATAGTTCTCGCATCCCATGTCTCATCTTGTGGACTAAAGTGAACCTGCAAGGCTTCCTTCATTTCTTCCCATGTCGTGATGGCATCCCCTTCATCATGTGCAATCTGTTCAATCTTCCTTCTCCACCACATTTTTGCATCTCCTGTCAAGAATTGAGCAACAATATTCACCTTGGCTTCTTCATTAGGAATAACCAATCGGTCCAAGTATCGTTCCATGTCCCATAAGAAGTTCCAAAGTGCTTTTTCATTCCTTGTTCCACCATATGATTCAGGCTCTTTTATCTTCACGTGGGTAGTCCGTCAAGAAGTTCCTTGCCCCATAGCTCTTTTCAACAAAGTTATCTCACCATACACATATTTTAGCTTCTCATGAGCCTTGGTATCTATAACGTGATCCCTTGATGCTACATTTTATTTTATCTCTTTCAAGGCTTCACCAAGTTTCCATTTGGTGTATTAATAACACACAACTAACGCATCGAACGTGGCCTCACCTTCTTATTTCTCTTGTTCCAAAGTGTCCATCCTCTCATGAGCTTCTTTCCATTCCTCATGAAGGTCCTTCACTTCTTCTATTTTCTTTTCAAATTCTTCCATGCGATCCAACATATTTTCCATGATGAATTCCTATTGAAGTACTTGTGGTGCCTCAAAAATATGAGGTTCCTCCACCATGCCTTCCATTTGTCTTGCTTGAGAACGAGTCAGGACCATAAACGATTCAACTTCGGCCATGCAATGTTCCCCTATCAAACTTGTAAAAGTTACCAAAGATAAGCCAAGCTTCATCTTCAACTTGCAATCCTACTTGTTTTCCCTGCTTGCTTCAATCCTCGACCTTCAACTCTAATGATCAAAGCCCTGTAAAAAGTGATATTTGAAACTACCTGATATTAGAGTAGGATTAGTCCTTCAACTTTATCCAAAAAGAGCTCTGATACCATCTGTCATGCCCCTAAATTTGTGGTACTCTTCCAACCAACCGTAAGCGAATTCACCACTACCTCACCTTTCTTTTTTCTTACTACTAAGTGAGTAGACTACGCCTTCTACACAACACTTTAATTAAATTATCTTTAGGGTGTTCTTTAGTTAAGAAGCGGAATAAACATAAACATCAATACAAAATCCAAATGTACGCCCATACATACAAGGGAGGGGAAACTCCCTGAAATATGAGTTTGCCCGATATTATGTTTCATAAAATAGTCATACAAATTTCAATGCAATTAAGCTTACATACTTCTTAAATTTACACAAGTACAAAAATTTCCAAATTCCCTGCTCGTGTCCTGCACATGTTGCACACCCTCGGGTCAAGTCGTGCATGTTCTGCACGTGCCTTCAGTTTTCTGCACACATCTTTTACTCTGCCTAGGAAGTCCACGAGTTAACCAAGATTTTCTTGCAACTTGGGTCACACAACCCGACTCCACCCGCAATACTGTAGAGAAACACTCTGCCCTTAACACCTCGTCGCACCTCCGCCTGCAAGATGTACCGTAAGCTCACCCACATCACTTGACTTTACCTGGTCAAACGTGTTTAGCGTTACCCGACTCTGCCCGGTCGGAGCGCATTCAACACTGCCCCCGACTTTGCCCGGTTAGATTACGTTCAACGTTTTACCTTACTTCACCTGGTCCATTGTTGCTACCTTCGGCTCGCCTGTCTACACACTCTACATGCATTCGGTTAAGATAACCTGACTCGGCCCGCTTTGTGTAAACTGCAGAAACTGCAATTTTCATTCGGGTAGGCGGCTTTGAACCAATGTCTGCATGCACACCTCCCTCACTACAATTTCACATCCTTAGAAGCTCAATGTTGCCTTGTCCTTCACTTAATGTGTTATGCCTTAAGTTGATAGAATTATTTGATGCCTTAACTCGTCCAACACTTGCCTTACTTATACGGCTAAGTGTGGACCCAAGGAGGGGCTCCCATATGCAATGTTGGGGTCGGCCCATCCTTGCCATACGTTGGGTCATCCAAGTTATAAGTGTCAGCCTACCTATTTTCTAAGCATTGAAGTCTCTATAAAATATCTTCGCTTGACCAACGATGTTTCATCACATCATGCCTATGCGTTCGGGTCGTTTGGGTGCTCGGGTCAAGTCGTGTTGCTCGCGTTTGTCGCACTTCTACTATGCCCGTGTTGTCCGCTTTTCATCCATGTTCGCACCTCCATCACATGTATTGTCACTTTCTAACCAAGATTTCGTCACATGCTGCTGACGCTCATTGGTCGCACGTTCAACCAAACTTCCAACGTTTGGTTCATTACGTTTAATTGGAGCATGCCCGCCCATGTGCGTTCATCGCACACTCACCCAACTCCCGTCGCTTGCCACCAGAGTTGGGCTCCCGTCGCGCCAAAGTGCGCCCACCACTCTTGGTGGTCCCTACACGACTCGTGGTACTTACACTTACCCTCTCGACCTCCTTCCTTTTAACAAATTTCATGAGGAAGGTTTAGGTAGGAAACTACCCTTACCGCTACCCTTAACTGTCCCAAGTTCTTGTTCCAGTTCTCTTGTATCCCATCCTTCGTGGAGCTTACAAAGAAAACATCATTTAATCATTTTTTTTTTCTCTGGAGGGTTATATCTCTCATAACTACCAACGCTTCCTATGCAGAATGGTTCTTTTTAATTCTAAAGATGTAAGTTAAACCTCTGGTCAGAGGTTGTTGGTCTTAATTTATTTAGCAAAGTACTCCCTTGCAGGAGCATTTTTTTGATGTTATTATTGGAACAATTCAGCACATTTGTATAGGACAATATAATATTACTTTGTTTATTATCTAAACTCTCATTGTCAAGGGTTTGATAGATTTTTTATTTTGGATTATCAGTCTTTTATTAATATTTGTTTGTATTATTTTTAGTATGATGCCATTGTCTTAATTTTGTTGTAGAATTATTATGAGGCATGTTCATTCTATCGAGGCTTTGGTAATTTCAACTGAATATTAAACAATTGGTGGTTTTCTCATGTTGTCTGCAATTTCTGTAGCTTTTCACTACAGGTTCCATTCATTGGGTTTATAAATGACTTAGTTATTTTGTTGTCGTTTTTTTATCTTTGTACTGTCATCAGTTTGTAGTATTTATAGTTACTTTTTTCTTTGTATAATAACAATAATGGCTCAGCCATGGAATCACCAAACACCATATATTTCCTTTATAAGAATTCCTTTGCTATCTGGGTAGGGTTAGTCCCCCCCCCCTTATGCGGGTTATGTGAACTCCTTTGTCAAACTACATACTCATTCCTAATTCCGATCTACCTCAGATCAATAAGATCCAGAACTAGTTGTTTCCTTGGAAAAGAAAGTCCAGGCTAAGGTTTAGAGGTAGCAATCAAATCTTCCCTTAACAACTTCTAAGTGTAGTTGGTTCTAGTAATATAGTTAACTACTACTAGATAACTCTGCAAGCAGTTTTCTATTCTTAATTTTCCATTACAAATTCATAACTATAATTTTAAAGAACAGGAGCACATTTTCCAATGAACGAGGCTTACTGTTCTCCTGGTATTATTCCTAATTATCATATTCATCTTCAAACAATTAACCTACCAACATTAACCATTCTACATACTTATTTGTTTCAAATTATACAGATTCATAATCTCTCACTGCAGATGGGATACACCAATCGCCACTGCGTCTCTCCCCTGAGCCACTCCACACTTGGGAGTTAAAATGGGCTCTGATGTAGGATTAAAGCCATCTGTTCCTAACCAGACATGGTCCTTCCTCTGAACACCACTGATTACCAAATTTTTTGGATCCTTTACCAATCCAGAACATCAATTTATTATTTTCCCTCTATTATGCCTCAGGTACCCTTATTGTCACGCCCCTACATTCGTGGTTCTCTTCCAACCAACCATAATTGGGTGTGACGCTACCTCACCTTTATTTTTTCTTAGTACTAATTGAGTAGACTATGCCTTCTACACAACACTTTAATTAAATTATCTTCCAAGTGTTCTTTAGTTAAGCAACATAATAAACATAAAAATCAATATACAATCCAGATGTATGACCATACATATAAGAGAGGGGAAACTCCCTAAAATATGAGTTTTCCCGATATTATGTTTCATAAAACAGTCATACAACTTTCAATATAATTAAGCCTACATACTTCTTAAATTTACACAAGTACAACGATTTCCAACTTCCTCAGCTATGCCGTGCACTTTCTGCACGCCCTCGGGTCAAGTTGTGCACGTTCTGCACACGCATTGAATTTTCTGCACACGTCTTTTACTCTGCCCATGAATTCCACGAGTTGGTCGAGCTGTTCGTGCAACTTGAGTCACACAACTCAACTCCACATGAAATACCGCAAAGAAAAATTCTTCCCTCAACACATCGTCACACCTCCGCCTGCACGTTGTACCATAAGCTTGCCCAAGTCACCCGAATATGCCCAATCGGACAAGTTCAACATTACCCAACTCTGCCCAGTCGAAGCACATTCAACACTGCACCCGACTTCGCCATATCGGAAAGCGTTCAATGTTTTACTCGACTTCACTCGGTCCGTCGTTGCTGCCTTCGGTTCGCTTGTATGCACACTCTGAATGCGTTCAGGTAAGATAACCTGACTCGGCCTGCTCTGTGTAAACTGCAGAAACCCAATTTCTGTTCAAGTAGGCGGATTTGACCCAATCTCCGCCTGCTTGCCTCCCTCGCTGCAGTTTTTCTTCCTTAAAATCTCGTTGTTTCCTTTTCCTTCACTCAATGTGTTATTCCTTAAGTTGATCGAATGATTTGATGCCTTAACTCATCCAACACTTGCCTTACTTATACGGCTAAGTGTGGACTCGAGGAGGGGCTCCCATATGCCATGTTGGGGTCAGCGCATCCTTTCCATACATCGACTCATCCATGTTATAAGCGTTGGCTTACCTAGTTTCCAAGAATTGAGGCTGCTATAACATATCGTCGCTCGACCAATGATGTTTCATCATATCATGGCTACGCGTCTAGGTCGTTCGGGCGCTCAGGTCAAGTCGTGTTTCCCGTGTTCGTCGCACTTCCACTATGCCCATGTTGTCTAATTTACATACATGTTCGGACCTCCATCACATGTATCATCACTTTCCAAACAAGCTTTCATTGCATGTTTCTTGTGCTCATCCGTTGCATGGTTGACCAAACTTCCAAAATTCAGTTCGTTACATTTCGTCAGAGTGCACCTGCCCATGTGCATTCGTCACACGCTCACCACCACTCTTGGTGATTGCTACACGGCTCGTGGTCCTTATATCCTCCACCACTCTAAAAAAAAATTCGTCCCTAACAACACCATCGTATCATCGCAATCTGTCATCACAATATCCCTATTGAAAATCTCATCGCAACATCCATTGCTAAGTGTCATTGGCTCCAACATTCCCATGTCCATGCCATCAACCCTACTATCATCCAAATATTGTGTCAGCATCTAGATGTGATCACTCTTGACCTACTCCATATCTTGAATCAATCTACAAATCTGCAAGAAATCATGTGCTGGATCCCCTTGTGACGGTGAAAATTTGGGTATCTAATCCAACTGAACATCACCTCTGTTATCATTCAAAAAAAGTGAAACATCATTTGACATAGTCTTAGAAGCTCATTTGTCAAAGGTATGGTCATAGAGTTCATTAGGAAAATTTAAATTTTTCATATTAGCCTATCCTAAGGTCCAAACCCACCCCCATTCAAGTCATATCATGTCCCATTAGTTATCATTTGCTGACATATTCCATTTTCCAAGTTTTTAAATTCGAAAAGGTCACTTTAGCCAAGATTTCCTATTTTCATAGCGAATTACATAGTAAAAAGGCAGTTTTCGCTATGAAAATGCTAATACTTTCGTAGCGAAATTTCCAGGAAATACACTAACTATGCTATGAAAAGAGGTATTTATGTCCGTCTTTTCAAATCAGGTGCTAGGTGTCAGTCAATCATTAGAAGTGTTAGGGTGGATTTCATTCGAGTCAGTTAGGGTTAAATCAAGGTACAATGGTCATGACTGAGATCATTATTACTGTTTTTAGCATGTATGAGTCATGATTAAGCCATGGGTTGTCATCGAAACTTTAAAATATTACCCAATTGAGTCATTTTTCATTCTCCACTCCATCTTTGCATGCTACTGAGTTCTAGAGAGCTGTTTCACCAAGCCTAGCTGGTTGCTGGCATTTTCGAAAGTTGCAGGTGTCATTGATCAAGCGAGGCAGAGAAGGTATAAAAGAACCATGGCTGCAAAGAGGAAGACCAACAAAGGAGGTCACTGCCTCAAATATCAGCCATCAGACATGAATTTACTGAATGAAGACCCAACTGTCTTAGAAGTTTTCAGAAGAACAGGGTGTTTGCAGTTTTGCCAAAGATTTCAAGGATGCCATGTGCAGGTTTCTAAGGAGTTTGTCATCAGTTTCAATGGAATAGCTTCAAAGGTGGGAATGCTGAACCTCACTGTAACACCAGAGACTATTTCAACAACAATAGGAATTCCTAGAGGATGAGAACAATGGTTCAAAGGTTTCAAGTTCACCATGAAGGAATGTAAGGAATTTATCAAGCCATAGCATAGTGAGTTTGATCTCACAAATGCCATCCCAAGGAGCTACATGAAATACAACTTCTCAAAGATGCTGCTAATCATTCAGAAGTACTTCACCTATGAAGGAAGGTATCATATAGTTTATTCCTACCACCTCAGGCTTCTGGTACATTTTGTTGGTAAGAAATCTCTTGATCTACCTTTTTACTTATACAGAAGCTTAGTTAATATGTCAGACAAAGTTCAAGCTAAATTTGAAGGAAATGAAAACTCACTCTTTCATCATGGTTTAATCAAGTTGCTGATATTAGAAGAGTTAAAGAGATTAGGCAGAGACTGGTCATCGTTTTTGTTTGTCAGTGGTTTTGAAGTAGATGCCATCACTCCTAAAAGAACTCCTAAACCTAGAGGCATACCATCACCTTTAGTAGTAGAGAAAATTGAGCCAGTGATCATGGAGAAGAGGCATTGCAAAAGGCTGCGAAACCTAAAGCTTCACCTGCAAAAAAATATCCAACTATGAGCAAACATGGCAGTACGAGGGTTACAATAGGCCAAACAATGGCTAAGGGTAACTTATAAGACATTCTACATGCTATTGATATTGAAGAAACTCCCATAGTCCAAGATGAAGATATATATGAGGGAGGAAAGAAGCTCAAGAAAGCCAAAACGGCTAAGAAGTTAGAGTTTGAAGGTGAGGATGCAGGATTCATGTTTCAAGCTAGGAAACCAATGACAAGACATGCCAGAAAGGTCTTGGAAAGCAGTAAAGAAGCTCATAAGGTCACTGAAACTGTACAACCATCACTAGACATCATTGACCTTTCCTCACCTGCAAAAGAAGAATCAGTCATTAAACAAAGGAGAGGAAAAGAGAAAATTATTGAAAAAATAGAGATTGGGGTCCTTAAGGAGCAGTTGAAGGTGGAAAATGATGAAATATCATTCTTGAAGAAACATGCAAGGAAGCAGAAGGTTCAGAAGGTATAGTTTGAGAAAATGAAAGAAATTTGGGAAGAGCAGGTTAATACTGTGTCAAATACCTTAGATAATACACAACAATTGATCAAATGGACTCAGCCATTGAGAGGAGAGGTGAAGCATATCAAAAAAATGAACTTGCACTTGAAATCTAAGAATAGGACACTGAAGGACCAAGTCAAAGACCTTCAAGATCAGTTAGAATTTATTCATGAAGAATTGGAGAAGAAGGGTTTGAAGATGACCGTAGTTGAGGAACCCATTGCTCAACTAATCATTAATGAAGAGGAAACACCTCAAGGGTCTTAAGTTGAGTTTGATTATGTTTTAGGAGGTTCATGGCATACTGAAGACCAATTTTATACAGCTGGAGGTTACTTTTTTTAGATAGGGTTAAAATTTGGAAATTTTGCAATTTTTCACAGTTTTGTAGCGTTTCCTAGGCTTAAAGCCAGGAAAACACTATGAAATTTTATGTAGCAGCTTATTTGCTTCCAAAATTAATTTTTGCAGCTTTCAAGAAGGGATAATGGTGGTGATGATGTGTCATGACTAGGATGACATCATGGAACATCAAAAGAGCAGAATTTTTGGGTTTAAAAGCTTCTTTTTCAACGCTACGAAACTGTCATGTTTTTGTAGTGAGTTGTTTTTGAAGATTTTGAAGTAGTTTAATGATAGTTATGGACAAATGGGCTCCTCCAATAGGTCAAGGGACCTTAACATCAAAAATTTATGACTTGAATAAAGTATTATGGGGACAGATCATCAGCTAAAAGCTTTCGTTGAAGATAAGGGTCATATCCCTGAAAAATAGGGGTTTATTCCACATGTTTAGGAGGATTTTTAATATGTAAGTGGTAATGAACCTATCATAGCCTATTCGAGCATGTGATGCTTTTTTGTAACTAAAAAATAAATGTTTCAAGGATAAGGTAGGCTGATGTAATAAATAAGAGTTTGAGTCCTATTAGGACAGGTCTTCTTTAGGGTGTAGCTATCATTTTCTTGTTAGAAGATATGTTTTTCAGTTATGTGATGTGTCAAAGGAAGAATTCGATGAATCTAGCCATCAAGCAGATCATAATTACTATAGGAATGCCTATTTAAAGGCAAATCATCGAATTAGTTAGGGGTTGGAGACTTTTTGTACCAAACTACTGCTTTATGTAATTTAACTGATATCAGTAATACATAGGACTTTTCTTCTTGATAGACCTGAGATTCTCATGGGGTTTTTAATGTCTTTATGATCTATATGTTTATGTTTACTACTTGCAGTAGATTTCATCTATATTACTGAGAATTCATATGTTTATCTTTTGAATTCCTTTATTGATGAAATGACTGTGTTTCCCTATGCTCTATGTGTGATTGCCTTTGTTAAAGACCCCTATATGCCTCAGCTTCCATGTCAAGAAACCTTTCCACTGAATCTACTGATTTGTTGACTCCATAAGCCTAATGGTAGCAAGCCTGCATCCTTTTCAACCTACATACAAAAAAATCAAGTTACTTTTCAAATAGAGTTAGCCATCTAGTAGTATCATTATCTAATATCATAATCCCTTTTGAGAGAGCCCTCTCAGACTGAAGAGGCTAAGCTTCAGTCAAAAGATGGTTTGAAATAGTTACAAAGAGTTGTCTGATCAGCAGCCAATCAAGTACAATTTTGTGATAACATCCTCCATAAGAAGATATGCTCACTACATCAACATGACTATCAAAACATCCTATTATCAAGTGTCCATCTCACTCCACTTCCTCCTCATAAAGTTAGAGAACTCACTATCCTAAGAATATGAAAATGAGTGTCATCCCCATGTTTAGTCTATAAAGAGTGGGAAGAAGTGGAGGTCGAAGTATCTCCCTCCTCTTTAGATATCAGCTCAATCCACGTATCTGGATCTTCCTCTTCCAATCTCAACATGTATGCTTTCGGGCTTTCAACATGAATCTGTTGTCCAACATCTTCCTTCCCTTCCACTGCCTCAAGTCTTCTTGTAACATCCAAGAGACTATTGGACATTGCCATAATAACTTGTGCCTACTCCTGAAGTTTGTCCTCTGCAATGGTCAATCTTCCTTGTATTTCTTCTTCTCGTTTGATCTTTGCCACACTCATAGAAATCAATTTAAAACTGGATGTATCTGCACCTATGGTCGGAATTCCTATAGGATCTTCTCGGCCATCATAAATGTACAACTTCTTCACAGGCGGTACCACCATAAATTCAAATTACTTGAAAATTCCATGCCCATCACAGATTCATAATCATCAATCCTTACTACGATGAAATCAACATCTCCATGCCAATCTCCAATACGAATAATTTTTTTTCAAGAACCCCATTAACAAAATCAAGAGGTGAATTCACTGCTTTCAACTTAGCTTGGACTAGTTTTAACTTCAATCCAACTTTCCTGGAATTTTCCTCTCCAATGAAGTTGTGAGTTGCACCACTATCCACCATAGTGAGAAGTGTGCCTTTCGCAACCCTCATGTTCACATATTTGAGTTTATTCCTCTCAAGATCACATTTAGGGACAACGTCCATAGCTGTTGGAGCTCCCAATAGCTACATTGTCCCAACCGTAGGTTCCTTTTCCTTCTTCTTTTTTGCTTGTACTGTCGGCCAACTTCGGTCTAGAAGGACAATTCTTCACTGTGTGGTCCTCAACACAAGTCAAACACTTCAAGGGATTCTTCACTTTCGACTTGGTATTCGATCTTGAAGATTCCTCCTTTGGTTATTTTTCTTTTGTTTTCTCAGGTTTCTTCTTCTTTTCGGTCTCCTCATCATAGTGTTCAATCAACCTATCCATTGTAGTAAAGGCCTCTTCCAAAGTTTTGACCTTTTTCCTCTTCACCTCATTGTGTTCCCAAGGTTTTAATCCAATGATGAAGTTAAACACCTTGTCTTTCTCTGCAATGTCTGGTAATTCCAAAATAGTACTTTGATACTCACTTTGATAATGTTGGAGACTCCCAGTTTGCTTAATGTATTTAATGATAGTTCTCGCATCCCATGTCTCATCTTGTGGACTAAAGTGAACCTGCAAGGCTTCCTTCATTTCTTCACATGTCTTGATGGAATCCCCTTCATCATGTGCAATCTAGGCAAGCTTCCTTCTCCACCACATTTTCGCATCTCTTGTCAAGAATTGAGCAACAATCTTCACCTTGGCTTCTTCATTAGGAATAACCAATCTGTCCACGTATTTTTCCATGTCCCATAAGAAGTTCCCAAGTGCTTTTGCATTCCTTGTTCCACCATATGATTCAGGTTCTTTTATCTTCACGTTGGTAGTCCCTCCAGAAGTTACTTGCCCCATAGCTCTTTTCAACAAAGTTATCTCACCATAAGCATATTTTAGCTTCTCATGAGCCTTGGAAATCTCATCTATAATGTGATCCCTTGATGCTACATTTTATTTTATCTCTTTAAAGGCTTCACCAAGTTTCCGTTTGGTGTATTAATAACACACAACCAATGCATCGAACATGGCCTCACCTTCTTCTTTCTCTTGTTCCAAAGTGTCTATCCTCTCATGAGCTTCTTTCAATTCCTCATGAAGGTCCTTCACTTCTTCTATTTTATTTTCAAATTCTTCCATGCGATCCAACATCTTCTCCAGGATGAATTCCTGTGGAAGTACTTGTGGTGCCTCAACAATCTGAGGTTCCTCCACCATGCCTTCCATTTGTCTTGATTGAGAATGAGTTAATACCATAAATGATTCAACTTCGACTATGCAATGTGCCCCTGTCAAACTTGCAAAAGATACCAAAGATAACCCAAGCTTCAAATTTAAGGTATAAGTGTCAGCCTGCCTATTTTCTAAGCATTAAAGCCACTATAACATATCGTCGCTTGACCAACGATGTTTCATCACATCGTGCCTACGCGTCCGGGTCATGCGGGTGCTTGATTCAAGTCGTGTTGCCCGCGCCCATCGCACTTCTGCTACGCCCGTGTTGTTCGCTTTTCATCCATGTTCGCACCTCCATAACATGTATCGTCGCTTGCCAACCAAGCTTTCGTTGCATGCTGCCCATGCTCATTGGTCGCACGGTCAACCAAAATTCCAACGTTTGGTTCATTACGTTTCGTCAGAGTGCGCCCGCCCATGTGTGCTCATTGCACTTTTGTTGCACACTCACCCAACTCCCGTCGCTTGCCACCCGAGTTTCGCACTCGCCACGCCAAAGTGCGCCCATCGCTCTCGGTGGTCGCTACACGACTCGTGGTCCTTACACTGAACCTCTTGGCCTCCTTCCTTTTAACAAATTTCATGAGGAAGGTTTAGGTAGGAAACTACCCTTCCCGCTGCCCTTAACTGTCCCAAGTTCTTGTTCCAGTTCTCTTGTATCCCATCCTTCATGGAGCTTACAATGAAAACATCATTTCATCATTTTTTTTTCTTTAAATACAAGTGTTGGCCCTCAATTTTGACCCTTTTTCACCATGTATAATCCACCTATATATCATCCCTTACCATCATATCAATGTCATATTTGTCATATTTTTGCCTCTTTTTTCACTTTAAGATAAAAATAATTATCTCTTTTAATTTTTGGAATTTTTAGTAAAAATTGGGTATTAAAAATTATTTTTGACTGAAACAGAAATTCCCGTAATGGCTCCATTGAAGTCGTATGTGCAGGAGAAAGAAACACAAACTGAAGATAGATAGAGAAGTATGGGAACCGAGGATGGACAGACTCCTATTGGTACAGTCCAAATGATTCAGAACAGGTCTAGTCAATGCTGGTCAAACTTGACCAGTCACCCAAAAAATTCCTTGATTTAAGTGGCAACTTTGTGATTTTGTGGAATCTTCCCATATTTTGTGCAACAAAAGGGATGATTTCGACCCTATTAGGGTGATTAGGACTCTTGCCGGTTGTTACAACTATTTTAGTTGATTTTTTTATACTTTTAGCCTATTTAAGCACAATTATTCAACAACTATGAACATGTATTATGATTATTGAGACTTCTCTATTTCCTAATATAATTTGAAGAACTTGCCTTCTACTTCTTGTTGTTCTTGCTATGGGATGTGATTTCTGATCTACTGTAGCTGATATTCTTCAAGTGTATAAAGCAAAGGTGGAGGGGCCCCATTCTAAGCTAAGTATACTGCAGTGTATTTTTGTGCATAATTGTGAATATCTTACATTGTTGAACATTTCCTTTATAATTTCTTGTGAATATTTTCTTAGCAAATTCATTGTATGCCATGATCATTTATGTTTTTGAAATGATTTCCTTTCAGTAATTGGTTTAACAAGGGAAGGTCAACCAAGGCATATAAGTTAGATCATCTTCCTTATGGATTAAGAATTGAACTGAAAATTATGTTTATGAATTTTATCTTTACTGCTTTCTTGATTTATTTGTGTTATGCTTTATGGTGGAATTGATATTGTTGGAATAGGGATAATGAGGAAGTACAACCAAGGCATCTAAGATAGAGCCTCTTTCTTGTTGGCTATGCTCCACAAATACTCATTGCACTCTTGCTTCTAGATCGAAATTTCAATGTTTTCTTTTTAGTAATTTATATTTGTAATATGCATTTCCATTATTTTCATCTAAACACCTACTTCCTACAGTAGCTTAATATAAGATCCATATACCTTGGTGTGCTTCTAAGTTTACAAATTTGGATTGATAATTAAAATAGATGCTCTAATTCAACTCAATAAATTAGACTAACAACAAGCATAAACAAAATTATTTAATTACTCATCATGACTTAACTAGATAATTTTCCAGTCTGATAACAAACATAAATCAAACTTAAAACAATTTACTTGTTCCTTTACTTTGTTTTCAAAGGAAATTTACTAACATCTTGATATCCCACTGTGAAAACCTTCATATTCACTTCAATATTTTATTTATTTATTTGCATTTCACCATTTAATTTGCTAGCAATTTAAATTCTTCCCTATGCAATGACTAAAACCGAGTATTGGGTGTTCAAATTTTACAACAGTACGAGCTGCTAGGATTACCTTGTGTTTTGGGTTTCTGAGAAGTTTCTAATGTTAAAATGAAGATTTAATGTTGTTAGGTTAATTATTTGGTATATGCCTTTGTTTGGAATGCAATTAGGTTTTTGGACAAATCATCAATAATGGTGCAAAATTATTTTGAACATAAAAATTATCATACCAATGGATGTGTTAAACCAAATCCATGGAAATTTTTCACTGTAACTCAAGTATGAGAAACCAATATTATATTGAGAATGGTGCTCATCTAGTTATCTTGCTTAATATTTGGAATAACTGTTACATAGGACACAACATTTTTCTAAAGCAGGGAATTACCATGGATAGAAGCATCACAATATGTAACTGCAGATGGGATACACCACTCAACCAATGAGACTAGTCGCACCTGCGTCTCTCCTCCAAGCCACTCCACACTTGTGAGTTAAAATAGGCTATGGTGTAGGATTAAATCCTAACCAGACACGGTCCTTCCTTTGAACACCACTGATTACCAACTTTTCTAGATCCTTTCCCAATCCAGAACAACAATTCTTCATTTCTCTCTTTTATTCCTTAGGTACCCTTACCCTCTCGACCTCCTCCCTTTTAACAAAATATCATGAGGAAGGTTCGGGCAGAACACTACCCTACCCGTTGCACTTAATTGTCCCAAGTTCTTGTGCCAATTGTCTTGTATCCCATCCTTCATGGAGCTTACAAAGAAAACATCATTTCATCATTTTTTTTCTTTAAATACAAGCATAAACATAATTCTTTAATTGCTCATCATGACTTCACTAAATAGTTTTCCAGTTCGATAATAAAGATAAATCAAACTTAAAACAATTTACTTGTTTCTTTACATTGTTTTCAAAGGAAATTTACTAAAAACATGATATCCCATTGTGAAAAAATTCATATTCACTTCGAGATTTTATTTATTTATTTTCATTTCACTATTTAATCTGCTAGCAATTTAAATGATTCCCTGTGCAATGAACAAAACAGAGTATCGGGTGTTCATATTTTACAGGAGTAAGAGCTGCTAGGATTACCTTGTGTTTGGGGTTTTTGAGAAGTTTCTAATGTTAAAATAAAGATTTAAAGTTGTTAGGTTAATTATTTGGTATATGCCTTTGTTTGGAATGCAATTAGATTTTTGGACAAAGCATCAATAATGGTGCAAACTTCTTCTGAACTTAAAACTTATCTTATCAATGGATGGATTAAGCCAAATCTGTGGAAAGTTTGCACTGCAACTCAAGTAGAAGAAAACAAGCTTAAATTGAGAATGGTGCCCATTTGGTTATCTTGCTTAATCTTTGGAATAATAGTTGCACATGACACAACATTTTTCCTAAAGCAGGTAATTACTATGGAAAAAAGCATGGGTTCCCATTTTCAAATGCCACCATCTTATGTTTTGGCATTTTCCACCATTGTTGCACTCATTTTCATAGCTATCTATGATCATTTAATTGTACCATTGTCAAAAAAATCAACAGGCAATGATCATGGAATAATCGTTTTACAAAGGATTGGAATTGGTATGTTCCTCTCTGTTCTTTGTATGGCGACCACAACTCTAGTGGAAAAGAAGAGAACCCATGTAGCAAGTATCCATGGGTTGCTTGAAATTTGAATACCCTAAGATTGTAATCCCTCTGTGTATTTTGGTTAATTCCTTAGTTTCCTTTGATTTGGAGTAGCATATGTGTTTACACTGGTAGGTCTACAGGAATATTTCTATGATCATGTCCCTGATAACATGGGAAGCTTGGGAATTTCCTTTTACCTAAGTGCTATCGGGATTCGGAGTTGGTAGTTTCCCAACAGTCTTCTCATCACCATAGTTGACAGAGTGAGCAAAAGAGGAGAACATCTAGGATGGATTGTGAATAATCTAAATAAATCACATTTAGATTATTGTTATTGGCTTTTAGCTCAAGGAATATTGTTATTGGCATGGCGAGTTACTAGTGTATTTTCAACTTTCAACTCCTGTTTTGTGGCCTTACGGTTTGATTCCTATCAATTTCTCAATGACGTGCTATATTTGGTTGACTACCCATCTAATATGAACTTGAATTCCCCATATTAGAGGATAGTTTAGGTATGATATTGACTGTGAATGGAACCCACATCATTATTTATTTTTTATATGAATTATTTTGGGATGTTGAAACCAATTGATCCATTATTAAAATTATGAAATTAGCCAGTTTTTTTTTTATTATGATGGTCTCTTAGAAAACAAGCTATACACATATGTATTGAGGAATATGGGGTAGTTATTTATTTGAAATGGAGGTGTTATATGCAAACACAGATGTCCCAATTCCCAATTAATATATAAATCCCCAGTTATGTTATTTATCAATTAAATAATGTTGTAGTTAATGCATGTTGAAGCAATAACTAGGGATTTACTTATCATTTGGGAGTTGGTACATATGGGTTTGGTTCTTTTTCATGGTGTCCAGAGGCAAGTAAATGAATCCATTGTTTGCTGAACGTGAAGATTAAAGTTCATCATGAAGAATCATTCATGGAAGTTTGTATATGTCACAAGGTCAATGAATGATTATATTCAAACTCACTTTTTCTTGTCAATTCATTACTACCTTTTCTCAACCATGCAAATGATGGAATTAACTAGTCCAATCTATTGCATTGTTTAGCTATAAATTTAGGGTTGTAATGTTGGAAGAAAATATATAATTTGTGATCGCAGGAATATTTTCTGCCTTGAATTTGTGACATTTCATGATTTTTACGAATCATACTTTGAATTATATTTGCTGCAACAAAACTGTATTACTATATGCAAAAGGCTTCAGTCTATGAAAATTGCATTTGCCTTCCTTTACATAGAATTTGTATGTATACTAGTTTTTACTTAAGCCATATTGTTTTCTCTAAGAGGTAGGTAGTTAGTTAGTGGACTTAGTATTTAAGAGGCCATGCATTCAAACACCTAGCTTTAGAAAATGCATTTATCAGGGCACCATAAACAAAAACATTTGTCTCCACACTTTCCTTAACCATATTTTCAAACATCTTCTCTGCCACTATTGCTCGACCCAATCTTTTATTGATAGAAATAACAACAGAAAATGATGAACAATTAGGCACAAACCCTGCATCCTGCATTTTAGTAATAAAGTGTTTCGATTCATTTAGAAGTACTGAACTTGCAAGTGTGTGAATGAAAACGTATGAGCATATGTCAAGGAAAACCCCTTGAACTTCCATTATTTCAAACAAATTAGGCTAGACCCTTTCCAGCTCTTGAAGTATAAAGCAGGGCAACCACATCCATTGTGTGTTGTCTTTCAACAACTTCAAGCTTAGACTGCCATTCCTTGTCTCTCTCCTTCTCAGCTTCCTCGGATGCCTGTTGTAACACAAGGTTTTGAGCCTTTTCATTCACGGTAATTTCCAAGACCTTTTTTTTTAATCCTCGAGCTTTGCACTAGTTTCTTCAACGAATTTTTTGGCCTCTTCCAGGACTCACAATGTTTGAGCCTTTACAGTATCAATAATTGCTACCTATTCTTTTGAATTTTTTAACTCTTCCTGAGCTTGGGCCAACTATTATCTCGCACAAATACTTTTAGTAAGTTAGATATTTCTACAATTTGAGATGGAATTTTATTTTTGGTAAATTTATTTTGAAAACAATTGTCTAGATTCTAGCATAAATTTGTTTTCAGGGGAAATTTACTAGCAACATGATATCCCACTATGAAAACCTTTATATTCACTTTGAGATTTTATTTATTTATTTTCATTTCACTATTTAATTTGTTAGAAAATTAAATGCTCCCCTATGTAATGACTAAAACAGAGTATCCTGTGTTCAGATTTTACAGCAGTAAGAGCTGCTAGGATTACCTTGTGTTTGGGGCTTTTGAGAAGTTTCTAATGTTAAAATGAAGATTAAATGATGTTAGGTTCATTATTTGATATATTCCTTTGTTTGGAATGCAACTAGGTTTTTGGACAAAGCAACAATAATGGTGCAAACTTCTTCTGAATATAAAACTTATCATATCAATGGATGGATTAAGCCAAATACGTGGAAAGTTTGCACTGTAACTCAAGTAGAAGAAACCAAAATTATAATGAGAATGGTTCCCATCTGGTTATCTTTCTTAATCTTTTGAATAACATTTGCACAAGACACAACGTTTTTCCTAAAGCATGGCACTACCATGGACAGAAGCATGGGTTCCTATTTTCAAATGCCTCCATCTTCTCTTTTGGAATTTTCCACCATTGTTGCACTTGTTTTCATAGATATCTATGACCATATAATTGTACCATTGTATAAAAAATAAATAGGAAATGATCATGGAATAACCGTTTTACAGGGGATGAGAATTGGCATGTTCCTCTTTGTTCTCTACATGGTGACCGCAACTCTAGTAGAAAAGAAGTGAACCCATTTAGCAACTACCCATGGCTTGCTTGACACCACTAAGATTGCAATCCAACTATATGTATTTTGGTTAATTCCTTAGTTTTATTTTCTTTGAGTAGCATATGTTTTTCCAGTGGTAGGGCTGCAGGAATATTCTATGATCAGGTCCCTAAAAACATGAGAATCTTGGGAATTTTCTTTTATCTAAGTTCTCTGGGAGTTGATAATTTTCTCAACAGTCTTCTCATCACCATAGTTGAGAGAGTGAGCAAAAGAGGAGAACATCCAGGATGGATTGTGAATAATCTAAATAAATCACATTTAGATTATTGTTATTGGCTTTTAGCCCTTGTTATTGATCCTAGTCATTTACTGCAGTTACTTTTTGTCAAGGTTGAATGTCAATTCTTAGATATTTTGGTTAAATGATTGAAAAATAAAATAATAGAGTAGCCTAACTAAGCTTTCAACTGGCAAGTTATACTATGTAATATGAAGAAGCATGGAGACCTAAACCTCCCACCTCTTAATCAACACTTTGATTGGACATGGATTGCACATCTACAACTTGAAGCTGCACAATTGTATGTTGAATCCCACTATAATCATCTCTATGTCAGATTCAAAGTCCCCTGCATATAAATTCCATATATAATCATAACCCATTGATATATTTTGCAAGAGTTGAATTTAGAGAGAGGCTCACTTACTATGCCCATCATCTATTTGACCATTTTATTGCATGAAGGGGTTGCAGGTTGCAACATCTGCTAAAAATTCAGCTACTGGACATGGGCCACAACAGTTTTTCCCCTGCTTGGAGGCTTCATGGCAGATTCTTACAGTGGAAAATTCATTTCCTATTTCTTTTTCTTCAACACTTTTTTTCTTGGACCAAATGTTGTTGTAGTTCGGATACTCTGGTTGGTTGCTTCTGCTATTCAAGAGGCAGTCATCAACACCAAAATTTCAATAAAATGTAGTTTAAAAGAAATAAGGTGGACAAAGGAAGAAGAAAAAAACTCAGATAACGAGGACTTCTAAAACACTATTGGACATAGGATGAAGGTAAACCCTCAGATAATGTGGTTTTTTAAAAAACAACTAGACAGGGGAAGAAGATTAAACCTCAGATAATGGGCTTCTGGTGATTTATGCTTAGAATTTCTGGTTCTGAAACACTAAAGGTCTACCCTCAGCAACCAATAAATTTCCTGCGTCTTTCAATGAATACTGATTCTTTCTACAAATTTTCAATGAAACAAACATTTTATACAATCTTTCACCATTTGAAAAACATTTAAACTCATGAAAGAAGAAATCTTTGTGAAAAAAACACTGAATGACACCTTTCAAAAAAAAAAACCACACACCTGTTCAAAAAAGCTACTGCGTGGTGAGTCTTTTGTTGTTGCCGAAGAAGAGAGAGCAAGAATCTAGGTTCCATAGGTGGCAATAAAAACAAAAAAAGATGAACAATTAGGCACAAACCTTGTGTCTTATGTTTTAGTAGTAAAGTGTTTTGATTCATAGTCCTAAACTTGTGAGTGTATGAATGACAGAGCTACATGTGCATCTTCAAAACCCATTGAACTTCCATTAATTCAAACAACTTTGGCTAGACGCTTTCCATCTCTTGAGAAGTAGAAAGAAAGGCAACCACGTCCATTGTGTGTTTTATTCAATAACTTCAAGCTTAGTTTGTCATTCCATGTCTCTCTCATTCGCACCTTCCATAGATGCCTGTTGTAACGCAAGGGTTTGAGCCTTTTTCATTCTCAGTAATTTCCAAGACCTTTTTACAGAATCATCGAGCTTTGCACTAGTTTCTTCAACGAGCATTTTGACCTCTTTTAGGCCTCGCAATGCTTGAGCCTTTGTCTCAATAATTGATACCTATTTTTTTGCTTTATTTAACTCTTCCTGAGCTTGGGCCAGCTGTTGCTATAGTTTGAATGCTTTGGTTGCCCGCTTATTCTATTCAAGAGCCAACCAACAACTACAATATTTCAGTAAAATGTATTTTAAAAGAAAGAAAATGGGAGCTTGGGGAAACCGTTGTTGTAGTTTTATTGCTCTGGTTGGTCGCTTCTTCTATTCAAGAGCTAGTCAACAACCACAATATTTCAGTAAAATTCAATTTAAAATAAATAAAGTGTGAGCTTGGGCCAACTGTTGATGTAGTTTGAATGCGCTGGTTGGTCACTTCTGTTTTTCAAGATCCAGTCAGCATCTACAATATTTCAGTCAAATGCAGTTTAAAAGAAAGAAAGTGGAAAGAAGAAGAAGAAAAAATCTCAGATAACAAGGAATTCTAAAACACTACTGGACAAAGGACGAAGATAAACCCTCAAATAATGCGGATTAAAAAAAAATTGGACAGGGGAAGAAGATAAAACCTCAGATAATGGGCTCATGTTTAATTTATGCTTGGAAGTTCTTGGTATGAAATACTATCGGTCTACCTTCAATATACAATAGATTTCCTCTGTCCTTCAATGCAATACTGATTCTTTATACAACTTTTCAATGAAAAGAGCATTTTATATAGTATTTTACCATTTTAAAAACATTTGAACTTATGAAAGTAGAAATATTTATGAAAAAAACACCCAATTAGGCCTTTCGAAAAAACAAACCAGGTGTCTGCTTAGAAAACTACCGGAGCGATTCGATCCGCCGTGGTGAATCTTTTGCCGCTTCCGAAGAAGAGAGAGTGAGAATTCTTCCTTTGGCAGGGAAATAGTTGGGTTTCCCACAAGGAACATCGAGCATCCTCTTGTTATTCATATGGTTCCAAGGAGGGGAGATCAATATTGTTTCATTTATGACAAGATATTTGATCGAACGGTGGAATTTTTTTTGAATCATCTAACATTATATCAAACGAAGCATAACAAGACAGGTAAGACCAGAGGGGGTTTTTTTCAAAGGGTAATGCCTTACAATGTAAAAAATAATAATTTAAAAATATATGTAAGATAATTAATGTTAAGTAAAATTGGAATACTTAAAAAAATAAAATGTCAACTCATATTAGGTGTAAAATGTTGCATGAGATTGGAATACTTTCAGAACTAAAATGTTGTATGTTTCCTGTAAAATGTTACATGAAATTGAAATATATACAAAAATAAAACGTTGTCTGAAAAAATTACATTGGTGTGAGGTAAATTTTATCAAAGTAAAAATTAATTAATATATCATGGTTAAAACATTTTTTTTAGTTTATTTTTCTCAAAGTAAAAAACAATAAGTATTTTTGATATAGAAACCTATATAGATCTATCTTAACTCCAAATCTATCAAGCACTCAGAGGGATCTAATATTTCAATGTGCAAACCTCTTTTTATAGTGCAAAACTTGAGGAAAGGTTTGCACCTCCAAAGATTTGATCCCTCTCGGAGCTTGATAGATCCGGAGTTAAGATGGATCTACACTAGTTTCACCTAGAGGGGCTCTACAAATCATTACATGAGGGAAATGATGTCACATAACCTTAAGTTAAAAAAAATTAAAAATATATATCAGCTATTTAATGAAAAATAAAGAATGTGAGGGAGATGTCAGCTATTTAATGAAAAATAAAGAATATGAGGGAGATGTTGTCATGTAATGTTTTATATATATGTGTGTGTGCGTGTGTGTGTTAGCTAATTAATTTTAAGTGAACTTGGAATACTTACAAAAATAAAATGCCAACTCCTATTATGTGTAAAATGTTGCATGAGATTGAAGTACTTAGAGAACTAAAATATTGTGTGTTGTCTCCTACATGAAATTGGAATTGGAATAGTTACAAAAATAGAATGTTGCGTGCAAAAAATATGTTGGTATGAGGTAAAATTTATTAAAGTAACAAATAATTAGTATGTCATAGTTAAAAACAAATTTTGTAAGTTAAATTTTCTTAACTCCAAATCTAACCAGCACCTAGAGGGATGCAATTTCTCAAGGCACAAACCTCTTTTTTGAGTGCAAAACTTGAGGAAAGGTTTGAACCTCTAAATATTTGATCCCTCTAGGCCATTTATAGATTAGAGTTAAGATGTATCTATGTTGGTTGAGCCAAGAGCCGCTCTACAACCCAATACATTAGGGAGATGATGTCACTTAATGTTACATTAGTCAGTTAATTAATGAAAAATAAAGAATATGAGTATGAGGGAGATGTTGTCACATAAGTTATGTTATAAAAAATAAAAATTTAAAAATATATGTGAGCTAACTAATGCTACGTGAAATTGGAATAATCACAAAAATAAAATGCCAGCTCCTATTATGTGTAAAATGTTGCATGAGATTGGAATACTTACAGAACTAAAATATTGTGTGTTTCCTTTAAAATGTTACATGAAATTGGAATTGGAATAGTTACAAAATTAAAATGTTGCGTGAAAAAATTATGTTGGTGTGAGGTAGATTTTATGAAAGTAAAAAATAATTAGTATATCATAGTTAAAAATCCTTTCATGTGAATTAAATTTTCTCAAAGTAAAAAACAATAATTATTTCTCATATAGAAACCTACATAGATCCATCCTACCTCTCAAGGTGCAAACTTCTTTTCTGAGTGCAAAACTTGAGGAAAGGTTTGCACCTCCAAATATTTGATCCCTCTCAACACTTGTTGATCCGAGAGGCACTTTACAACCCAGTACATGAGGGAGATGATGTCACAAATGTTATGTTAAACAAAATTAAAAATATATATCGACTAATTAATGAAAAATAAAGAATATAAGGTAGATGTTGTCACTTAATTGGAATTGGATTAGTTACAAAAATAAAAAGTTGAGCGAAAAAATTATGCTGGTGTGAGGTAAATTTTATTAAAGTAAAAAAAATTAGTATATCATAGTTAAAAACACTTTTTTGTGAGTTAAAGTTTCTCAAAGTAAAAAAAAAAGAAGTATTTCTCATATAGAAACCAACATAGATCCATCCTAACTCTGAATCTTTCAAGCACCCAGTGGTATCTAATCTCTCAAGTTGCAAACCTCTTTTTTGAGTGTGAAACTTGAGGAAAAGTTTGCACCTCCAAATATTTGATCCCTCTAGGTGAGTGTTGCGCGCTGTACAACCAAGTACATGAGGGAGATGATATCACGTAACATTACTTTAAAAAAATTAAAAATATATGTCAGCTAATTAATGAAAAATAAAGAATATGAGGGAGATGGTGTCACATAATGTTATGTTAGAAAATAAAAATAAAAATATATGTCGACTAACTAATGAAAAATAAAGAATATGAGGGAGATGTTGTAAGGCATCCTCCCACATATACCCAACTATACAAGTTCCCCAAGGTAAACATGAGCTGAGTGCGACTATGATATGACCAAATATCCAAGTTCCAGTTATGGAAGTGGGATCGAAAAACCGATAACAAACTAAATTTCCTCAAAGACTACAGACCACGCAAGAGGCTGCAAACCACCCCAAGTGGTCAATCCCTGATATGGAACATTTTTTCACTGTTTAACATCCCAAATACACCCATAATATTACATGCATGCAGTTATGAGTCTATAACCACACTCATAATCCTACTTCCATGCGCTTATGTCTTAAAAACTCTAGTTCTAAGCATGTAGTTCTGAGATCTGAGCCACTTTTTCAGGCTAGCCTCCAGACCACTACAAAAATTGTCTGTAAATTTATAGAATGTAATCAAGGGTAATGAAAAATCCAACCAATAAAAAATCAATCAATAACTTAACCCAGATATGCTTAATCCATAACATACATTTCGTCAAACATATGGAAAACATGTAAGATACAGGTCATGAATGCATATTTGATCATAAATTTATAGTCTCCATATGAGAATCACCAAGAAGGCTCCAATCCCTCTCTAGCTAGTTGCAATAAAACTTGTTAGGCCATGCATTCATCAACCATTCAAATAATTAACATGTCAAGAGCCATAGATAGAACACATCATATAAGCAGCATATAACCAACATGTACACAGAATAGAACCCATTGAAAGTCAACCATAAAATGACCAACATAATCAGTACAAATGCTCAAATATCACAATGGGGAAATGTTTCATATTAACATATGAAAATACCAACCAAGCCAGGGACTTCCACATACCACCCGACCATAAATTGGGCTGAAAAAAATCTCTCTTTCAGCCAATCACCCATGTGTGATATTCCAAGCATGAATGTGGGATCTCATGGGATAAACCAAGACAAAACCAAGCAGGGCTTCCATAGGCCAAACCAACTCAACCCTCAACCACAATGATTCCACCTCTATGGTCCGGAAATCACTAACATCAACCAGATCTATCTCTACCCAAGCCATCCATGGCTCTAGGAACTCGTAACTCAACCCACAACTTTCCAAGCTTCAGAGAATTTGTTCCAACCATGACTCCATGAAATAGCAACTCAAACCACCAAGGGCTCTAGATAATTTGTCCCAAACTATGGATTTGACTCATCATCACCCCCCTATTGAAGGTGTTGCTCATCCTCTGAGAAACTCAATCATCCATGTGAAGCTCATTCATGGCCCTGGTGGCCTCTCTGACAAGCAAAGGAACCTAAAATGATTGCCTTTTGGTGGGTAAAACCCTACATTTGTCTCTATCTCAGTCCATTCTTTCTACTCCTTTGTTTGGTTCCTTCCTTCTTGTATGCCTAGAATCAAGGATTGACTAAGTTTTAGTCCTATCCAATTGATCTCCATTCTATGCATCAATCTCTTGTACAATGGTGTTTTATCCAAGGAATTCCTTAGCCTTTCAGGAGAGTGGTATTCTCTAACTTGTAGACCGTGGGGTAAGGCATGCCATATTCTCTGGAAAACTTGCAAACTTTCTATTCCAAACATTCTAAAGGTGTGCTAAAAGTGTATAATGGCTTGCTCCTAATTTGCAATGTATTTAGGTTCTAAAGTAGCATCAGAGGAGGTGAGATTATGATTGTTAATGACATCCTTAGGGCTCACTAGCTCTTCTCTGATGTACAAGAGTTCCTTATCCTCTTGTGTCATTACCTTTTTCACCTCCTAAACCCTTGTATCTTCATGAGCCAACCAATATGCCAAAACCATGATCTACATGTCTCCCAATATTGAATTGGGATCTCAGAAATTCATATCTATCAAAATGAAATTGTGCATGTAGAATTCAACTAACTTTTCCTTGTCTTCCATACTATTTTGTTTGCAAAACTCAATAAATTGTCTATAGTCTTGGAAAGGAAAAGATCCATATTGTGTTAGAGTATTTATTTTGAACTTCAACCATTGTTATTTGATGAAGAGGCCACATGATTTTGAAGGTTTCCAACATTGCAGGGCTTCCATAGAGAGACTTTCCATGGTGGAAAGTTGGGTTTCTTTCTCCTGCAACCTCTCTTTCAACCTTTTGTTTTCTGCCTGTAGGTTCTCCTTCATAATATACTCCCTTACTCTTAAATCACCCAATTATTTTCCCATTGCAATGGCTTTTTCCTCCATAAGTCCCACATATTCCACATTCTTGGATTTAGCAATGCATCCACCTGTGGGTTCTGCCTCTCTCTATCTCCAACTCATAGAAGAATGGGATTGCAAATTTTTCAGGGATAATCCTTCCTCTTTCAATGAATTTGTAGTAGGGCCCCAAGCTAGGCTATGGATCAAGACCTTTGAGCTCTTGGAGGTCATTTTAAATTTATTTTGAGGTTGTTTCTTCTTCCTGTAGCTCCTTTTTTTGCTCATGTAGCTTCCTTTGTTCCTTGTGTAGCAAAATCTACCTCTCCTATAGAAAACCTTGCCCCTCCTGTAGCTTATATTTTTCTTCTTATTCAAGGGAAACTCATGTCTTGAGTTTCTTGAAGGTAACTGACATAGTGGTGGGCCTACCCACAAATTCTATAGGTGACTTGGTTTTCGTTTTAGGAGAAGTGACGTCCTCAATATTTCCCTCACCGGGTCCTACTTATTCCTTTTTACTTAGTGATTCATCAATAATGATAGGGACCATTATGGGAGTTTATGGTTCCCCCTTTCTAATTCTGGTGCTCTTAGTGGTATTGAAATACAAGGGACCTTGTTTTGATTGCTTCTTTTTAGGCTTGACAGGTGTGCCCAATGTAGCCAATGTTGCAGCTAATTCTTATTTAGTATAACCTAGAGATATAATTGTTTGATATGGTTTTTCCTCTTT
The DNA here is from genome assembly GCA_034641835.2 of Pinus albicaulis. Classification (NCBI taxonomy): domain Eukaryota; kingdom Viridiplantae; phylum Streptophyta; class Pinopsida; order Pinales; family Pinaceae; genus Pinus; species Pinus albicaulis. The sequence goes on from CM076579.1 coordinate 178,457,432, forward strand.
TCCTTGAATTTTATAAGACTCCTTAGGGCTTACTCTTTCTTCCACTGGTTTCTCCCCCTCTTCTCCTTCAATTTATACTTCTCCTTCCTCTATCTCTCCTAACTCTTTTTCCTTTATTTTTATTTCCTATTCTTCTGTTTTCACTCCTTCGTCCTCCTCTTTTTTTCCTTCTTTACCTCAAATGCTAGAGGCTGGTGTCTCTCTAGGTGTGATGGCTTGGGTTTCTATGAAAATATCCCTATCCATGTACACAAATTTAATCCATAGGATAGGGATCCTTAAGTGGCTCAAAGCATCCATCACTATTAACTTGATGAGGCCATGGTGAGCTAAGTTTGGTGCTTTCATTCCCTCACCTTTTGAATCATATCAATGATTTATTGTAGGAGGAAAAAGGGGACACTAAGCCTTTGAGGGAGAGGAAATTATGCCTTGAATCTCAATTAATCGAGCAATTTGAAGTGTTAATCATATACCATACTCAACCTCCCTTCACAATATATATACTTGAGGATATGGTAAGCCACCTCATCCCATGGGTAAGGTATAATTTCTCTTATGACTCCATTCTTATCCTCCACAGGCTTCTCTTTCAAAATGAAGAAATTCTTCTTAGCTGTGAAACTCACTGCCTTGTCTTCTTTGCTCCATCAAATCCGTAGAGATAATGTGGTCACTCTGCTTATGGTTTAAGGCTGAGAGAGATGGCCAACCCTCTGAAAATAGTGGTGGCATTATCTTCTCCTTGAGAATGCAATGCCATGACAAATTCATGAGTGAGATCATCATCTTAACCCTTTAAAAACTCAAAGAAACCGAACCGTTGATGTCTTTTGAATATTTTCACTACAAGAGGGTGTTGGTGAATCCTCTTGGTGTCTGAGGGCTCCCTTCTTTTAAATCCTACCCCATTTCTTCTACTGTCCCTCCTTGGTGCTACTTAGGTGTGGGATACAATTTTTTTTTAAACAATATTAGTGGTGAAACAATGTTAAATTCCTTGGTAGCAGTGACAAAGAAGGATGTTTGAATTGCTATTAACAAATTATTTTCCTTTTTTCTAACCACAAAAAATTCCAGAAATATGTCCTACTGCTTAATTGACTGTACACGTTATCAATTTCAAGAAGTCTTTTCTTGCAATTGGATGTAAAAACAAGGAAGGTGGATGCCACTTAATTTTTTGTCAAACAACTTTGGATGTGTATGATGGTTTTGAGACAATTTCGAGCCACTTTGGCTCCCTTCTCGCCCTTTACTTTCTCCTGTAGCTTATTCTCGGCCCTCTTGTAGCACTTGCAGACCCGCCTGTAGCTTCCTGGTGTAGCACTGGTAGACATGGTTTGAAACTCCTTTGTGGAACCCTAGGTGGTCTATACAATAGCTTATCCTCCTTCTAAGTATTTTTGGAATGAACGATGGAGTAAAAGAAGTCGATCCCAATACACAATGTTCTCTTTGGGTAAGATCTCGAAGCTTTGTGATGACATGGCATCTACACGAGTTTCCATTTTTATTTTTTTCTGTTGTCCCCACCCATTCCAATCATTTCTCCTTTCCTCATGATTATCGCCCCATTCTTCATGACACCATCTCACTTTGAGTTGAAATTTCCACGTTGCATGGATGACTAATACCAACTTAAGTTTACTAGCATAGGGTGGCCAAGTTCATTGGCCACCTCCAACTTATTAAAACTCCTTTCTAAACCATTACACATTTTAGTCATTTTATACATAGGGAAGAGTTGAGGGTTTCCATACTTGAGCCTACTTGTGGATTTAATTATTGGAGATGATTGGATGCTGGAGGTGAGCCATATAACATCCTCATCTTAGAGGGAGTTGACTCTTTGTTTTTTCCTTATGCATGTATTAAGAACTTGATTATACCTTGACTAATAACTTTGTTGTGTGTGTGCAAGTGCCTATCTGATGGCTAGTGTTAGTATTAAATCTTAACACAAGTGTATGAAAAGTGATCACTTTAGATGCACATGACAAACAACTCTAACAACAAAGATGGTTGTCTAACTTCTTCAAATGTAATATTCCCAAATTTTCACTTGATATTTGGAATATTAGAGTTCTTAATTTTCTTAATGAATTAAGTAAATAAAAGGGTGGAGGGACCCATAATCCTCATGATGAATAATATCCACTTTTTATGTGTGAATGTGGATTAATTAAGCCTAGATATACATAAAGGGGGTAAGTGGAGCCTCTACTAATGTAAATGGATTGGAGATCATGTTGCATTAATGAGATAGATCATGGAGGTTGATACGGTCAACTAAGATCTTAGAAGGGATCAAACAGAAGATCATGGAACATTCATGATGAGATGATGGAGGAAGTTGTGCAATTAATGCACACATGATGGATAGGGTGTACATTGCACCTAGACATGATGGATGACTTGGAGTGATAGCACAATCAAACATGGAGGATCATTTCCACATGCACATCGCAGTTTAGATGAGGTCCAAGGCATGGGAAGGCTCATAAAATATATAAAGGAGATGAAGACAACAATGAGATGAGGCTATTGATAATATATTTTGAGGTCTGTTTATATCTGGAAGTGTCATGTGACATTCTGTTGCTTTCTTGGGTTGTCCAGCAAAGATTGCAAGTGTTTTATAGCACAGGGTGTTCCTGGTCAGGAATCCCTCCTCTTTCATTGAGTAATCTCTTGGAAGAGGGTTGTACTTCATTCTACATCAGGCATTGGTGCCACCTATTATTTCCATCATCTACAGAACATCCATATTCAGAAATTACGCAATTTCTGAAGATCAGTTTGGAAGGTGGAGGTTGTCTTCAGTATTTCAGCTGGAGATCTGGTGTCGGATTATTTCTGTCACCTTGCACTTGAATATCAACATTCCTAGGGCTTCATATCAGATTTGGCATCAGGCCAAAGGTTATTGAACTCCTAGCATCAATAATTCCATCTAGAATTACGTTGTCCATTATTGCAGATCCAAAGGAGGAATGAAGTTGCTAGCATTTCAGCTAGTAATATTGTGAGGGATCATCCCCTCACCTTGCCATCAGTATTTCCATCAGCCTGGATCCTATTTCAGCATATTTCAGGAGGCATAGAGAGCCTCTCTCCTTTACAGCGCATTTTTAATGAGTAGTTGTGTAGCAGCAGCTGCAATCATCATTAGAGGATTGAGAAGCTAGATCTAGAGCTTCTAGCTTGTAGATCTAGAGAAGGATCAACCCTTCAAGATTAGATATGATATTATGACATATTTAAGCCATCTATTTGTCAAATCTAGCTTCAGATATATAATCCCAACAGATAAGTGATCAAACCCTATGAGGGTGATTTTCCAAAGTTGTAGATCTGGAAAATTCTTTCTAGGTTATCTTGGGTTCCCATCACATTGGCCAGATATTGAATCTTGGCATCATCAGAGCTCTTAAGCTCCCTATATCTGCATTTCCTTTGGCAGTAGTTCATGCATATCTTCAGCAGAAGGGACAACACAATATTTCTTCCTATAAGCTCACCAGTTACACAGTGCTAGTTGTAGCATCTTTGCAGAGTGATTCTAGGCCATCTCTTTGGCTAGATCAACTCATCTTTTGTACATTGTGTAACTGATTCATCTCCATAAAATAAAATGGCTCAAATTCTCTGTATATTCTGATGTTGTCTTGAGATTTATTGTTTACTTAGTTGCAATTCTTATATTGTGTTTAAGTATTACTGCAATCTCCCTTTTGGGATACTACAATGGTATCGGAGCATGATATTTGGCTCAGCTTGTGGATACTTCATCTTTTGCATCAAAAGAAGAAGTAGATCGATGAGATCTATCATGAAGGAAGATAATTTTTCCATTTATCTCTTTAGATCCAAGAAATATCTATCTAAGGAGGTCTATCAAATGAATGGAGAAAGGCAAAGGAAGGATCCAAGAAGAAGATTTGAAGAGGAAGGTCCAAGCACTTCCTATCAGTAGAAAAGAAAACTGAAGAATCATAGATATCCTCATAGATCTACTATGCCCACTTTATTTGAAGTAGGTGAAAAGTATAGAAATGAAGAAATAAGAGGACCTGAGACTCATGAGATTCTTAGTTTGTATCTTGAAGAGTACAAGGCACGGTCTAGATCTTTCAAATAAAGTCTAACTCTCCAAGAATTCTTTAAACTCAAAGAAGAAAGAAGATCCTATAACAGCAATAGAAGGAAGAGGCACCATAGATTTTATTTGCCTACATTTGATGGATCTCCCTCAAGCAATGTTAAAGCTTGGAGGAAATATTTGGATACATTTTTCATGCTACATCTTGTGGCTGAAAAAGAGGTTGTCCAAATTATTTCAGCATTTCATCTCTTAGGTGAAGCCAATGATTGGTGGATTAGTCACATGGAGCATGAAAATGTGACTAAATGTTCATATTTATTTCAAAAATTGAGGAAGAAGTTTGATGTGAAGAATACAGAGATGTGCCACAAAGAGACATGTCCTAAGGAAAGAAAGGAGGATGTCAATATTGTCACTCTAGACAAGGAGTCACTACATTCACCACCAGCTGCAGAAGTACTTACATCCATAGAAGAGACACTTGCAACTTTGCAAGATAGTCTTGAGATCTTGACACATAGAGTCCCATGCATGATTCAGGAGATACATGAGGAAGAGGAGGAAGATTCTAGTACTGGTACACTAATAGAAGAGCAACCATCTCTCTTACCAGCAGTTGGAGACACCATTGTCCCAGTTGGAGGAACTCTTGTGTTCTGTCAAGAGGTTCCCACACATCAGTTGATCCAAGGTATGCATACACATTCATCACCTATTGTTTCAGTAGATATTATTGAAACTTATGGGGACATGCCATTAGAGCCAATGCATAACCAAGGGTTAGAACAAAATGCTGATTTGAATTAGCAACATATCACAGCGCAGAGGACCCTTGATTTAATCAAGGAGGAGATGAAAATCTATCCCAGCTTATCATGGATGGAATACATTCAACCTTTTAAGTTGAATTGTGGAGTTTCAAAAGACGGGATGAGCATGATCCTATGTACAATGACTGGTTATGAGATTGGTATTGTGCCTTGCTTTGAGACAACATATGTATTACCCTACAGATCTACAACGCTGTCACTTAGTAGCAGTGATAATGAAGAGGCCCCATTATTCTTGGAGCATTCTGAAGGTAGCTTCACTCTTGAAGCAATGGAGGTGAAGATGATAAATGGTAGACATATTGAGATGATAAATCTTTTCTCCTTTCTTTATGACACTTTCTCATTGAGCATCTCACAGTTCAAAGAGATACTTCTACCTGCTACAAATCCAGAACCTCATTGGTTTTGGAAGGCCATGGATAAGAAGAAGGTCTCATTAAGAGGTATCATGGGAGGTGCACTTAAACATATCATGGAGTGAAAATTTCTTCATCAGTTTGAGGAGGTTGGTGTCTTACAATGGGAGGATACCAAGTTTTTGCAGAATGAGATCCATCATCCACATTGGGATGAATGGTTGATAGCCTGGAGAAAAGGGTTTCCAAACCACTTGCAGATCTATGATACAGGCCAACAAGAAGCATGGTTGTGCTGGTTGCTCTTGGGTGAGTATGGCTACCACTCAAGAAGTCATATTTTGTTGATTCATGCCTTATACATCACTGGAAGAATGCATAAGAAAAAGGCATGGTTACTTTGGTTATTGATGAGAGAGTTTGGACATCACATGTTATATCTTATGTCCTTATATTTACTCTTTTTTGGGATATGTATCATGTATTTACATGTATTTATGTTTGGGATGTATCTCATGTTCATGTATGAATTTGGAGTTGGGAGAAAGCATAACTCTCACATGATGTGGCATAAGGGAGCTTGTTTGAATTATGTTGATGAGACATCTCATATGTCCATTACTTTATTGTTGCTCCATGACTTGCATCATGATAATGCAAGGAGGCAAAAAGAATCCTTGTTGCTATGGTTACTATTGGGAGAGTATGGGTTGAATTCTTCCCATACATTGCATGACATTGTTGGACGTTGGCAACAGGAGGCCCTACAATGTTGGCTTCTGTTGGGTGATTATGGTCATTGTACATGGTATGATGATAATGTGATGGGGCATCAAGATGCCTTATTGAAGTGGCTTCTCTTGAGAGAATATGCCCACTACATTTGGTACAATGGTGATGTGGTATGGCAACAAGAGGCATTGCTGAGATGGCTTCTTTTGAGAGAGTATGGCTCTCTTGTTTTCATTATGATCTAGCATGGAAGCAGAAGGCTTTGCTGCGTTGATTGTTATTGGGAGAATATGGTTTGACAATTTGGTCTACCCATATGTATCTATTTTTTCTTTTGCATAATGTTGGAATAGTGATTGGAACCAACAAGACCAATAGGGCTAGAGATGGCGGCATGTCAATGCTCAGAGTACTTCATGAAACATGGGATGAAGAGATGTATTGTGAGATAGAGCTTCTCCTTTGTGGTAAGAACCACTTTATTTTATGTATCTCATGTATTGATGATGATGTTGGACATCATATGATTGTCACTTGGTCCTTCATGGTGGAAGGAGGACATCTAACCATATAGTTGGAGGTCATTCTATACATTCTTGAGAGACAACTTTGGAACCAAACATGCATGACAAATTGCAGAAAATGGAGGAGGCCTTCCTTATGTGGATGCAATTTTGAGGGAAATGGATGTCTTATGCATCTAATTTTGTAGTTGCTTGAGGTCAAGCAACATTTTGCTGGGGAGGACTGTAATATTCCCAAATTTTCACTTGATATTTGGAATATTAGAATTCTTAATTTTCTTAATTAATTAAGTAATCAAAGGGTGGAGGGACCCATAATTCTCATGATGAATAAATATCCACTTTTTATGTGTGAATGTGGATTAATTAAGCCTAGATCTACATAAAGAAGGTAGTGGAGCCACTACTAATGTGAATGGATTGGAGATCATGTCTCATTAATGAGATAGATCATGGAGGTTGATACAATCAACTAAGATCTTGGAAGGGATCAAACAGAAGATCATGGAGCATTCATGATGAGATGATGGAGGAAGTTGTGAAATTAATGCACACATGATGGAGAGGGTGTACATTGCACCTAGACATGATGGATGACTCTGAGATATAGTGCAGTCAAACATGGAGGATCATGTCCACATGCACATCGCAATTTAGATGAGGGCCAAGGCATGGGAAGGATCATAAACTATATAAAGGAGATGAAGACAACAATGAGAGGAGGCTATTGATTATGATTTTGAGGTATTTTTAGATCTGGAAGTGTCATGTGACATTCCATTGCTTTCTTGGGCTGTTTAGCAAAGATTGCAAGTTTTGTTTAGCACAGGGTGTTCCTGGTCGGGAATCCCTCATCTTTAATTGAGTGATCTCTTGGAAGAGGGTTGTACTTCATTCTACATCAGGAATTGGTGCCACCTATTATTTATGTCATCTGCAGAACATCCATATCTAGAAATTACGCAATTTCTGAAGATCAATTTGGAAGGTGGAGGTTGTCTTCAGTATTTCAGCTGGAGAACCAGTGTAGGATTACTGCTATCACCTTGGACTTGAAGATCAACATTCCCAGGGATTCATATCATATCTAGCATCAAGCTAAAGGTTATTGACCTCCTAGCAGTAGTAATTCCATCCAGAATTACGTTGTCCATTATTGCAGATCCAAAGGAGGAATGAAGTTGCTAGTATTTCAGCTAGTAAACCATTGAGGGATCATCTCCTCACCTTGCCATCACTATTTCCATTAGCCTGGAGCCTATTGCAGCATATTTCAGTAGGCATAGAGCCTCTCTCTCCTTTACAACGTAGTTTTTATGAGAAGTTGTGTAGCAACATCTGTAATCATCATTGGAGGATTGAGAAGCTAGATCTAGAGCTTCTAGCTTGTAGATCTGGAGAATGGATCAACCCTTCAAGATTAGATCTGATGTTGTGACATATTTCAGCCACCTATTTATCAGATCTAGCTTCAGATCTATAATCCCAGTAGATAAAGGATCAAACCCTAGGAGGGTGATTTTCAAAAGTTGTAGATCTGGAGAATACTTTTTGGGTTATCTCGGGTTCCCATCACATTGGGCAGATCTTGAACCTTGGCATCATCAAAGCTCTTAAGCTCCCTAGATCTGCATTTCCTTTTGCATCAGTTCATGCATATCTTCAGCAGAAGGGACATCATAGTATTGCTTTCTGTAAGCTCACCAGTTACGCAGTGCTAGTTGTAGCATCTTTGTAGAGTGATTCTAGGCCATCTCTTTGGCTAGATCTACTCATCTTTTGTACATTGTGTAACTGATTCATCTCCATATAATAAAATGGCTCATATTATCTATATATTCTAATGTTGTCTTGAGATTTATTGTTTACTTAGTTACTATTCTTATATTGTGTTTAAGTATTACTATTCTTATATTGTGTTTAAGTATTACTGCACTCTCCCTTTTGGGATACAACATTAGATCTGCAATAGAGGGTCGAAAAAAATGAAAAACAAATCTAGATCTATCCAAATAAAACAACTAAAAAATAAAATGAAATAAGAGTTTCTCCAAAATATCCAATGGACAAGACAAGAATTATAATTTTTTTTTTTGTATTATGTAACACCCAGGAAGAGAACTGATATAGTCCCCCTCAAGGGATGGGTTCTTGGTTGTCCTCAAACACTTTAGCTTCAGAGTTTCTTTCTCAATGGTGTAGAATGCCCAAGACGTGTAGAACTCAAAGGGAGCTCAATAAGCAAAAGGAAAATAAAAGTAAATCAAAGATAGAAAATGATAAGAGGATTAAATTTCGGCCATGATAAAAGGATCCAAGGTAAGAAGTGAATGGAAAACCCTCCTATTTATAACAAAATATTGAGTTATCCTTGATAATAGTGCATAATAAAATATTATTAACCAAGATCTAGATCTAATTGCTCGGAATATTTTATTATATTTTGTTGGTGGGAAAAGGAATTTAAATTGGTTAAATCCCTTTATTTAGAAACAATAAACAAATAAAATATTTATTTATTATTTCAAGGATGGGATCAAGGAATAATTTAACAAATAATGATTTATTTTACTATTCCTAAATGATTTAGTCATATTTAACAAGGAATATTAATTAAATAGTGATTTAATTAATTATTCCTAGAGAATAATAATATAAATAATTATTTATCTAATTATTTCTCATTAATTGGGTTAAATACTACGAGAAGTATTATTAAACAGAGGTTTAATTAATTATTCCTAGAGGAAAATCAAATAAATAATGATTTATTTAATTATTCCTCATGGGGTTTTCTATTTGGACCATAAATAACTTAATAAACTATGGTTTATTAAATTATTTCTTAGTGAAAGAAAATTTACTATGGTAAATTGGTCTTATATGGTGTATTTCGATCCATCTAATTATAAATGGTTAGATGACCAAAAAATTGTGTAACATATTGGCCCCCAATGTGTGAGTGTTAGGAGCTAATCGTATGACCGAAGTACGTTGTAAGAACACAATCACTAGACACCGAAGGGGAGTCATAGAGCTAGAGATATGTAGGCGAAGTGAAGCGAGAGAGGATAATAACCCTGAGGGGGCGAGACCGACAACAGTAAGTCTGATTTGATGGTTGGGTACCTGTATACAATGAAGCAGATGAGGAAAACCTATGCCCGCCGTGATAACAAAGTACAAAGAATAATGGTTTGCTTAGTAAAATTAGACTGAGCTATAAAGAACATGATATGCTGGCGTAAACATGGGCCAGACAAAAATATAATGGATCCCACATAGATATTGCACTTGGGACAACAACCAGGACTGAATACAATAATATCTGAGTACATGAGATATAATAACAACTAGAGAAGCCCTGATAAACAATAAAGGGCTCTAAAAATATAAATGGACATTTAAGTGATACATGCATGCTATAGGCGCTACAAGCGGCTGGGGCCGAACCCATCAAATTTGCGGAGCTGCATCTGAGGCTGTCGAAGAGAATGAGGTCATCTGGGCATGCACTAAGGGAATTTTGAAGTCTAAAATGGGCCTCCTAATGAAATAATAAAATAATAGCTAAACCAATAAAATAATATTTATGAATTTACAATTCACTTTTTGCACCACAATCCATGTAACCATAGTTAAATTCAATTCAAAAGTTGTACCAAAATAAAATTAATAAAAAAATTGTATTGATGTGACTATAAATAAGAATGACCTTTTCAAGAAAAAGTCATTATCATTGAACAAATAATACATTTGTCCTTTGTACTTAAATAACTTAAAATAAAATATAAATATAAATTTATAAATTCTTAATTATATTGTATACTATTAATTAAAATTTATATTATTTAAATTGTATAATAACATGTAATTAATATACTATATAAAATTAATATAATATAATATAATATAATAAATGTATAGGGATATGCATTGTTTCTTTCAAGAAATATGAAATGACAATAATATATTTTTATTCAAAAAGTGTGAAATGACATTTATTATGAGTACTTTACATTGAATTTAAAAGTACTTAGAGCACTATCATGGTTAACCATGATTTTTTATCCACCATTGAGAATGTGACAAGTAAGTACCTTTAACTCAAGCAATGCCACCTCAACCACTAGGGATGATGTCATCCCCTAAAATGTGATTAGTTCTCATAAAGTGAATTTTGATTTTACATTTTCCTTAGGAGGCCCATTTTAGACCTCAAAATTCCCCTAATGTGGGGGACTACCTGAAGGGTCACCCCCTCATGAGGTCTAAAACATCTCACACATACTTGAGAATCATTGGATCAATCTGCTGGATCACCGAACTATCGATTATATGAATCTTGATCATGCTGAAGTGGAGAGGATGAGAAACAATCAAGTCAAAGGGAAATAAGGGGTCCCTTTTCCTAATCCAAGGCACCAAGCAATGATGGAAGCTGGAACCAAGATACACCTCCCTCTGGACTTGTGTTTTGGAATGAATGTGCTGATGTCGATAGAAGGCGGTCCGCCATGGGTGAGGCAATGAGGGTCCTCAACTAAGGCACATGGGAATATAGTAGAGTGATTGATGGACTAACACCAGGGTTGATTACGGAATGGGGGATACTGAGTAGAAAATAAACGAACTCCCTTGTCAGAGCATAAAAAGTATGGATGCCATGGTAGCGACTGACTCAACCCTTGAGGGGATGGGGGACAGTGGGACTGGAGGCAAAATGAGCTACACGAGAGAGGGACAAGGCATGAAGGGATGGAATACTATAGCAGGAGACAAAAGGGACTCGGGACAAACTCCATGAATGCGATGATGACTCAACTCGAATGCTCTGAACACGGGTGACTTGATGATGCTACCACACAGAATAGGCCCGGTGGGGACCATAAAATCATGAGAAAAATATGGTTACTCATGAAGAAAATCATCACGAGTGTCAAAAAGTATGAGGGCTAAGTGGTGCCCCAAGTACAAGTGGCGCAAGTGCAAAAAAATGATTTTGAGGGGCTGTGAGGTGACCCTTCTTGGAAAAAAGGCTTCCGGATGAAGTATCAAATCACAAAAAATGAAAGAATACCCATTTTAGAGCTTAGTGAGATATTTCCAACGGTGCTGACACTTCGTCAAATGGAGCTATGGTTTGGTCGCAATTGGTGAAAGAAAAATTAGGGTTTCTCTTTTAATAGGGCGATTTCCCTCAAATTTGATTCATTTGCAAGTGTAGTTGTGGTGAATGTGGAGAGGAGGAAAATACCCTAAGTCTTGCATCATTCATAGCAAATAAGCCAACCATCGAAATCGAGATCCGTTAGTTGCAGGTAGGTGGCCTAACCATACTCTTCAATTTCAGCGGTTTAGAATTTCTAATTAGTGCTCAGAGTCTGGGAACATCATTCTGCCCCCTCCTCACAGCCGGCTCGCACCTTTTGGGGCCTGATCTATGACCTAGGAAGCAGGTTTCAGGGGAAAAACTGCGACCTGGCAGGTTCAGGACTAAAACAAGTGTGAGCTGCCAAAAGTTGGGTTTTTTGATGTTTTTTTGCTGGGAACTAGGTTGTTATGTTTTTTAGGCAGTTTTTCAATCCTCTGACTGAAAAATTTCTAGTTTTTTGCATGTATGGAAGAGTTAAAGATTACATGGGGAGAGATAGATATTGAGGTGCTTCGTTCTAAGATCTGGGGGGATCAGGCTATTCGAGGCACACTAGAAAGATATGGGGTTCTCAAGTTGGTTGAGAACCCCTTGATGAGGGTAGGAGAGCCCTTGTTAACTAGGATAATCAACTATTGGGACCTAGACCTAGAGGTATTTATAGTGTAGGGGCACCAGATCGAGTTGACTATTCATGACATTTATTTCCTGATCGGTCTTCTACCATTGGGGATGGTGGGAAACATCCAACTAGTATTACCACGGGGGTGGAATACCTCTGAGTTTGTGGACTTCCATTGTTGACCAGATGTCTGTGTTAAGGGCACAACTATACCGATCGAAGACCTAGAGAGACTAGAGACTCGGGCTGTCGCCGCAGCAATGTTGCGGATCTTGGGCCACTAGGCCTTCCACCACATTACGGGAGGGCAGATGATGCTTGTTGAGAGTGTGTTGAGAGGGACCTACTATGGGTGGGCCCAGATGATGTTGCTGCCACTGAAACGACAATTGTCACTATGCAAGTGACAAGTGAACCATGGTTATGCTTTTTGGATAGTGTTGTGCTCATTATTCTTATAGAAGATCCCCATAGTTTGGCCTCATGTACAAATCCAGGATGGGGACCCACAAGAGCCTAGGATGCGTTGCTGGGGGTAGCTACTGAGGAGAGGAGGAGGCAGGGGAGTCGGGTGGGTGTTTCGACCCGATTTATTTTCACATTGGGACCAAATGCAATTGTATATAGACGACTATCCATACAGGGGGATGAACTATCAGGGGGACCCGTACTTGCCACTTCCACCCAGTTGAGCATGGGGACCATATGGTAAGTGATAAGTTGTTATATTTCATGGTGAATTTAAATTTTTAGAATGATGTATATGGTACTAATTCGTTACTTTTGGTATGCAGATATAGCACCGGTGAAATCGACCGGGTATATGGGATGACCCGCAGCGCCAGGGGCTGTATAGTCTAGTACAACTAGAGGAGCTGATCGATCAGATTCAGATGCACTATTGGATATTTTCATCTGTAGATGCGAGTTGTTGATGACTGGGGTATCAGAGCGTAGCTGGCAAGATCTAGATGACCGCTACATTGAGGCATGTGTTGGTCTACCCTCGAAGTGGCGAGGAGTCATGTGGCGCATGGCGATGGTCGGACAGGGTATGCGAGATCTGCGGGCTACAAGAGCCGAGCCATTGGCTTGGGACCCTCCAGATAGTTATTAGATGTAGGGGCATGAGGTGCCCCCGGTTTTGATTTTGGCAACATGCTATGGGCATGTCAAATGTATTAGAGTAGAGGACTCCAAAACATTTATGATTTTTTGGACACATATTATGCATATGCATCTTTTATATATGACGAGCATGTAGCTCACCTTTTGTTTATTGTTATTTCCTTGTGTTAAATGCATGTGATAAGTGCCAATCTAGAATATTGTTTGCAATGCTATCTACATAATGATTTTGGACTCTAAGTACATGAATGAATGTAAAGGTTTCAAATTCATGCATTAAGAGATTCATTCGTAAATATCTTCTAAAAAGGATAGGGTTGTGTACACGATAAACACCATTTAATTGTCTGACAAGCAACATGGAATCTAAACGAACATGAAGACGAAGGATGCGATGGTCAAGGGAATCGACTAACAGACCTATCACTGCATCATATTCGACCTAATTATTGGTGGCATATCCGATACATACGCCGTTGGAAAGGACTAACGAATGTATGGGGGTAAAAATGGCCCAGGCTACCGAGGCTAGATTCCATAAGTAGCGACTTGCAACGTCGACATAGCCGATGTATGGTGTGGATGAAGGATCCATCTGAAAGGTGTCACAGGATAACAAAGGAGAAGATGCTGGACAATGCAAGAAACTTGAATGCATGGAAAAAGTCAAACACGCATGGGGAATGTTATGGGTAAAATTTCTATGCCCCTTACACTTGTTAAAGATATGGTCAATACATGGTGTAGGGAAGCTGTCATGGGGACAAGCTTTATTCAGGGCATGAAAGTCCATACAAACATGAATGATGCATGTTTTCTTGAGAATGGGATAGGAACAACCATCCTACTTGAGCTTATCGATTGCGGTTTGGAGAGCCTTTCGTCGAGAAATGTGTCTCAACTTTTGACAGATAGGGTAGGTATCGAGCCAAGTGTCGATATGGTGGTTGACCGTGGTAGGATCATATCCAGGCTTCTCTGAATAGGACCTGGTGGAAATATTACGAAATTATTTGAGTAGCTTTGTGTAAGCCTCAGTTTCATCTAGGGCGCAAGGTTCCCCTAAGGCAATGTTTTCTTCGTCGAAAGCATCGGGTGCAGGAATGGGATTTCTAAACTGGTCGACCTCATCAGAGATAAATTCTTTAGACTCCATAGCATATTGGTCAAGGGAGTGCTGTAGGAGGTGTTAGCCACCTATAAAATTTGTCATATAAAATGGTGGCTAAATCATGTTTTAAGCCTTCAAGAAACAAGTTTTATTGCCAAATTGTTAATTCTTGAAGTCTTGTCAAGATAACTTATCCTTGAGTTAATCTTCACTGCTGTTTCCCTTTTAATTCTGAAATTCTACTGTTTTCATGAAGAAAAGACTGCTGCAAAAAACTCCATTTTTCCCTCATTTTACCCCTGCTTTCACTCATAATTAACCTCCATTTTATCCCCTTTTTTCCCATAAATTTCCTCTATTTTCCCTCATTTCCCCTCTTCCCTTCATTAAAACCCCTTTGATAAGGTTTAAAACTCCTTTTCTGCCTTATCGGAAGCTTTCAAAATCCTTAAAATTCCTTGAAAAATCATAAAAAAAAGCCTTTTTTGTGCTAAGGCTTTAGCCCCCTTCGGCTAAGCTCCCAAACCACTTCCCCACCATATACCCACGCCCAGGACCAAGAGTTAAAGTCTCGAAGTGCTTATCGCATCGGAACTTTCGACAAAGCGCATTTCTTTTGTTATTTAAAAACCCCCGACGCGATTGGTCCCTTTTGTTATAAACCCCCGACCCTTTGCTCCCTTTATAAAACCGAAAGCCCCGCAATCTGGCGCTAAAACCTCGTATAAAACCCCTCCCCAATGCGCGCTTTCCTTTGTTTTTTATTTTAAACCCCATTTTTCATATTATAACGTGACCCGCCGATTCATTGGTTGAAGCCATTCCCAACCATTGATCTTAAACCAATCAACTATCGGCAAAATCTCGCATCAGATATTTCATTGGGCGCATTCAAATATTTTATTGCCCCCTCCCGATTGGCGATCTCCCGATGGCTTCTCAGCTGTTGATACTCCCCTGCAAGGCCTAGATCCGATGACCCTTATTGCTCTGTTCAATAGCCCATCCCTCTGCCTTTGGAGCTTCGATTCATTCCCCGCCGTTGATCTGGCCCTCAGATCAACGGTCCACATATAATCACATCAGCGCCCTTTCCTCTCTCCCCCTTCGATCGACAATCCTCCGATTGCATCTGGGCCGTCCATGTGTTAAGCCCCGATGGTCCAGATCAATCCTCGCAACCTTGGATAAATTCATGAACCCCTGTGTATAAAGTTTTAAAATGAATCTTCGCCATTGATATTTGCAGATCAACAGCCCTCATTAACCCTTTCTCCACCCAACCATCACTTCATATCTTATTCATTTGATCCCAAGATTGGATCTGGATCGTCCATCCGTTTCATCCAACGGTCCAGGTTCAACGCGATAGGCCCAACTCCTTTGGGTCCTACCTTTCTCCAGATCAAATCTCAGCTGTCCATCCCTAATCGGACGGTCAAGATTGAAACCACCTTCCCCTGCCCCACCTCTTTCCGTCCTTGCATCTTGTCGTATCGTGCTCTCCTCTCGACCATTCGATCTGACACCCCAGATCCAACAGCTAGCGCGCAGTTTCGCGTAAATTTAAGCCTGGACGTTAATGACTTGAATTTACGCGATGTAGGAAGTTTCAAAAGGCCACGTGTCGACCAGTAACACATATTGCGTTCAAAAAGTTAAAACCACCTATTCCCCTTTTCATCACGCGAAATCAACTGTTTCGTTCGCCCAAACCACTTTTCCTGTTTCCACTGCATTTCCTCATATTTGATCTCCGTCGTTGATCTCTGCAGATCAACGGCCCGTATTAAATCTCACCTTTTTAATCGCCCTCTGCCCATGCTCCAAGGGCCTTCATCGATCAACCTCTGCCGTTGATCTCTGTGGACCGATCTCATCCGACGGCCCAAGATTGTTCGAAAATCCCAAAATTCCTTTTAATCATTTTTCCTTTCGCCAAAGGTTTTTAACCCATTTCTTTTGTATTTTCTCCCATTTCATTATAAATGTGACCCCTTCGCATTATACTGTCCCAATTAATCACGACCGTTGATCTCTGCAGATCAACGGCCTTCACTTAATCTCCCCACCGTTTAAATCAACCGCTCTCCTTTTGACCTTGGCAAATTAATCCTCGCCGTTGGATGCTTTCATCTAATGGCTACAATCTAACCTAAAACATCTGAAGCAGTTAAACCGAAATACGTAGGATTTTCTTAACTTTTTCTTATTTGTGCAGGTTTTAATGGATTTTTAATTATTTTAAAGGAAAGTTGAAGGCCGGGGATGACGATTCCTTGGGCCTTTATTCATCAAAGAGATTGTTCCACAGGGTTTCTCATCCAAGTTTTCCGGTGCCTCATGAACACTGGCACCATTATAAAATCCCTCTGCGCACCTGCACATCAACAAGACACAACAAAGCTTAATCAAACAAAGAGTATCAGTTGGACAACATGAAATCAAAGCAAAAAAATGTTTGAAGATTGTTAAACACAGTTTTGAGGGATTACGACAATAAATCGCCTACCAAAAACCTAATCCCCTCAATTAAACACAGTTTAAAGAACATAAGACAGAATTTAGGCCTAATTATGCCTAACATGCAAATCAGAAGCAAATTAGCCATGTTTTAGGTCAAAACAAAAATATCTATCAGTCCGAGAAAGCCTCCACTGCCACATCAGAGGCTAATTGAATCCTCTCAGCTACCAAAAGACACATGCAGCCTCAAAGCATTCAAAGGAGGCAAAGTTATTTCCTCAGTCAGTGATATTTGCCTTAATACAACTAAACAGTTAATTCAATCAAAGAACTTATTACAAACTGTCAGCATATTTATTACAAAGATGAGAATGAGCCTTAAATTCAACAAAATATTCCTAGCATGCTTAATACTTAATGTAAAACAATTAATACAGAAAAATATCTGAAATCTTCTCCATTGAGCCCCTCAAAGGCCAAGAAGCATTTAACTGTATTAATTGAACCTAGAAGATCTTTATTCACATCCCACCTCCTCATTTCTTCTATAAATACTTCTGAAGAAGATGAGATAATGTTGGTCACTACATATCTGTTGCCTGTAAATAGTATATTGAAGCTGTTGTAAGCTCTGTTTGTAATTGAAGATACCTAAGTTGAGATGAGAAGTTTGAAGCTGTAGAGAACCATCGGACTTGAAGATTGTAACTGGTTTGAAGTATCAAATAGAAGCTGATTTATGGGATTCTGGTCTATGTCAACGGTGATGTTTTTCTTATTGTAAATTGTTATTTTATTTCTGTTTCCATTCTGTCCATATTCTCTGATAAAGAACAACAATTATAGAGTTAGGATTTACAGTCAAAGGTACCATGCTGTTAATGATAAGCTTTATCTACATGTTTTCTTCCAAAATTGTGTATTTAAGAATGATTCAATACAGTCCAAGCAGTTAGGAATGCTGGCGTTCCCTTGTCCTACTGTCTAAGCTAAACTTTGTTCTTGAATTTTATTTTTAGTGTCTGCTAAGTAGAGTTGAACTAGGGAAGTATATGGTGAGCCCTGTCCTCTAGTTTTATCTCCAAAGGTTGTCTGAAAGTTTCCCTAAGAGTATGTTGAAAGCAAGATAGGTTCAAAGTCCTTACCTAATCTTAGACTATTCTTTGTTGTCTTGATAAGTTTTCTAAGTAAAGCAGAGCTAGGGAAGTCTATGGTGAGCCCTGTCCCCTAGTTTCTTCTCCAAAAGTTGCTTTGAAAAGTTTCCCTTAGAATATGTTGAAAGCAGGATAGGTTCAAAGTCCTTACTTGATCTTAAGCTATTCTTTTCATGTTTTAAATGTTTTCTATTGAAAGTGCATCAAAAGCAGGCTAGTTTCAAAGTACTTACCTGATCTTAGATTGCTTTTATGTCTTTCTTAAGTGCATGCCAAAAGCAGGATAATTTCAAAGTACTTACTTGATCTTAGGCTGCTCTTTGTTCTTCATTTGTTTAATTCTCCTTCTTATTGTTTCATTTCATTCCATAAAATCAACTTTAAAGAGATCCTTAGATGTAGATGACTTGCCCCATGGACCACTCTTGAACCTTGCTGTTTCAATTAAATCTTACTATGACTCCATAGCCCAATGGATTGAAACTGTTTCTTGCCTATCTTGTTAGCTGAATCAATTTTTCACTTTCATACACCTTCACCCTTCATTTAGACTTCCTTCACCTTCATTTATCTTTGCCCAACCAAAACAAACAAAACCTCGTTCTTCATAACTAGCCTAATATCACATTTAAAAGCCTTAAAGATAAATAAATTTTTGCATTTATTGAGAGATCCCTCTCTGGATTTAGGAGGGCTAGATCCTAGAATCCCAAAGTGGTTCAAGTGTTCTCCCTGCAGCTTCGGTCTCACCAATCTGCTGAAATTACAGGGAGCTAACAGGAGGAAGTACGCACGGTGGTGCATATCATCCCAAGGAAAGTCAGGGGCAGTCATCACTTCCATAATGTCTTCCTCAGAGTGAAAGATGGGGGGACTAGTAGAAGAAAGACCACATGACGTGGCGGGGCTACCTGATGCATCATCATGAGAGATATGGTTCACATATGCATCACTACAGAGGGTAGACGAAGAGCTAGCAGATGAAACATTTTCTCGATGTTGAGCCCAAGGTGATTGCAGAAGGAGGTTTAGTTGAAATAGAAGGGAATTCCCGAGAGGGGTTTTCTGCCAAGGATCTTATCGATGATGACAGATAGAGGATGGTGGTCGAAGGTTCCATCATCTTAACATTGAGAGGAGGTATGAAAATTTCCTCTTGTTCAGGCTGATCCAAACGCATGAGCAGAGGAGTAGCGGGTGAGCTACGTTTGACCTCGATTCGATGGACGACTTCACGAGTGTCGCAAAAATATTCGAGACGAGGAAAAAGGTGAGAATAGTGGCCATAAATATCACACAAAGCACAAGGGTAATTTGTGTGCAACTTTTTGAGTTTCTTAGTTGAATCAGGTAAGGTAACATGGACCTCCGGGATATCATATTCAGGAAACGCCTCGTTGACCACAGGTTTGAGAAGAGGAAGTTCAGGACAATTTTGGGTAGCATGCCCAACAACATCATACAAAGCGCACAACCGGTACTTATTTGGAGGCTTAAGAGGAGCAGGAGTTGTTTGGGCAACCTTATCCTTAGGTTACTTCTTTCTAGCTTTCCCCCCCTGACCATATTGTTACACCATTTTTTGGTCATCTAACCCATTATCGTTAGATGAACCCAAGTACACCATGTAAGACTAATTTTACCCCAAGTAAAATCGCTTTCACCACATTCGTTTACATTTCTTGGTCATATTTAACCCAAAACAAGGTAATCAATTAAATAAATCATTATTTATTTAATTATTCCCTAAGAATAAGTTATTTAAATCATTATTTAAATACTATTCCTAGTTAAATTTGACTAAATCATTTTTAAATAATTAAATAAACCATTATTTATTTAATTATATTCCCCTCATTTCCCTTAAATAATAAATAAATCATTATTTATTTGTTATTTATAAATAAAGGAATTGACCCAAGTCAAAAACCATTTTCCCTCCAACAAATATAATAAAATATTCCTAAAGGGTGATTCTAGAATGTGATTAATAATATTTTATTCATGCACCAAGTTCTAGAACACCCCAATCTTTTGTTATAAATAGAAGGGTTTTCCCCATTCATTAGTCACCTCCATTGCATTAGATCACACTAGATCTACTCTTGGTCACCATTTTCATTTGTTTGCATTTTGAACTCCCATTGAGTTCCATGTTTGTTAGGGTTTTCCACATTAACCAAAGAGAGGAATTTTAGATCTGAAACACTGAGGACTTCCAAGAACCCATCCCACTGAGGAGAAATGGAAAACACCTTTCTTGTTTTCCTCTCAGGTGCTCCATTCTTTAATATAATATAAGATTCTCTTTATACATTGTTCTTGTCTTGTTCATTGGATGCATGGAGCCATTTTATATCTTATCTGCTTAATATCTTTTATGCTTAGATCTAATTTTATGCAGCAAACTTAAGGATATTTTGCAGCCATATTTGATGTTAGGGCTACTTGATATGCATAGCTAAAGTGATATTTTACGATGAAAGAATCATACTAAAAATTGGTGACTCCACACGAGTTTTCTTTTGCGACCACTGTCGTTTTCTATCTTCCAGCATATCCAGCTGTTTCAGACCCTAGGGTTTCTCTTCCATTTTTTATTTTTCCTATTTTTTTTCATTTTTATGCTAGTTTTCCTCTCCAAAACCCTCAACATTCAAAATTCTAACTTTCGTGTGTTTCTGGCCTTTTTGCGCAGGTGACCAACATTAGCCGCTACTGAGACGACAAAATTTTCTGAAATCTGCCGCCGCCAGACCCGGATCTACAGGTCTCACTTATCGGCCCAAAAAGTGCGACCTGGCATTGAGGTCACACTTTTCTACCCTAAATCTGCGACCTGGCCTGAAAACAGGCCCAAACCTGCGACCTGCAACTTTTTTTGCAATCTGCCAGCACTTTTTCTGGGTTTCACTGAAGCTTCTATCAGGGTTTTCCAACCTCTGTCTCCACCCGTTCAGACCTATTGCTGATCTATTTCACTCACCTAAGTGGGACTCTTGCCCCTTAGGGCTTCAGTTCCCTCCACTTTTTGTGGGAGAGTTTGTTTCTGTTTTCAGACGTCTGAATTTCCAGAAGTTTCAGCCCTATTTCAGATCTGATACCTCCTATTCAGATCCTCACAGGTCAGCTTTTCTTCCCTTTATATACACTGCCTTTCGCTTTATTTAGGGTTCATCTCTAGGGTCACCCCTTTGACCCCCTATTTTTAGCTAATCTCCTATTTTTTAGTAGCAACCTTGCCCCTGCCTCTTTGCTGCTTTTTGCACCACTTTCCAGCAGATTTCTCCATTAGATCCCAGTCCCTCCGGACCTTAGATCTATTAGTCTCTTGTTAGCATGCTCTACCCCTTCTAGAATAGTTTTAAGAGACCCACCTTCTTGGGTTCGATTGCTACCTTTTTAGTTGCTAATTTCCTGTTCTTTTAGTCTTATTTACTGCAGATTTCTTTTCCATTACGCAACACACTTTTTCTTTTTCTCTCAAAATGTCTGGGTTTAATTAATTAAAATTAACACACGCCACACACTGACCCTAAGTGAATAAGAGCCTGGTTAACACCGCCTAGCAAAGACTCTAAAATTAATCGACATTGCACCTCCTTGCCCTTGTCGCGTCTTGATTTTGCACCTTGCTGCCCTTGTCGGTCTTTCTTCTTCCCGTCATCATTGCGCCTCCAAGGCGTCTCTCCCGACGACTTCTTGGCCTTCACCTTTAGTTTCCAATTAGTCGACTTCCTCCTTCCCGTCGCCATCGAGTAAGTCCTCCCCCAAGTCCGCACTCCGACTCTTCCTCTGATTGTTCGGGTTCTCCTCGTCCTTCTGGTTCTCCCCCCTTTACCTCCACCATGGCTAGTTCTGGACCTAGCCCTAACCCCAGTTCTACTGCTGGGTCCACTTCCAGTGGAACCACTACAGGACCTACCTCGATTGCCCCATTACTTCCGTATATGGCCGGCCTCAGTCTCCCCGACTTTAATCAGCTTATCAATGATCCTATCTGCCACGATGTTAGTTGGCCTGCTATGCCAACCAAGCTCCCCTCCGACATTCCCAAGTTCGAAGGCCTTGCTAGTGAAGATCCTTCCAATCATATCCAATCTTTCCACATGTGGTGCTCCTCTAATTCCATCACCGATGACTCCATTCGTCTTTGTTTATTCCAACGCACCCTTACCGGCGAAGCATCCAAATGGTATGTTGATCAAGCCACCTCTTCCCATACCACTTTTGCAACCATTGCCCAAGCCTTTTTGTTTTATTTCCAGCTCCCTCTCCGATACGACACTGGCACTGAACTATTGACCTCCTTTCAGCAATCCTCTTCAACACGTCTCTCCGCTCATGTCCAGGAGTGACGAAGATGACAAAGCTTATGCTGTGCTCCCCCCTTTGAATATTGAGTTTACATGGATTGGTTCCTTCGCTCTCTCTTACCTCCCATTGGCAAAGATGTCGCCTCCCATTTCCCCCAAACCGAAGAAGCTGCCCTTCAAATCGCCTTAAAATATGACCTTATCTATGCCCAATCTGGTTATGTTTATACTGTCCTTCCTGATCTCCCCAAGCTCGGGGGCACTAACGCCTCCGGGACCTCTCACTCTGCCGACGGTATCATCGGAGCCATGTCTCATACCTCTGCTCCACCTCTTATGCCCTATGGTTTTCCTCCCAGCGGGGCCAACACCTCCAACACCTTTCCCCATCCCGGTAACATGTATCCAGGCTTTGGCATGCCTCCTCCTTTTGCCCACTATCCTGCTTACCTCAATGTTTCCCATTCTCACCCTTACCCTTATCCGCAGCCTGGTGTCCTAGCTCCTCCAACATTTGGACCTCCCGCTCCCTTGCCTCCTCCCACCCCACAACCGCACTTACTACCCCCTCTAGGGCACGTATTTACGCAACATGGTGCGACTACTCCTCCTCCTTCTCAACGGCAGAGGAGAGGCAATCCATCCGCCTCCAGTAATCGTGGACCCAATCTTTCTCGTATTGACCCAGACACCGCTACCCAGCCCCAGGGCTCCCAACCCAAGCCGGACAGGCCACTTCACACAAATAAGCCCTGTTCATGCTGCGGTGTTTTCGGTCACTACAGTCACGATTGTCCCCTCTTACCACAGATGCGACAGATGTGGGAGTCTCAGGCTAGCATTTAGGGACAACACTCCTCTTCCCCTGTCCCCCCCATTACTTCTACCTCTCAGCCCACTGTGTTTACCGATCCTTTCCCTCAACAAGGATTTGTGGTTGCTCAATCCCCTCATGCCCCGGCATCCACTCAACCTTCTCCTTCTGGTTCTTCTGATTACCAGATTCTTATGATTTCCTCTGAACAACCTCTCACTGTTGACCTTAACCTTCAAACTCGGTCTCGTCAATACTCCTTTCCTCCTGTACCGTCTGTCTCCGAGTCCCTCTCATCAACTTCTACAGAGCCTCTATCGACACCCAATGGTCCCTACAAATCCCTCCACCAAAAGTTGAGGTTCACACCAAAATTCCTAAGGGGCCATTACGCTGAAATGCTGCCTCTGGTCGGGTTGCCCATTCCTACAGCATAGTAGATGATCTGGTGCAATCCCCAGCTGCCATTTCAACACTGGAACTCATCCAGTCGTGTCCTTCTCAAAAGAAAGCTCTAATATCTGCCGTGGGTGCTGTAGATCCTACTGATGACCTATTGATTGTTTTCGACGCTCGTCAGTCAGACCATCCCCCTCTTCCTCCTTCAGTTGCTTTCCAAATCCCAGTCAAAATCCGAAATGCAAATGTCGCTCGATGTATTATTGATGAGGGGGCATCTACCTGTGTAATGTTCGCTTCGGTTTGGAAACAACTAAGATCCCCTGAGCTGGCCCCTTCCACCATCACCCTCCATGCGTGGGATGGCCATGCCTCCCAACCCATTGGTATTTTTCGTAACTGCCCTATCACCCTTGCCGGTAAGACTG
Source organism: Pinus albicaulis (assembly GCA_034641835.2). Lineage (NCBI taxonomy): Eukaryota > Viridiplantae > Streptophyta > Pinopsida > Pinales > Pinaceae > Pinus > Pinus albicaulis. Next base: position 178,481,578 of record CM076579.1, read on the forward strand.
TCTGTGTCGACGTTGAAGTTATCGATGCCCCTCTCGACTACAACATCCTTTTGGGGCGTAGTTACACCTTTGCCATGTCTGCCATCCCATCCGTAGTCCACTGCAAGATGTTTTTCCCTCATAATGGCAAGATCGTCACCATTGACCAGTTGTCGTATCATGAACCTAAATCTCAGACCTCACCCGAGTCCACCATCTCTACTGTCACCAATAAGCAAACTATCGATTCTTTAACCAGTGTCTCCCCTAGCATCTACAAATACTCCTCTTTGCTTGGCACCTTCCCCGGTCCCCCCCCCCTCCTATCTCTGACCCTAGCTCGGCGAATGTTTGCATGATGCAATCGTCTCAGGTTGCCCCCCCGCAACCTTCTCCGGCTAGTCAGCAACCTCCTCCTCATTAGACTCACCCTGCTCCTAGCCCTTCGCCTCAGCTATTTCAACCTATCCCATTGGGTCCTTCACCTCCCCCACCCCGGAACCTCCTTATCCTCCCACCTCGGTTCCCTCCGGCCTCCCCCATTTAGGAACCATCCCTCCTGGCCATTACTCCGCCAGTCAAATCCCTTTCCTTGGCCCTCCCCCTGGCGTCTATTCGGTTCCTGTCATGGCCACCCTTTCCTTACCAAATTTAACTTTGGGCATACCGGTATGGTATCTTACTCCTCCAACCGAAACCCCTCCCGGCCACCCTAAACCATACATTGCTGTGACACCAGTTCAACCGATTCCCGTTGCTCCTTCCATCGCTACGGTACCTCTAGCCCCATTGCATGACCCTCCTCATGCTGAGAATGTTATGGGTAAGAAAAGAAAAACTCGCAGGGGGGAATCCAAAGATAAAGCCACCGCTCCCGATCCTACTCCCCCTCCACCCACCAAGCCTTGCGCTTTGTGTGATGCTATCGGCCACGCCACCCATACTTGTCCTGAGTTGCCCCGTCTCCAACCCATGGTCAAATTCGCGTTCCCTGAATCGTCAGCCTCGGAAACCTCTGTTTCCTCCGCACCCTTAACTAAGAACCCAAAGGCCCTTCGCACCAACAAACCCTACGCGTTATGTGGTGTCCATGGCCATTATTCTCACCATTGTCCCCACCTCACGCATTACCGCGCCTCTTTAGAGTTCATCCGCGAGTATGAAGTGGAACATAATCAGTCCGCCTCGCCCATCCTTGCTCAATATGCATCGAGTTTACTCGAGGATCCCCCAACCACCATTGACATCCCTCCCCCTGATGTTGAAATGTCCGAATCTGTTGCTCCTCTCTTATACCTATCATCATCTACCCAACCATCGGAGTACATCCCCTCCGTATCCACTCCGCCTTTTTCATCTGATCCCTCTTCAGCACCATTCTTGGGCTCTTCATGTTGTGACCATATTTTTACTTGCTCTTCTGTCATTTCCCCTGACAACCCATTTCTGTGCCTTTCCTCCATGAACGATGATCTCGGTAGCTTTTCCGCCTCTTGCGGTTTCCACCACCTTCCACTCTCTTCACCTAACTCCGATACTCCCATCCATCTCTATGATGTACGTCACAAAACAAGTCCCCGATCTTCCTCACTTCTCTTATCTTGTGACGCTATTCCCTCGACCCTCTCATCCACTCATTACATTGGTTACACCGATGGCGCGAGTCGGTATTCCCGAAACCTCGCCTCAGCCGCCTGGGCTATCTTTACCCCTGTGCATACCCTTGTTCTTGCAAATGGGGTCTACATTGGTGCAGGCCGAGTATGATGTCGTCCGTGGTATCTTAGCTGATGCTCTCTCCCATCGCATCCTCCATCTGCAAGTTTATTTAGATTCCCTACTTATCGTATTACAACTTAATGGCGTCTACCATGTGCATAATCCTATCCTATTTAGACAATATTTACGGGTGAGACTTTTGATACGGGAATTTAGATTTATTTCATTCAACCACATCCCTAGAAGTCATAATCACTACGTAGATCAGATCGCAAACCATGTTCTAGACTGGAATTTATCACACAATAGATAATAGCATCCACACAATACACATAAAACTCATATATATATAACATGTGTTTTAAAAGTCCATATACTTTGAAACATATGACATGCCCATAGCATGTTACAAAACCACTACTACAAAAATGGGGGGCACTACTTGCCCCTACATCACTACTAGGGGGCGCCACCTGCCCCACACCTAGTCCCTCTCTGGCGGATCCTGAGCCAACGGCTCTGCTCCCGCAGCTCATAGATCACGCACCGTCTGCCCGGCCATCGCCATGTGTTGCATGATCCCTCGCCATTCCGAGGGGAGCCCAATACACAGCTCTATGTATCGGTCGTCTAAATCCTGCCAACCACGCTCTGACACACTGGTCAGCAGCCCCTCACATCTACGACGGAGGTCCTCCACCAGTGCGGCCATCTCTTCATTCTATCCTGTCCTCGATCCACTTGTGCCTGTAGTGCCTGCTGCTACTAGTCGTCCCATATATCCGGCCGGTTTCACCGAAGCTATATCTGCATCCCAAACAATATAAGGATTAGCACCATGAATAATAGTCACAAATTATAAAAAGGACCATAACAGGTTAGTTGCTTGTCACTTACCATCCGGTCCCCATACTCGACCAGGTGGCAATAGCAAGTCCGGATCTCCCCAATAACTGATCCCACTATAGGGATAGTCATCTATGTATAACGACATCTGATCCCAATGGGCAAAGAAATCTGGTCGAAACACCCTCTCGACTACCCCTCCTCCTCCTCTACTCAGTAGTCGTCCCCACCGCCACATCCGAGGCTCTCTTGGGCCCCCATCAGGCAACTGTATACGAGGTCGTAAGGTCGGGATCTTCTCAAAGAAGAAAGAGCACAATACTATCCCATACGCACAATCATGATTCACTTGCCGCTTACATAGCGACAACTGTCGTTTCAGCGAAACCAACATCATCTGGGCCCACCCATAGTAGGTCCCACCCAACACACTCTCTACAATCATCATCTGCCCTCCAGTGATGTGATGGAGCACCTGACTGCCCAAGATCCGCAACACTGCTGCGGCCACTGCCCGGGTCTCCAACCTCTCTAGATCCCCAATGGATATCCGAGTCCCCTTGACTCGGACACTCAGTTGACAATGTCGCTCAACAAACTCCATAATGTTACGCCCCTGTGGTAACACTGGCTGCGTATTTCCCACCATCCCCAACGGTGGGAGACCAGTCAAGAAATACAAATCCTAGACCGTCAACTCGATCGTGTGCCCCTCCACTACAAACACCTCATGATCCGGATCCCAATAATTGATAATTCGGGTCAACAAGGGCTCTCCAGCCCTCATCAAAGGGTTCTCCAAAAATTTCAGAACCCCATGTCTAGCCAGTGCATGACGGACACCCTGATCCGCCTGGATCTCCGTCCGTAGTGTACCTAAGTCTCTCTCTCTCCAGTTTATTCGTATATCTTCCATATCTGCACAAAAACATCATTTTTTTCAGCCTCCAGATCAACAAAACTGTATTATCTTACACCAAAACAAAATTTCAGCCCATAACAACACTGAAACCTCCCACACCTAGCAGTTCGCACATTTTGGGCCAAACCTGGGCCAGGTAGCACTTTTCAGGCCAAAACCTGTGTCCCAGGTCGTAGATTTTGCCCCAAAAAGTGCGACCCGACCGTAATGAGGAAGTAGGGGCAGTTTCTGGAATTTAAAACCCTAATCTACAACTTCAATCCATCAAAAACAAAGCTTAGGATTAGGCCTCTTACCTGCAACTGACGAATTGCAATTCCAACAGTCGGTTTGTCCGCTACAATCACCGCAAGCTTTAGGGCCTTCTCTCCTCTCCACATTCACCACAACTACATAAGCAAATGAATGATTTTGGAGGGAAAACACCTTATCAGAAGAAAACCCCTATTTTTTCTTTCGCCCGCTGCGACCAAACCGTAGCCTCGTTTGACACACCGTCTGCACCGTTGGAAATCTCTCACCGAGCCCTCTAATGGGTATCTATTAGTTTTTTATGTTCTAATACTTCACTGGGACACATTTTGTCCATGAAGGCCCTTTTCATCTCTCCTCCAAATCCAATTTCTTCACTTACAACACTTGTCCCTGGGGCACCACTTTGCCTCCTTACTTGTCTTTGTTCGTGTTGATTTTCGTCATGAGATACCCTATTGTACTCATGTTTTTATGGTTCCCCATCGGACCTTTACTATATGGCAGCACCATCGAGTCGCCCTTGTTTAGAGCATCCGAGTTGAGTCATCATCAGTCCCGGAGTCTATCTCGCGTCCCTTTGTATCCCGCTATAGTTCTCCACCCTTCATTACTTGGTCCACCTCTCGTGTTGCACAGTATGACCCTCAGTCCCATTGTCCCCTATCCCTCATGATGTTGTGTCCGTCGCTGCCAAGCCATCCATGCTTTTTATGCTCTAACAAGGGAAGTCATCCATCCGCCACTTAGTATCCCTCATTTCATCATCATTAGTGTCCGTCTGTTCGTCGCTCCACTATTTTCTCTCGTGCCTTAGTTGAGGTTCCCTTATTGCCCTACCCATGATGGCCCGACTTCTGTCGACATCAGAGCCTTTAATCCAGAAATCAGGTCTAGGGGGTAGTGTACCTTGGTTCGAGCTCTTTTCAGCCTGATCGTGATCTATACACTTGATGGTTCAGTGATGCAACAACAGCTATTGGTGATAGCCGGGTGTGTGTGATATGTCTCAACCCTCAGGAGGGGGTGGCCCTGCAGGTAGCCCCCCACATACCCGGATGACTTCTTCATTCCAACACTTGATGCAGCTCCTCTCATTTGATGATATCGGCCTCAGTCGCTTGTAGCACCTCTTCGATTTGCACGTGTCGGTCCGATTTCACGAGGCCTTACCCGTGTGTAGGGGGCATTTGGGTGTATTAATATCTCATGTACCACCATATTATTGTATAAGTCCTGACGATTCATCCAGGCATCGCATGTATGTGGGATTCATCATTCTTGATTTCTGGCTCATGATTAGGCCAGCACTGGTTTTACTATTGCGTTCCGTGGTTTTCAGGGTGCCTTATTCTTTGTACTATTGTCTTGGTGGGCATAGGTATGCCTCCCCTGCCGCCTTTCACATTGGTACCACATCATACACTTGAGACTTGTTGCACCTGTAATTCTCGTCTCCTCAGGGTCTAGTCCTCCACCACTTTAGATTACCTTACATTCCTCTCTTTCATTTCTATCTTGCTGTTTAGTGATTCAGTTCTTACAACGTACTTCGGTCATACGATTTTCTCCTAACACTCGTACGTTGGGGGGAAATCTGTTACACCATTTTTTGGTCATCTAACCCATTATCGTTAGATGAACCCAAGTACACCATGTAAGACTAATTTTACCCAAAGTAAAATCGCTTTCACCACATTTGTTTACATTTCTTGGTCATATTTAACCCAAAACAAGGTAATCAATTAAATAAATCATTATTTATTTAATTATTTCTTAAGAATAAGTTATTTAAATCACTATTTAAATACTATTCCTAGTTAAATTTGACTAAATCATTTTTAAATAATTAAATAAACCATTATTTATTTAATTATATTCCCCTCATTTCCCTTAAATAATAAATAAATCATTTATTTATTTATTATTTATAAATAAAGGAATTGACCCAAGTCAAAAAACCCTTTTCCCTCCAACAAATATAATAAAATATTCCTAAAGGGTGATTCTAGAATGTGATTAATAATATTTTATTCATGCACCGAGTTCTAGAACACCCCAATATTTTGTTATAAATAGAAGGGTTTTCCCCATTCATTAGTCACCTCCATTGTATTAGATCACACTAGATCTACTCTTGGTCACCATTTCCATTTGTTTGCATTTTGAACTCCCATTGAGTTCCATGTTTGTTAGGGTTTTCCACATTAACCAAAGAGAGGAATTTTAGATCTGAAACACCGAGGACTTCCAAGAACCCATCCCACTGAGGAGAACTGGAAAACACCTTTCTTGTTTTCCTCTCAGGTGCCCCATTCTTTAATATAATATAAGATTCTTTTTATACATTGTTCTTGTCTTGTTCATTGGATGCATGGAGCCATTTTATATCTTATCTGCTTAATATCTTTTTATGCTTAGATCTAATTTTATGCAGCAAAATTAAGGATATTTTGCAGCCATATTTGATGTTAGGGCTACCTGATATGCATAGCTAAAGTGATATTTTACGACGAAAGAATCATATTAACACATATGCTTTCGCAATAGGAGTAGAGTATTGTTGAGGTGGATGAGGCACTGAAGCAAAGGTAGGAGTTGTGGAGACTGGTTGGATTGGGGTCAAAGTGGTATAAGTTTTGACCTGACCATGTGGGGCTTCGGCTGGGGGATCAATGTACCAGACTGGGATCCCCAGGTTCAAATTGGGGAGCCTCAACATAGCCGTAACAGACACCAGAAATACTACAAAGGGGGGAGCTAGAAACGATGTCTAACCGGAGGGGTAATGGCCTGGCAGAATGGCTCCCAATTGGTTAAGGCTAGGGGGAACCATTCCTGGTTGAAAAGGAGTGGAAGAGACACCACCTGAAGTGGAGCTTCCTTAAAAAGAAGGCCCTGCAGGCTCCGTTGAGTGACCACTAGAAGGTTGTGGAGGCGTAGGCTGCTGGGCTGTTGAATCGGGCTGCTTATGGCTAGTCCGAGACGATTGCATCATGTAAACATTCGATGAGCTGGGATCTGCGACAAGAGGGGGGGACTAGGGAAAGAACCAAGTAAGGTGGAATATTTATAGGCTCCAGGTGAAACACTGGCAAGAGGTGCGACTGATTTCTTATCGACCACCGAAGAGATGATAGACTCGGGAGAGAGATGAGACTTCGGTTCGTAACATTTCAACTGATCTACGGTAATGATCTTTCCATTGTGAGGAAATCACATCTTACGTTGAACCACATATGCGACAACGGACATCACATAGGTATAGCTATGACCCAACAAGATGTTGTAATCCAAGGGGGCATAAATGAATTCCGATTGTCAATACAAATGGTCTTTCCCGCAAGAGTGACAAGAAAATTGTGGTACATGCCAAGGGGATGAGAAGAGTGACCGTCCTAAGCATGCAATGTGATGGTGGATGGGACTAAATCAAGTGATCCGAGTTGCTTCCAAACATAGGCAGACATCACGCAAGTGGATGCACCCTCATCATTGATACAACACGAAACATGGGCATTCTGAATCTTGACTGGTATTTGGAAGCTGATGGATGAAGGTTAGGGGGGATGTTTTGACTTGTCAACATCAAAGACGATCAAACGATCATCTGAAGGATCCATTGTGCCTAGAGTAGATAATAGAGCTTTACATTGTGAAGGGCATGACTGGAGGACTTCTAGCATTGACAAAGCAGCATGAGATTGTTCTACGTCATCTATTATGTTGTAATTATGGGCAGCTTTGGCAGAAGCAGTAGTTCATCGTAATGGCCCTTTGTGGATCTTGGGAAGGACCTCTCTTCGTGGCTGAGGAATTCATAAATGGGCATTAGGTGTCAAACTGGACACTGTGGAAACTTTGGTTTGAGACTCAGTTTCAGAGGAAGCAGGTGGCTTGCTATATTGGCGCGATCGATTTTGAAGGTTGACATGAGCGTTCAAAATTAATCATGAGAATATGGTAATCAGAGGTAATAGACTGAGAGGTTTGAGGGGCGGCCTGACCTTGAGGGGGTTGGGTAGGCACATATCCTTGCTGAGGGAAAGGATCAGTAAAAAAATTCGGTTGAACAGGTGCCATATTTGGAGGAGCCAAAACCATGGCTTGTTGTCATCTAGATGTTGATTGTGGTTCCCACAACTGACAAATTTGGGGTAAAATGGGAGAATCGTGAGTATAATGACCATGCACACCACAACAAGAACAAGGCTTGTTCGTACAAAGAGGCATGTCTTGCTTGGGTTGATTTCCCTGTTGCTGGTTGTTAGTGTTTGGCAGGTTCCCTTCGCTCCCTTGATTACCTTGCACTGGTTTATTTTGGTTGCCTTTCCTTTTTTTCTTTGGAATTGGGAGGATCAGTCGTGCTCTGTTACGGATACACCTGAATCGGAGGGGGAGGTGGTTATTATGGCGGAGGTTGAGAAGGCATAGGAGGCTTGGGTGCTAATGCTGGAGGGGATGGAGCACTAAGATGTTGATAAGGATAGAAAGGAGGTTGAGCAACATTGGGGTAAACAGGTTGAACAACCGCAGGGCCTGGCACTGGTTGATGCAATGGGGAAAATGTGCTTTGTCCTAGATACATGTTGTAGGTACTGACCTGCTGGCTAGTGAACTCGCAGCTTTTGGCCTAAGAGCTGATATTTGAGCCCTGAAATCACAGGTTTGGGGCTGAAAAGTGCGAGCTGCACTTCCGAAAGTCTAAGCGGCAGGTTGCGGAAAACTGTTGTCGTCTGTGGCTTGGTTGATGCCTATTACCCGCAAAAAACACCCAGAAACATGTGGAAGTTAGATTTTTTACTGTTTTAGGGCATAAAAGGTAAAAAAAAACATTAAAAGGCTAAAAAATAGCTAAAGAGAAACCCTAGGTACTAAATCACATTGTCATGCAGGAAATTCTAAATAAAACCCAGTGGAGTTGCCAATTGTTAATATGAAATCTTAACGCAACTATATGAAAAGAGATCACTTTAATTGCACATGACAAACAACCCTACAATAAATATGTCTATCTAAATTCTTCAGATCTAAAATAGACGGTTGAAAAAAATGCAAAATAAACCCAGATCTATGCAAATAAAGCATCTAAACAACAAAATGAAATAATATTTTCTCCAAAATATCCATTGGACAAGACAAGAATTATAAATAATTTTTTGTATTATGTAACACCTGGGAAGAGAATTGATGTAGTCCCCCTCAATGGGATGGGTTCTTGGTTATCCTCAAACGCTTCAGCCTTAGAATTTCTCTCTGAATAGTGTAGAATACCCAAGACGTGTAGAACTCAAAGGGAGCTCAATAAGCAAAAATAAATAAAAGTAAATCAAAGATAGGCAATGCTAAGAGGATCAAAGTCTGACCATGATAAAAGGATCAAAGGTAAGAAGTGAATGGAAAACCCTCCTATTTATAAAAAAATATTGATTTATCCTTGATAATGGTGCATAATAAAATATTATTAACCAAGATCTAGATCTAACTGTTTGGAATATTTTATTATATTTTGTTAGAGGGAAAAGGAATTTAAATTGGTTAAATCCCTTTATTTAGAAACAATAAACAAATAAAATATTTATTTATTATTTCAAGGATGGGATTAAGGAATAATTTAACAAATAATGATTTATTTTATTATTCCTAAATGATTTAGTCAAATTTAACAAGGAATATTAATTAAATAATGATTTAATTAATTATTCCTAGAGAATAATAAGATAAATAATGATTTATGTAATTATTTATCATTAATTGGGTTAAATATGACGAGGAATATTATTAAACAGAGGTTTAATTAATTCCTAGAGGAAAATAAAATAAATTAGGATTTGTTTAATTATTCTTCATGGGGTTTTCTATTTGGACCATAAATAACTTAATAAACTATGGTTTATTAAATTATTTTTTAGTGAAAGCAATTTTACTATGGTAAAATTGGTCATACATGGTGTATTTCGATCCATCTAATTATAAATGGTTAGAAGACCAAAAAATAGTGTAACATATAAGTTTTTTTTGTTGGTGGGATGACTTCCTGAGAATGATGTGTCCCTTCTTTGTTGTGGACATGGATCCACCATGTTTTCTGTTGGTGGGGAAAAAAAGATCTCAAATATTTTTGTTGTGATTGCACTGGTTGCTACAGGAGGAGTTTTCTACCTGTTTTAATCCTCCCTTGAAGTCTTCAGTTTGCATTATGGTGTTGAGGGAAACGATGAAAAAAAATGTGGATAGGTTGGAGTCAAGAGGAAGTAGTTTAGATATTGGATAAATATAAAATAATGGCCTTTGTGTTTTTTTTAGAAGTAGGATAGAGTGGAAATTTTTGAAAGAACCTTGGTGAAATGGAATGGATGGGTGATGGTTGTGTTAGCCCCCCTGTGAAATTCTTGGCAAGCAAGCTGGGGGCTGGATTGTTTTGGAGCCTTCAAGGAATGCCTTTCCCCTGAAAATTCATCCTCCTTGAAGCCTCTGTGTGCTGTACCTAACATGTAGTCCCTCTGCTGATCCATTTCTCAAAAGGCCCATTATTGCCCTTTATGCCTTTGCAAAATATCACTTTCCCCCTCTCCCTTTGTTAAAGTCTCCCTATCTCCCTCTTAAATTCCCCAAAATCCCCATCAGATCCTCCATACACCCTTTGTTTCATTCAAATACACCTTGGTCCTTCTATCGTTTCTCTCCCATAGTCTCAAAATACAACAGAAAGGCTTGAAAAACCCACTTTAAATCTTATAATAGGCCTAAGCCCCCTTCTCCGCTAGCCCAGCACCTTTCCGCTCCATATAGCCTGGCGCCGTGACCAAGGCTTTTTCCCTGCGGGGGTTTTTCTCTGTCCGTAGAGTCAAACCATGGAGCCCCCGCAGTTGACTCCTCGGGATATGGGACGACTCAAATCAATGGTTGTTATTCACTGCGGGGGGTCGCTCCAAAATTCCCGTGCCCGTACACCTTGGCCCCCCGCAGTCCATCCCCACCGTCCGTTTTTATCCCGCAGATCAACGGCTCACGGTCCATTCATTTCGGGGGTGTTCCTGACCGTCAATCTTGATTGATCGGACGATCCTCGTTGACCCCGCTGCCTCCGTCGTTTTCCACGTTCAAATCCTAGATCGCATCTCTGCCGTCCATTCGCCCGACAGATCGACGGAGCGGAGCCCATCCACCCTGTGGCCCCTGCCTGCGCAGTTTCAGAAAACCACGCTGTTTATTCCGCACCACCATTCGCGAGTCGGCATTTTTCCCCGGAGCCCCAACGATTCCACTCAGCGCTGGCCGCGTGTCTCATGTACGGCGGAAAAACCGCTCTCATTTCGCACATTAATGTTCGGTTGGTGGCTGGGTAGCGGAATTGCTAAGAGCTGTCCGATCTGAAGCCCTTCATCCAACGGCTGTCGTCCGTCCGAGCCACGCACTGTTTAACCTCCGCCCATCGTAGCAGCTGACCCCCCGTCCGTCGCTCCCTGTCGTCGATCTCCGCCCGATCGACGGTCCAGATCTGTCCATGCATTGTTGACCATTCCACGGTCTCCCGCCTCGCCCCGTCACCCCGTCTCGCCACGTCATTGCCACAAGTACCCTCCGTACATATTCCTAGTCCATTACATAAACTGGTTTATTTACGTGTTTTTCATTCAATTTTCGCGTTTATTCTCTTCGTGCTCCGCCAACCATATACCAGAGTGATTTTCACCATTTCTTCTGAAATTTTCTCCTCCAGCTCGTCAGCATAGCCATGATCGTAGTCCTCGTCACCTTCACCGTTCCTGCCCATGTTTTCTCTTCACAGTTCGTTGTTTTGTAGGGTTTCCAAAGGTGAAAGACCGCCATGATTTTACATGGTAAAGCTGTGCAGATAGTATTAAATCCAAGAGTTGGTACTGCCATGGGATAGTCAAAGAAAGCAGATGACAGGATTTGCTTTAAAGAAGAGGATCCAAAACTCTATGGAAAACCTTTCAGCGCTATTAAAAGTCTGAGTTACCCTGTCAGAAGCAAAATGAAAAGGCAGAGTCATTCAGTACAAGCAAGAATATCAAGGCAAGCTAATGAAGATCTCGAGCCCTAAGTCAATGTTTTCAGAGACAAAGCAGCAGATTACAGACCCCGAGGATCGATCAAAGGATCCCGAGCACAGGCAAAAGGTAATATCAGGGTCTTTCATCAGCAGAATGTTTGTTCTTCATCAAGTACATGGAATCTATACAGACTTTATTATGCACCATGTCCCTGAATTGTTTTCCACCAGACAACAGACCTGAAAACGCCAGAACATTTATGAGACATACCTTCCTAGCAGTTTATTTCATTTTTTGTTCAAATCACCTGGAGTACAACAAGCCAAAAGGTCAAGATCATATCCAAAGCAGATCATTATTTCACAAGGAAGGTGACAGAGATTAAATACATAGCAGGTCAAGCAGAATGGGTTTCGGCCCCACATTCATTGTTATGTTTAATGATACATTTAATTTTCACCTACTCCTTCAGTCGATCTTAGGTTCATCCTTTGCTATAAAGCACAGAAGGAAACTTTGTAATGGTTGTTGATGAGATACCACTGAAATGCAAGTATTCTCCTCTTGAGACAAGTTCTCTGTGTATATTGTAAGATAGGTTGAGATTTGATGTATTCAGACTGAATGTTCAAGCTGTGGGCAATGTTGTACCTGATTGGTTTTGTTTTTAATATGACAAGCACATTTATTTGGATCCTGATCTAAAGCAGCTGGTGATGTTTCCTCTTTCTCTGTATTTGTGATTGACTTGCCCTTATTTCATGTTTCATTTCATTTCATTTCTACTGGCTTGCATCAGAAGTTTGGCATAGGATTCACCCTTGTTAGGTGCCCTATGTTGCTGCTCTCCCAGCCCTTTATGTTTTCTGCTTAAATGTGTATCTGAATATTGATTTCAATTGGTTTAACCAGTGTAGTGGATGTTATTGCTTGCTCTCTGATGTATGAATTGATGAAATCTATATTTAGATGTTCTGGTTAGGATTTAGCTGGAAGGTTTGGGAACACTGGGGACTAGTATTAACCCTGTCCACTAGGATCCTTGCACGACCAGCTAGCCTTTCTAATATCCCTTGTATTTCCTCTGATTTGGTCCAAGCAGGTCTGGAGTTAAATGACCTCTGACCTGATCTATAGACTGGACTAGATGGTTCTCCTCCTTTCATTTTCAGTCCTTAATGTTCCATTCCACCCAGTATCTCTAAAGATCCAGATAATTTAGATGACTAGCCGAACTGAAAGCTTGCACATTGAACAACATGTAAACCCTTTCTTGACTCCATCGCCCAATGGCCTCGATGTTCTCTGAGTTATCTACCTTTGCCTAGTTTACTCTATGCTCACCCTTGCCTTATATTGGATTCTTCTTTCCTGATTCCCAACAACCAAACTCTTAATCAAACAAACAAACCCTGTGCTTCATACCTAGCCTAATACCTTCAGACTGAACTCCAAAGTTATACCTTTGACATATCATAGAGAGATCCCTCTCTGAACCCAAGAGGGCTAGATCCTGAGGTTCCAAAGTGGTTCTATGTTGTCTCATCTTTTGGTCTTGCCAACCTGGCCAAAACATGGGAACCCCAACAGGTTGGGTGATGATTAAATCATTGGAGGGCCCCATTTATCATTTCGTAAAGGCATCATGGCCTTTTGGAATTTTCTTCTCATTGGATCCCCCTCATGCAGCTTCAAAGGCTCCTCCTATATCATTGCAGAACCTCCTATAGAAATACATGTAATTCATGTAGCATCACCGTGAGGAGGTGAAATTCAAATTTATTGTTGATTGGGTAGTGGAGAGAGATGGTTATCTGAGTGAATATTATGGATTTGAGGTGTATGGATGGAAGGATGGATGAGAGATTTTAGGTTTTTTCCTATAGCCATAAAATTTTCCAACTGTGTGTATCCTGCAAAAGAAAAAAAAGGTTAGCAAAAATTACGTGAGTCTCTTCCTTGTGTTTTTTTTTCTCTTTTTTTTTAGACAAGAAGGTTGCCTCTGTGAATATTTTCAACCTGCATGCCTTCCCTAGGAACCTCAGAGGAGGTTTTCACCTAGGGATTTTTTATTTTCCCCTTTATTATTATTATTATTATTATTTTCTCCTGAGTTGCCTCAGAGAGGTTTTCAACCCCGGAGTTGGCCTCAGATGCATCCTAGAGGTTTCCATCCAGGCCTTCTTATTAATTTTTATTTTTTTCAAATTTTTAGGAATATTGTGGACCAAAATCTATGAAAATCCCAATCACATTTAATTATCTATTGATTGAACTGATGAATTCTTCCTTGGACAAAGGTATTCTATATAAATTCATCCTATAACCATTTACAAGTAGGGGAATGTTACAGGTCAAAATACCTCCTCATCAGCTCAGAGGGGAAGACAAATATGGAAGAAGTACAAAGACCTAAATTAAACCTATTTCTGACAGGGTAACGCATATATATAACAGAATATATAACAGAACAAGAGCGTTATAACGCAGGCAAGCAATACATTGGCCGCGTTAGTGGCTAGGGAAACGCTCTGTTTACACTGGAGGGACGCGTTACCCGTGTTTTAAGTTTGAATTGGGAAAAAAGCGCGGAGAAAGATTTGAATCTCCGATTTTCCCTCACAAAGGAGTCAGTGCACAAAGGAAACTGCAGAAGCACCAGTTCATTATTGGTCATTGCCATGGAAGACTGAACTCCAAGAGAGGAAAAAGCATGGAGATCAAGGAAACATCTAAGCCTTTTCCATTCCAAACTAGTGGAAAGAGAAGGGCAACAATGGCATTTTCCCTCTCCTATAAGAAGGAGCTGAAGGCTCTTAATTGAAGGTCGAAGGATTGCTCAAGGTTCTTGTATACTTGTGGAATAGAGAATAGTGTGACATTGTGAAGGCCAAGAGTCAAAGAGGCTCCTAGAGAGCTTGTTGGCTTGGACTTCTTTACTAGAGAGAGAAGAGAGATTGGGAGACTGAGGAGGGCTTGGTACAACCGATGGTTGTAATCCTCCTTCTTTCAAAATCAATAGAACTATGTTCGTTTTGTCCATTTGATGCTTAATGTTATATTGTTGTTTCAATATTTACTTAGTATGATATGAATGGCTCAGATGTGTATAATCTAGATGTTTATTATTGATTTAATTGATAGAATACTTGTTATATTAGAAATTACGCGGGTGCTTTGACTGATTGCAGGACTCAGCTTTGGAGCCGGTGAAGAAGGACTCTTGCTTTGCCGCGTAGCGCTCTCCAAAGGATTCTAAAGCTGTCAAAGAGGTAATTCTCTATTGTATTCCTTCAAGTTATTTCAAGCTAATATGAACATGCTCATGCCATCTTTGCGAACAACATAGCTAATCTTACTGTCTGCCTCGGGCACCGGAAAGCCCTGAGAGGGATATACGAAAACCAACCACCCAAGCAGTTTACCCTATAGCAGAATTGGCGACTCCGCTGGGGAGTTTCCCCATAGTTTCCGGACTATTTTTCCCTTTCGTTTCTTCCCTCCTCTGTTCAGTATCCTTCCGACCATTTTTTGATGCCCAGTAGACATACCAAACGCTTGCAGAGTTCAATCCTGTTCCTGTCTGGCCAACTGAAGAGCTTTTCCCTGGTTAACGCGACCTATGCAGTTCATCCAGTGCGTTATAACATGGTCTAGGCTTAAATACAGTGCGTTATAACGCTGTATTTTCTCACAGACAGAGCGTTACTCAGCCAAAAACCCTGCTGTTCACTACTGTGACTGTGTTTTAGCTGTAGAGTTTTTTGGCCACCAGTACCTTTCAGAGACTGAATCCCTGTGCTTGTCTGCTAAAGCTGGCATTGATTATTTGTTTCTCTTATTTAGTTGGTGTGCAGAACATTTACTTTTTAAAAGAGATTTTTTTTGTTTTTTTTTGCATTTAGTTGAGTTTATTCTGAAAGTTTAGTTCACAGACTGTTAAAAGAGGTAGATATAAGTCTGAATCTTGAAAGTTGATCTGTGTTATTTACATGTTGGTGCATGGATGATTGATAAAGAAACCTCTCCTTGTAGAAACACTCTTCATTGAAGTTAATATTTAGAGCATGTTTTGCATGGTTTATTGAGTCAGAGTCTCACTATACTTCATACGTCCATTCCCCCTCCGCAAGACTAATAACAAAGTACACTAAAAACAAAGCGATAATAAAATCAATCTAATAACTCTTTTTTTGAGCTCACACAAACAGTAGTTCAGGCTAGGATCTTGGGTTAGGAAAGTGAGAAAACTACCCAAGATCTCAAAACTTGAAAACTAGAGTCATTAACGAGTGAAATCCTGCTGCACTCACATTATCGGGACCGTTCCTTTACTGGAGCTCAGCGCGAGACAACACTTGGGTGCAATATAAGGTAGCCTGCCTTTGACTGCATCCCGTGGGTGTGTTATATATTGGGGTTCCCTTCGGGGATGTCGAAACTAGATCGGGGATCTAGGTATTCTGCCCATATAGCACACTGTCCTTGACCGTGGACCCCCCTGATGATGTCTATGATTTGAGGTATCCTTAGTGGCCATACTTTTAGGGACTTACACAAGGTGACTGGGACGGGCTGTCCTGGTACCTGAAACAGACGGACCCACTCTGTCTTCGGTCTTTAGGAGGGTACTCGTATTCACGAGAGTGCTTACACCTATCGTCTGAGGTTTGGGCGAAGCTCTAGAGTGATCGTAACTGTACTTTCGACCAACCCTCTCTGTATGCTATTGTGATACTGGATTTCATCACCAGTGAACGGTAGTACTCAGACAGGGCACCCTATTCTGGCTGCTTGTTGATTGATTTTAGAGAGTCTTTTCTTTTTAGTAGTTGTGTGGATACTGTCATTTGAGACTTCATAATACATCACATTTTAAAATTTGTTAAAATTAAACCGGTCACCGTGGCATCCCCTGACCCACGCCGTCTGTCTCGACGACAGCAAGGTCTACCTCCTCTCACCCTAGAGGAAATATTGAACCTTGGTGAACCCGGGCCTTCTACGGAAGAGCAGTCTCCTTTGACTAATCTGGATTATCACATAGACCCTTATCAGCCGGAACTCCCGGAGGACCCTTTCACTGAAGGCATTGTACCTAACTACAATCCTCCGCTCACTGATCCGTTAGGACCTGTGATAGTCCAGATTCCACCATGCCCAGATATGTCTGCGGCCACACCAACATCTATTTCACCACCGGCATCCACAGGGACGATGCCAATGGCAACCATCCTTGGTTCGCCACCATCCTCCCTGCCAGTGGTCAGTTCCATGCCATTACTGGGTAACACCAGTAGTCAACATATGCCTACCCCCAACCCTATGGTCAACACAACTGTCAGTAGTTTACCGAATCCTTCGGCATCTACTCCTACCGTGACCACGTTGGGGACCACGGTAGCTCCTCCCACGAGCACGACTACTTCGGTGCCCTTTAATAACCCTTTCGGTTGGAACCCTCTGTTGAGTTCAAAACCCCTGGCCACTATACCAGGGGGCAGTGTTATCAATACAAAGGTAGCAGGGAATATTTCTCTTCCTATGCAATCCTTAGGACAACTGGGACAACCCATTGTAAATACTATCCCCTTAAGTGGTTCAAACATAGGTGTAGGATCTATACCGTTGCCAAATTATGCAAGTACTAGTATGCCTCCGAGAAACTATATTGCATCCATTTGGACTAACCAACCCCAACCTCCATCTGGAGTGGGAGGGCACTTTTTCACTGGGGGCAACCAACCATTTTCCCCTCAATACACTATGCCCTATGGACAACAACCATATGTTCCTACTCCTCCACCTATGGGAGGTTTTTATCAAAGTCCCACTTACCCTTCTGGAAACACATGGATGGGAGGACCCTATGGTCCAAATAGTCAGCCCATACTGCCTTGGTTAGACTCGGGGGCAAATCCACAATTTCCATTCTTGGCAGCTTTGGACATACCCGACATCCATAAGCTGACGAACGATCCCATCAACCATAACTCGCTTTGGCCTCCAATGCCGCATAAGATTCCTTCTGATATCCCGAAGTTCGACGGGAAGCATGGGGACGACCCCGCCGCACACATCACTACCTTCCATTTATGGTCCATATCCAATTCCATGGTAGATGATAGTGTCCGACTCCGACTGTTTTCCCGCACCCTTACAGGAAATGCCGCCAAGTGGTACATTGAATTACCACGTGCCGCCATAAATACGTTTGGCGCTTTAGCGACGGAGTTCTTAAAGAACTTCCAACTACCAATTAGAGTGGAAACCGGAACATAATTGTTAACATCACTGCGCCAATACACCGCCACCCACATCTCCGACCATATTCATGAATGGAGACGTAGGAGGAGGCTAGTCAAAGCGCCAATACCGGACCATCTCTTGGCCAATTGGTTTTGCAAGTCTCTTTTACCCCACATCTCTAAAGACATTGGCCTTTCTGGTGCAGTAACAGAATATCAATGTATTCGTCGTGCCCAGCACTTAGATTTAATCTATTCACAATCCGGCACGCTTTACGATCTGCTCCCCCATGCCCCTGGTAACCCAAATCCTCCGGCTACTCAGAAAACTGAAGCTCATGCCGATGGTCTCGTTGGCACGATCTCTGGTGTAGCCACCAATCAGTCTCGGGGGCAAACCTCCCAGCCATCCTCGGCTGCCACCGCCCCCCACCAAACGACTCCTCTCCCTTCCGCTGAGGTAAATTCGGTGCAAACCTCGCAGAAACCTAGCGGAAAAAATAGGAAGAATAAGAAGAAAACATCTTATTCGGAAGAGCAGTCTGATAATCAGATTAACGCTAATCAGAAAAATGCTGCTAGAAACGATAAAGGAAAGGATAAACCCATGAAATTTCCTTGTAAAATCTGTGCAGAGGACCACTTGACATACAAATGTCCTCGGTTGCAGGAATGCACCGATTTTATTGCTAACAAGGATTCTGGGAGAACACCTGCCGTTCTTCACAATCCCTTCCGCAATCAACAGCAGCAACATCAACATATGGTTGACAACCCGCCACAACCCCATCAACGGGGCAATGGTGGTTCGTATCCTTCCGGCGAAGGACCATCTACCATTTATGGCATCGAGAGTATTGACCTTCAAACTCGCGCCAAGATTTATGGAACTCCTATCATAGATGCTCAGGAACCGGGAACTAGTTCCAATCCGCTGTCGCCCAACGATTTACATATCGAAAGGCCTACTGTTGAACCTGTAATTCGTCCCCCCAAAGGGAAACTTCGACGCATGACTCATAATACCTCTGCACGTGCAGCCCAAAATTACAATATTGTAGAAGATTTGGCGCAGGCACCGTCAGCTATGTCTGCACTTGAAGTATTACAAACCTGTCCAGCACAAAGGAAAGCCTTGCTTTCGGCCATTGGTGGAATAGATCCCCAGGATTCCATGCTAGCAGTCTTTGATATGGAAAAGGCTAAACCTCGCCTCTCACATCAACTCGCATTCTAGGTGTAGGTTGTGTCGAAAAGGAGACCCATCCATCGCACTGTCATAGATGAAGGTGCTTCGACCTGCGTTATGTCACAAGCTTGTTGGCTGAATTTAGGTTCTCCTACTCTAACCCCGCCATCGAATTCCCTCAAAGCTTTCGATGGCCACACTTTCCTACCAAAAGGATACCTTGCTAGCTTTCCCATCACTCTGAGTGGGAAAACGGTAAACGTGGACGTTGAAGTCATAGAGCGTCATCTCGACTATAATCTATTGCTCGGTCGCAGTTGGTCTTATGCTATGACCGCCATCATGTCTTCGGTCTTCCGACTCATCCTATTTCCATTGGATGGGAAAATAGTCACGGTTGATCAGCTATCCTTCTACACCCCTGATTATGCCACTTTACCAAGTAGCTCTGTACCCTTAATAGGAGGTGTCCCTGACTCTTATGTCAGTATCGGTACCGGTCTTCTGAAGGCATCTTCCCTACTGGGTTGTTTTCCTCTACCGCCGCCTCAGATCCCAAACACGGTTGCAATGATATCCACCTCTTCGGATGGCTCTATCGACCCATGGATCATCCCGGCACCTTCAGATATTGATTCCTATGGAGATCAGATGCCACTTTCGCTGGTTGAGTTGGCTTACCAAGCCATCCAAACCGCATCTGAACCCTCCACTGATATGGTTTCGACCACAGGTACAACCCTCTCCCCCATAACAGCTCTCTCTAAGGATCTCCTCAATGAAGTCTGGCCTACAGACGAAGCTATTCGAGAGATCATGTCATTAGAAGAATGACCTTGGGGAGAGTTCCACCATCGCGCTTCGACGATTGATTCGGAGGCGATAAAAACTGAAATCTCGTCTTTTGACCAACCTGAGATCGTTCCCTCCTCTTATACGACTGTCCACACTATCGATTCGAAAGGGAACATGGGTAATATTTCCAAGACACTGCTGATTGATATCTTGGTCAAAACGGGTATCGTGGAAAATATTCAGATCGGAGCCGACTGAAATCCTGAGGAAATTGTGTCCTTCACATCTCTTTTTAAAGAATTCCGTGATGTCTTTGCTTGGTCTTATGACGAAATGCCCGGCATAGATCCTTCTATTGTCGAGCACGAAATCAAGACTTATGACAATGCTAAACCTATCCGGCAACGACTCAGACCAGTCCACCCGTGCAAAGCAGCCGCCATCAAGGTCGAAGTAGAAAAACTTTTAAACGCTGGCTTCATTTATCCCGTTCCCTTAACTGAATGGGTTTCCAATCCGGTTCCCGTTGATAAAAAACAAGGCACTATTCGAGTTTGCGTCGATTATCGCGATCTGAACGCCGCTTGTCCCAAAGACAACTATCCTACGCCGTTCATTGATCAAATTCTCGACGATTGTGCCGGATGCGAATCTTTTTCCTTCATGGATGGATTCTCGGGATACAACCAGATTGCCATAAAAAAAGACGACCATCATAAAACTGCTTTCATCTGTCCTTGGGGCATCTTCGTGTATAAAAAGCTCCCATTCGGCCTGAAGAATGCTGGAGCAACTTTTCAGCGGGCTATGGACTATGCTTTTCATGACATTCGACATATTGTATAGGCGTACTTGGATGACCTCCCGGCTCATTCCAAGAAGCGACGAGACCAGCTGGCTCATTTAAGAGAAATTTTTGCTAGGTGCAGGTTCTACAATATACGCTTGAATCCTCATAAATGCGTATTTATGGTCGAGTCCGGACGATTGTTAGGGTTCATTGTTTCCAAGCACGGGATTAGGGTCGATCCCGATAAGGTAAAAGCAATTATTGAATTTCCGGCACCACAATCCATCCTTGAACTCCAAAGCTTGCAGGGGAAGGCAAACTTTTTGCGTCGTTTCATCGTTAACTATGCCGAGATGACGAAAGGATTCATGCGATTATTGAAGAAAGGAACACTATACTTGTGGGATGACCAAGCTCAACGATCATTTGATGCTTTAAAACATGCACTTGTTTCAGCCCCACTCCTTAGTGCCCCCGATTATTCACGCGACTTTCTCCTCTATCTGGCAGCATCACCATCCTCACTTGGAATGGTTTTGGTTCAAGTACACGATGACAACAGCGAACATGTGATTTACTATTTATCAAAAAGTCTCATCGGACTTGAATTACGTTATTCACATGTGGAGAAACTCTCTCTGGCGGTCGTTTTCGCCGTCACCCGGCTCCGACATTATATATTGCTGCGACAGACTACGGTGATTACTTTGGAGAATCCCATGCGACATATCTTGTCTAGACAAATTATTGGAGGGAAATATTCCAAATGGATCGTCATCCTCCAACAATTTGATTTGGTGTTCACGGCTGCCAAAGCAAAGAAATCCCTTGTCTTCGCCGAATTACTATCGGACCTTCCCAGAATCGACCCGGCAGAGGTAGCTCATGATCCATTCCCTGATGAATCTGTCTACTTGGTTGACTCTTCGGACCCCTGGTATGGAGACATCTTAGTCTACCTACAAACTCAACGCTTCTGCCCAGCTCTCACGTCTGATGACCGTCGTCGTATCCGCCACCAAGCGAAGCACTACCTCGTTCTAAACGATACACTATATTGTCGTGGTGTTGATACTATTCTTCGACGTTGTCTCACTATCGATGAGGCCGCACGCGTTTTGAATGACTGCCACGCAGGGGCATGTGGTGGTCATCTTTCGAGCATAGCTACTGCCCAAAAAATCTTGCGTGCTGGTTACTGGTGGCCCACTTTGTTTAAAGATTGCATTGCAGCAGTCCAGAAATGCCATCCATGTCAAATTTTCACAAAGAAAATGTGCGCGCATCCTACCCCCCTTCACCCGGTTATCTCCGTCGGTCCTTTCGCTAAATGGGGAATTGACTTTGTCACCTGCAATTCCGCTTCGGAAAACAGACACAACTACATTATGGTTGCAGTCCATTATTTTACGAAATGGGCTGAAGCCCTTCCCACTTTTAAGGCCGATGGCGAAACCGCTGCTCTCTTCCTGTTTAATCAGGTTATCTGTCGGTTCGGCGTACCCCTATCGATTGTCACAGGTCATGGATCTCACTTTCAAAATCATATGATGACCGAATTAACATGCATGCTAGGTTTCCGACAAGATCAATCTTCGTCTTATTATCCTCAAGCTAATGGTTAAGTAGAAGCCGTAAATGGCGTTCTCAAAACCATGATTCGTCGATTGGTCGGAAATCATAAAACCACATGGCATCGGAAGTTATATTCTGCATTATGGGCATACCGAACGTCAGTGAAAACTGCCACAGGCTTCACACCTTTCCAACTTGCTTTCGGCCTGGAGGCAGTACTTCCAATCGAGTGTGAAAATCCCATCACTCAAACTTGCCATTGAACTCCTGCCTGGCACCACCGCCACAGAAGAGCGCTTGCTCTCGCTCGATCATTTGGACGAAACTCGTCGAGATGCTACATTAGCACTCGAATCTCACCAACGCCGAGTTAAAGCTCAATACGATAAATCTGTCAAGCCTCATTCTTTCCAAGAGGGCGATCTTGTTCTACTTTATGATAAAAAACACGACCTCTTGGGGGCAGGAACACTCCAACCATTGTGGCTCGGTCCTTACATCGTTACTAAAGCCCTCTCAAAAGGAGCTTACGAAATACAGGACTGTAATGGAATTCCACTCGAGGAGCCCCGCAACGGGCTCTATCTGAAGAAGTATTTCGCCTAGTTTCGCACTAGGCATATGCTTTGTAATTTTATGTATATAAGTTTTGCCTATTTTTATTTTGATGCTTCTGGATTATTTTGTTTGGTTTAAGGTGTTTTTCTCATGTAATCTTTTTCTTTCGCACAGATGTCATCACATTCGTTATCATACGTCGGGTATGCAGACGGGGCTAGTCATCACACTAGACACATTGCTTCAGCTGCTTGGGTTCTCTATACTCCTGAGTCGAACCTTCTTGGTTCCGGGGGGATCTTCCTGGGTAACGCCACCAACAATGTTGCCGAGTACATGTCAGTGATCCAACTCCTCACGGAAGCAGCATCTCGTGACATCTCCAATTTAGTGGTCAGGTTAGATTCCCAACTCATCATTATGCAGTTAAACAATCATTACCGTGTCCGCCACCCTGTTTTGTTACGTTATTTTTTACGAGTGCGACTTTTAGAACGTCAATTTCAAACAATCACATTTGAACACGTTCCTAGAGAATTTAATGCATTAGCCGATTCTTTGGCAAATTATGTGTTAGATTGGCATTTATCACATTTGTTGTAAAAGATTTACTCATGAGTACGTATATTTTTATCCCATCAAAAAATGCATAAAAATTTAAAAAACACAAATCACCAAAAATATATATATATAGATATATGTCGTGTCCAGTACACATAAAACATCAAAAAGAAAATCTCCCAAAACTTGGGGTGTTTTACAAAATTTGGCTACACTAAGCCATGCTCTGACACTAATACATCTACTCCACCAGCTAAGCCTGATGCTCATAATAGCATACAACTGCTCTAGCTATCCTCCTCAGAGGAACTAGGTATCTCTCCGGCACACCCACAGTATGCCGCTGCAGACGAACTGGAACCTCCCGCATAGGAAGTGGCGGTATACCCATGCTCAGACCCTCCAAATTCCTGGAGAGTTCATGTAAAATTTGGGTATCATCGTCGTCGCCAGCTTCCGCATCCTCTACAGGTGCGCCAGCCCCGGGTAGCTGCAATCCTCGCCGTGCATAGCGAGGGGCCCCAGCTGGACGGACAGGTGCCACATCTGTGTCAAGCAAGCAAAAGTTTCATGTCAAAACTAAATTTTCACCCCTTTCTAAAACAAATTTTTTTTTACATAAACATTCAAAAGCTAAAAAACAAAAACTTCTTCAAAAAGCACTGATCATTTTTTCTTACCATCGGGCCCCCACTGGGTGCCAGGGGGCAAGAGTAACTCGGGATCGCCTGTGAAGTTCATCCCTGCATAGGGATAATCCTCAATCATGATGATCTGAGAGTCCAACCAATCAAAAAATCCCTCATCAAAGCAGTGACGGACGGGACCCTCTCCAGTCTGTGGAAGCAAAGTGGCCCACCGAGCCATCCTCGACTCGCGTGGACCCAGTGGCGCTGTAGGGATCCTGGGCCTCATCAGTGGTATCTGCTCCAGTATGAAAGAAACAATCAGTGTTCCGTACCCAAACTCTCTCTGAGTACGGGTCTTACATGCAGTAAGCTCTGCTCGGACCCGACGAACCACACCGTCACACCAATCGAAAACCTAAGGCTGCATACAATCCAAGGCTAGGAACATCTGAGCCTTGGTCGCCACATACTAACTCTTGGCACCTTCCAAGCGAACAATCATCCATAGAATAGACTGCAAGGGTCTCAAAGTCACCTGTGCAATAGGTATCCGGTTACTCACAGCCTGGGTGCCACGTACGCAGTGCGCATGGATCAAATCAGTAGTGGAACGAGGGTCAGCTCTAGACCCCGTCAAATTGGGCCTCGCCCCACGACATGACAAGCCGGTCAAAAAGTAAACATCATCTTTTTCGATGGCGAGCTCGTTGCCACCAATCCGAAAGACATGATGCCATTCGTCCCACTGCTGGATCAGCCACCTCAGGAGGTCCTCTTGACCCCTCATCAGTTCTAAACGGGCATACTTAAGCAATCCACACCTCCGGAGAGCCATTAAACTTGCCGCATCCGTCACTATCTCTCGTTCTTCCCGCTCATTCTCTCTCTCTCGCCAGATACTCATGATTAACAGCTGAACACCTGCAAATGCAACATTTCCAACCGATTAAAATTTTCCTAGACCACTTCAAAAATGGAAAAATTGAATTGTTAGAAAGCATGTTGCGCCTAACGCGGGCACTAATACAAAACAGAGTGTTCTAACGCGCACTTCCCTCACGGGTTATGCGTTCAACGCGGCTGTTGTACTCCTGACCCGCGTTAGGCGCAAATATTTTTTCTAGGGCCTCAAAATTTCCTAATTTTGAACCAGCAAAAACTAAAAAATTGGCAATTAAATGATAACAGGAGGTTCTAGCTCTTACCTGGATCTCGCGGAATAGAAGACTGTTGCCCGGATTGACCGTAATCGTCAGCTGAAATTTTCACCCCTTTTCCACTCCAGAGCTTCTTCACAGCACTCAAACTAGTGAAAATGAATGTCTTCTGACCTTCTTATAGCAAATTCTGGGGCATGAATCTCTTAAGTCAGTCAGCAAAGTCGTGATTCCTCGCTGTACACATGTCGCAACTCTCGAGATTTGGTACTGATGATTCTAATAAGGGATCAAGATTTATGTGCAGACATACTCATGTTTTATCGAGCATTCTTTTTATGGTATTTTTCTTGCTCGTTAATCCGAAAAACCTCGAGTTCTCTTCTTCGGGCTCGTTAAACTTATACGAAGTCAGCATCGAGCGTTCTTTTTTTGTTTTTCTTGCTCGTTAATCCGAAAAACCTAGAGTTTTCTTCTTCAGACTCATTAAAACTATGGATAAGTACTGAGCATTATTTTTAGGAATCTTTTTCTCGCTCATAAAACCGAAAAAATCCCGAGTCACCTTTGTCAGACTCGTTAAACTATTGAGACAGAGAACAAGGAGCCATTCTTTTCCTCTTTTTCAAAGCTCTTTAAACAGAAAAAGTAAATCGAGTTTTCTCCGCATGACTCGTTAAAATTTCACGGAGGTATCGAGTTTTCTCCGCGTGACTCGTTAAAATTTCACAAAGAATATTGAGTTTACTTCGTCTCCTCGTACTCATAACAAAATGAGGTAGACGTCCATTGAACATAGATTTCTCACTTTTCCGGATTCGATGGACTAACTAACGGAAAATGAACTGTTTCAGGCTTACTATTACCCCTTTGCCGTGCCCGGTTATCAAGACATGACAAAGGTACCCCAATGGAGTTGTCTTTTATGACATTTTTCAGACTCTCTAAACATGAAAAATTCACCGAGTTTACTCGTCTGGACTCGTTAAACCTAATCAGACAGGACATGGAGTTGTCTTTTATGACATTTTTTCAGACTCTCTAAACATGAAAAATTCACCGAGTTTGCTCATCTGGACTCGTTAAATCTAATCAGATGGGGCACAAAGTTGTCTTTCCTGACATTTTTCAGACTCTCTAAACATGAAAAATTCACCGAGTTTACTCGTCTGGACTCGTTAAACTAAATCAGACGGGGAAAAATTTGGACAAAATGGACACTACCTCTGTTACATTTCCAAAGGTCGATTTGGCAACAAAATTCTTGAACATGGCACTTCCCAGAAAACTCTTTTGCAGCCAGCAGAACCCTACCATCTATGAGTATTAGCCTTCATTTCCCAGTGTCCCTGCACCGGTAAAATCCTAACACACTCTTTGGTGTTCAACACGCTTCAGCTGCCTAGTACCCTGCTAGAGTGCCTTCTATTGTTCAAGCAGATCTCATTATCTACTGCTCCTGTTATCAACCAAACCGATCATTATGCCAGAAATTATTTGTCGTCTGACGTTCCCATTTACTCTTACTTATCTCAAATCATAAACAAAATCAGTTGGTTTCCGTTTCGTGTCGACTGATGTAGGACGCCTTAGTGCCTACCTTTCGATAGATCACTTCCTATCGACTTCAACATCTTATCTAGGAAGTTGATCCAGAAACCCATCAGTACCCAGATACTTGCAGACATCAGTGGCAGGTGGTCTTGTGTTTGATCAAGGGTCTTCATCATTGGCTCTTGGTCGAATGATTCTAAGAGTGTTCGACTTCAACTTCTTTTATTCACACTCGCTAGATTGTACTGGGCATCTTAGGGACCATCATCATTATCAGTGGCCACCTTCACGTCTGTTAACAATTTTCATTATCCACTGGTAATCAGACGATTTCTCACATGTTCGAGGACAACTCCTTCATTCACATGTTGAGAAATATGTAGTTTAAGTGAATCGGCAGTCAAGACCTTGGGGCAAAAGGCTACACCATTAAAGTTGTGTTCCCTTCCCCAAGCTGCGATATTGTTTATGGAGACAGCTTCTTCAGCCTGATCCTATTATGACAGACACTTCCACATTGTGCCTATTACTTTGAGTTGAAATTTCCACATTGCATGAGTGACTAACACCAACTTGAGTTTACTAGCTGAGGGTGGTCAAGTTCTATGGCCACCTCCAACTTATTAAAACTCCTTTCTCGACTATTACACATTTTAGTCATTTTATACATAGAAGAGAGGTGAGGGTTTCCATAATTAAGCCTACTTGTGGATCAGATTGTTGGAGATGCTTGCATGTTGGAGTTGAGCAACATAATATCATTATCTCAGAGGGAGTTGGCTCTTTTGCTTGTTACTTGTGCATGTATTCAGAACTTGATTATACCTTCACTGATAATTTTATTGTGTGGTTGCTGGTGTCTCTCTCATGTATAGGTTGTTTCTGGTGGTGGAATTCTTTCCTGAGGGTGATGTGTCCCTTCCTGGTTGCATACAAGGTGCCCTCATGTTCCCTGTTGGTGGGAAAAAAAATCCAGAGATTTATTTATGACTTCACAGGTTTCTACAGTAGGAGTTTCTTCCTATAGAAGTATTTTAATCCTTCCTTTTAGCCTTCAGTTTGCATGATTGTGTTGAGGGAAATGATGAAAATCCATCTGGAAAAGGTTAGAGTCATAAGGAAATAGAGAATAATAGATTCTGCATTTTTATTTTTTAGAGGTAGGACAGAGTGAAAATTTTGAGCAAGGCATGGTGAAATGGAATGTATGAGTGATGGATGGGTGATGATAAAATCACTCAAGGACCCCCTTTATCATTTTCAAGAGGCATCATGGCATTTTTGGGCTATTTTTATTATTAGATCTCCCTCCCATAGTTGCATAGGTTCCTCCTGTAGCATTACAGGATCTCCTTTAGCATTACAAGACCTTCCTATAACATCACATAGGGATGGTTGTATGAGTGCAAAGTATGGATGAGGTGTATGGAAGGGAGGATGGATGAGAGCTTGTAGATTTTTTTCCTGTAGCCACAAAATATACCAACTGTATGTAATCCTGCAAAAGAAGAAAAAAGTTAGCATAAAGGGTGTGAGATTGTGTTCCTATTTTCTCTTTTTGTTTTTTTCTCCTTTTTTTCGGCAAACAGGCTTCCTCTATGGATATTTTCAACCTACATGCCTGTCGTAGGCACCTCAAAGGAGGTTTTCACCTAGGGATCTTTATTTTTTCATTTTTTTTCTCCTATGCCACTTCAGAGAGGTTTTGAACCTTGGATTTGGCCTCAGATGCCTCATAAAGGTTTTCATCCTGGCCTTATTATTATTATTATTATTATTATTTTAAATTTTTAGGAATGATGTGGACTGGAAGCTATGAAATTCCCAATCACATTTAATTCTCTCCTGACTGAACTAATGAATTCTTCCTTGGACAAAGGTCGTCTATATAGATTCATCATATGACCATTTACAAGTAGGGGAACCCATTCCTCATCAATGGTTCTAATCTGCGCATATCCATTTTCATGACACTTTTCTACTAGATGTGGACCCAATTATCTTGTTATTAGCTTTCCTTTGAAATATTTGAACCTAGAATCATATAACAGGGTCCAATATCCTTCTTGACAAGTATTTTACCTGATATTATTGTCATGTTAGACCTTTATTTGTAATAGTATGACTTCAGTGTGTAGGAGAGCTTGCATCCTGAACTCATCTAAGCCATTAAGTTGGAGCAAACTTTCTTTTTTTGTTGTAGTGAAGTCTAAGTCCAACTTATCTACCATTCTCAAAATGTTATATTCGAACTCAATAGAAACCAAAGACTTCTTCCCATAAACCAAATCATATGGAGTGAATCTAGTGGTGGTTTTCCAAGTGGTGCTATAGGCCCAAGTGGCCTCCACTAGTTTGTTTGCCCAATATTTACTGTTGCTGCTAACAGCCTTGGTGATGATGCTCTCCAATGCTCTATTTGTGACCTCTACTTGCCCATTTTATTGAGGGTTATAGGAAGTGGATGTCTTGTGTTAGATATGGTGTTGCCTCATGAGATCCTCAATCAGATTTGATGTGAATTTTGATCCTTTATTTGTGACTACCTCCCTTGGATACCCAAATTTGTAGAATATTCTTTCTCTTAAAAATTCAACCACTTTCTCCTAAGTTTCTTCTATTACAACCTTTGTCTCGACCCATTTTTTTAAGAAATTAGTGCACACAATGATGTATCTCCTCTATTTTGATGGTGGATCAATTGGCCCAATGAATTCCATGTCCCACTTGTCAAATGGCTCTAAGGCCACTTAATTTTGTAGGGAAATCTCATCCTTGGGTGTGGGTTTTCCCATCCTTTGGCACTGATCAAATATGGTGGTGTATCTCCTTGCATATTGATGTAAAGTGGGCCAATAGTAACCATCTTGTAAAACTTTAAAGGTTGTCCTCTCAGCAGCAAAATGACCCCCACAAGGTCCATCATGACATGCTAATAGGATTTCAAAGAGGTCTTCTTCCCATACACATATCCTAAAGATATGATATGGTCCCAATCTAAAAATATTCCCCCCAATAAAACTAAAATGAGTACTTTTCCTTACAATCTTGCTTTTCTCTCTGGATGATAGATTAGGAGGGAACCTCCTAGCAACTAAGTAGTTGGCTATGTTAGAAAACCAAGGAGAAAGCACCGAGATGGAAAATATGTGTTCATTTGGAATTTGACAATCCACCATCTCCTCATTACCCGTCGGCAGGGTTAGTCTGGATAAGAAATCTACAACCACGTTTTCTTTCCCTGGTTTGTCAATAATATTAAAATCAAACTATTGTAACAATGAAAACCATCTAATTGTCCTAACACTCACATTATGCTTATTCATCAAATATTTAATGGTTGCATGATCAATATGATCAAAATTTTTACATCCAACGATATAGTGCTTGAATTTGTTCAAAGAATGTACTACAACTAAGAGTTCTTTTTCAGTAATAGTGTAATTAAACTAAGCTTTAGACAGATTCTTACTAATGAAATCAATAACATAAGGCAATTTATCCTATATTTGTCCCAAGTATTCCCCCACAACTTTTTCTGATGCATCAATATGGATGGAAAGGCAATTCCTAGTTGGGACCCCTAAGGATGGGTGCAGTGTTCAACTTTTCTTTCAATACTTCAAGGGCCTCTTAACATTTGCTTGTCCAACAAAAATCTGAATCCTTGGCTAGTAATCCAAACAAAGGTGAAGCCACTTTACTAAAGTATTTGATGAACCTTCTATAATACCAAACTAATCCGAAGAAACTCCTAACATATGTTTTCTTCTGAGGGGTAGGGACCCTTTTGATGATGTAAATCTTGTTTGGGTCAACCTGTATCCATTCCTTGGATATAGAATGGCCAAGGACAATCCCTGCATTCATCAAGAATTCACACTTCTCAGGGCTCATTGAGAGATGCATTTAAATACATTTATTCAATAATTTACATAGATTAGATAGAGCTTCTTGGAAGTCACCCCCATAAGAAGTGAAGTCATCCATGTATATCTCAACAGAGTCATG
Source organism: Pinus albicaulis (assembly GCA_034641835.2). Taxonomy (NCBI): domain Eukaryota; kingdom Viridiplantae; phylum Streptophyta; class Pinopsida; order Pinales; family Pinaceae; genus Pinus; species Pinus albicaulis. The sequence goes on from CM076579.1 coordinate 178,512,384, forward strand.
AGCAAGTTTAGAAAAGATACCTAAAATTTTCCTCTGAAAAGTAGCAGGGGCATTGCACAGACTGAATGAGAGAATTGTATAGGAAAAAGTGCTCCAAGGTCATGTAAATGTGGTCTTGTCTTCGTCTTCAGGGTTGATTTGGATATGATTGTAACCACTAAATCCATCCAAGAAGGAAAATAATTTCGTTCTCGCAATACCATCTAGGAATTGGTCAATGAAGGGAACTAGAAAATGGTATTTATTTTTGGCCTTTTTAAGCTCTCTATAGTCAAGACAAATCCTCCACTTTCCATTCTTCTTTGGGACTAAAACCAGAGGGGACACCCACTCACTATCTTAGATGGGGTATATGAACCCTACATCTAGTAGCTTTTGTAATTATTCTTTCATAATATCCTTAAGGGTTGGTTTCATCCTCCTCTGGGGTTGGCGCACAGGTTTTCATCCCTCCTTGATGTAAATATGATGAGAAAAAACTGAGGGGTGCACCCCTTTCATTTCATTATAATCCCAAGAAAAATTATCTAACTGTTCTCTCAGTATATTGAAAAATTGTTCTTCTTTTTTGGCTAAGAGAGAGGGGTTTCCCCATTGATAGTATTGGGAAGGATATGGCTGAAAAGGATGGTTGATAAGATTAGGAGGATATGGAGGAGAATATAGCCAACAAGGAGGTGTGGACCATGATGGATGAGTGGAAGGGAACCAAGGATGGGAAGGTGCATTCTGATTTGGATTGTAATAAGAGTAATGTGCACCTTTCATGCCTCGTTGATATGGATGAGGTCCTTGAGCTGCATCCTTTGATTAATGAATAAAATTTGCTATGACCCACCTTTTTCTCCTTGGCATATCACTTTGAGGCCTCACAAAGAGGTGCATTTTTCTATTGCATGGATTTCTTCACAGACTAGGCAAACTTCTATGACATTCAATGAGAATTCATTCCTATGATGTCTTTTAGTGCATCTAGGGCAGAAGATGGCTATATCCATATCTACTTCCTCTTGATTTCTCTTGATTTTCATGGTATGCATTTGCAATGAAAAGGTATGCAAAATTTCACTCTTGAAATCCTCCAACATGTTTTTTGTCTCATTCTTGATGGATGTTGTGGAGGAAGAGGAATTGACCAAACCTTGACTAGACCCACATTTTTTCCTGGCATTCCTAGAGTGATTCTTGAACACATTTTTGATGTCATCATAAGGTAATTGAGATATATATCCTCCAGACATCATGTTGAGGATCTACGACACTTCCTCTCTAATCCCTCAGAGAAAAACTAGCTTGAGTGAATTAGGATCAAGGGTACAATTGGCCCTCCTATAGTTGGGAAGGGTTTTCTACAGGAGAGGAATATTTTTCTATAGGAGAGGTAGAGTATGCCACAGGAGGAACATGGGAAGCTACAAGAGAAGAAAAATGAGCTACATGAAGAAGAAGCCTCATGTAGCATTCTTGTTGCACCACTTTCCTTCACTTTCTTTCTCCCTACTTCAACCTTAGCTTAGTTAGGATGAATAATGACCTTTAGATGTGATTTAATGATCAAGATAAGATCCTAGACCACTCCAACCATTCCTTTTCCTCACTACAAAAAAATAGTAGAATTAGTCTTTCAATTACAAGTAAGTTACAAATTAAATTTCTGATTTTCTAGCAAGTGTGAAGAAGATAGATGATACATGAAATTATGTTACTAATTTGATGAATGATGTAAGGTAGAGTAGCTTTCCTTCTAAAATTATATTATCTTTCTTTATTCATCATGAAACGATAGTTATCATCTACAAATTGAACATATGGTAGTTTTGATTTCCTAGTTAGATTCAGTTTTTAATTGTACTTCCATCAATGATTTTTTACTATAGACAAGTACGAGGAATGTTCTATGAAAAACCTGGTCTAATGTCATAGTTGAGGGTGGAATTAGTGGAATCCAATCTAATTTGCATATATAATTTTCACCTATAATTTTGTACGGACCCTGGGTTGATTAGGATTCAAAGTTTTGATTCAACTAGGTGTAGATATTGATCTTAGAGCTTAACATTGTCATTTTTAAATTTTATGTGATGTATAAGACACTTAATTTATGATAATGATAATTTAGTTATTAAGTTGCATCTGAGTTAGTTTCAAACGTTCAAGACCCTTGGGTTTGGGCCCAACCCAGTGGCTTAGGTCCCTCTTGTGTATTTGTGTTTTGTTCTTAGCTTCAATATTTTCATAGATTTCTTTCATTTCAGTAGAGGTTAAGCCATAAAAAATTGTGAGTGGAAGCTTCTGCGTCACCTAATTTGTGGGAGAATTGTTCGAAGGATTCACACTCTCAGTAAAAAATATTGTGTTTATGATTTCTTGGAAATATATGAATTTCAGTTTTCCTTCTTCATATTTGATTTCAGTGGCTTAGAAGTCAGTTTGGTGATCAGAGTAGTTTTAAAGCATAGAATATATGTTATTCAAATTCAACTCATCTTTTCCTTCATATTTATTATTGCTATGTTAATGATCAATAAATGAATGTATGTGGGTGATTGCAGGGGATTTTTTAAGCTGTAAGGAAGGGAACCTATTTCACCTCCATCTTGGACTCCTCCATATTCTCTCTCCATCTCTCAATCCCATCTCTGAAACTTTGTTTCCACAATCAATTTTCTTAAAACATTGTGGCCATTCATCCCAGTGCCATACAAACTTTTGATAGGTCCTAGGCTTGGCTAGGACACTTCCTCAACCTTCCTTAACTCTCCCTAACCTTGTTCCACCTCTTCATGCCTTGAAGACTTCATATCCACCCTAAAAACACCCTCAGAACCCCTCCTGTAGCATTACATGACCTAGTGTAGTAGCCTCCTATAGCATGCTTGTAGCACCACTTTCCTTCACCTGATTTTCTCCCCACTTAAACCTTAGCTTAGTTAGGATTAATAATGACCCCCAATTGTGATTTGATTATCAAGAGAAGCTCCTATACCACTCCAACCATTCCTTTTCCTCATTGAAAAAACATAGTAGAATTAGTCTTTCAATTACAAGTAAGTTACAAATTGAATTTCTGATTTTATAGCAAGTGTGAAGTAGATAGATGATACATGAAATTTTGTTACTAATTTGATGAATGATGCAAGGTAAAATATCTAGGAAAAAATTCTTCATTTTGAAAGAGAAGCATGTTGAGGACATGAATGGATTCAGAAGAGAAAGTCGGCTTTACCCATATGATGAGGTGTCTTACCATATCCTCAAGTATATATTTTGTGAATGGATATTGAGTGTGGTATCTGCTTACCACTTCATATTGATCCATAAGTTGAGATTCAAGGCATAATTTCCTCTCCCTCAAAGGCTTAGTGTCCCACATTTTCTCCTACAGTCAATCATTGAGATGAGTCAAAAGGTGAGGCAAGGAAAGAGCCAACACTTAGCTCACCATTTCCTCATTAAGTTAATAGTGATGGATGATTTGAGAAACTTAAATATCCCCATCCTATGGACTAAATTTGTTGACATGGACATGGAAAATTTCATATAAACCCAAGGCATCACACCTTGGGAGACACAAGACTCTAATACTGGAGCTAAAGAAGGAAAAATAGAGGAGGGAGAGGCAGCAAAAATATAAGAGGAGGAAATAAAAATATAGGAAACAAAGGCATAGGAAGGAGAAGAAGAAATCAGATAAGAAGAGGGGGAGAATCAAGTAGAAGGAAGGGTAATCCTTAAGGATACTTCTAAAACTCAAGAAGCAGAGAAAAAACCAACTCAAACAACTCTATCTCTAGGGAATAATGAACAAGAGGTAGGTGCAACCTTAGCTACATTGGGCACACTTTTCAAGCCAAAAAGGAAACAATCAAGATAAGGTATCTACCCCTTATAAGAAAAGCTATGTTAGGAGTTTCTTGGGATTAGCTAGGTATTATATAAGGGTCATCAAATAATTTAGTAAGGTGGATTCACCTTTGTTTGGATTACTCGCCAAGGATTCATATTTCTGTTGACAAGAAATTGTTAGGATGCCCTTGAAAAGTGATGAGCCCTGGTATTGCACGAAGAGTGTTGCAACTCCCAAGGGATCCTCAACCCAATTTATTGACTCGAGGTTTGTACAAAATTAGAGGTGACAATGCTATATGCACAGTAGATTGGATTCCACACATTCCACCCTAAAATATGACATTAGACCATGTTTTTCAAAGACCATTCCTCCTACTTTTTGGTAGTGAAAAATTGTTGATGGAAGTAAAATTAAAAATTGACTCTAACTAGGAAATAAAAATTGCCATTTGTTTAATTTGTAGATGCTAACTATGATTTCATGAAGGGTAAATAAATTTAATCTACTTGCAGAAGGAAAGCTACTCTACCTTGCATCATTCACCAAATTAGTAACATAATTGCATGTATCATCTATCTACTTCACACTTGCTAGAAAATCACAAATTTAATTTGTAACTTGCTTGTAATTGAAAGATTAATTCTACTTTATTTTTGTAGTGAGGAAAATGAATGCTTGGAGTGGTATATGAGCTTCTCATGATCATCAAATCATAGTTAGGGGTCATTATTCATCCTAACTGAGCTAAGGTTGAAGGGGGGATCAAAGCAGGTGAAGGAGAGTGGTGCTTCAGGCATGCTACAAGAGGTTGCTACAGGAGGTCCTGTGATGCTATAGGAGGACCTGTAATGCTATAGGAGGGGTTTTGAGGATTTTTTAGGGTGAAGATGAAGTCTTTAAGGCATGAAGAGGTGGATCAAGGTTAGGGAAAATTAAATATGTTCCCTTTCTTGAAACTTAACACAACCTCGCAATCAAACACATACATTCATTCATTGATTATTAACATAGTGATAAGAACTATGATGGAAAAGATGAATTGAATTTTAATTACATTTATTCTATGCTTTAATACTTCTCTGATCACCAAAATGAATTACAAGCTACTAGAAGCAAATATGAAGAAGGACAACTAACATTTATCTATTTCCAATAAATCATAAACACAATATTTTTGACTAAGATTGTGAATCCTTCCAATGATTCTCCCACGAGACAGGTGATGCAGAAGCTTCCAATCACATATTTTTATAGCTTAATCTCTACTGAAAAGAAAGAAATCTATGAAATGCTTGAAGCTAAGAAAAAAACACAAATACATAAGAGGGAACTAAGCCAATGGGTTGGGCCCAAACCCAAGGGTATCAACCCTATGAAACTAACTCAGATGCAACTTAATAACCAACTTCTCATTATCATAGATTAAAAGTCTTATAAGTCTTATACATCCATAAAAGTTCAAAATGATAGTGTCAAGCTTTGAGCTCAATAACTACAACTAGATGAATTAAAACTTTGAATCCTAATGAGTTTTTCATATTGTTTATTTATAAAAAAGGGTAGCTAATAGAAACTCCTTTGAAAATAGGATTGATTCCCTCCTTGATCTCAAAAATAGTTGATCTTTTCCTTTTTTAGCTTCACTTGCACTAGGAGTGACTTGACTACCAATGATTTCGAATTGATGGTAGAGGATGTTGTGATCCCAAGCTGAGTTAGGAAGTGAAGTCCTAATGCATTTGGGCCTAGGTAGTGATTTTGCCCCTAGGTATACCCATAAACCAACACAAGGTTTCACCTTTAAGGGTAGAGGGGAAAAACTTCAGCTTCTCATCAGAGGCATAGTCATAGGTCCTACAAGCAACAAAAAATTGAAACATTAAGGTGCTAGGATCCTCAGAGGATAGGCTATGGAAGTGTGGAAGGGAAACAAGGCTTATGTTATTCATTCTATCCTCTACATTAGTTTCTATGATGGGAAATATCTCATTGTTTCTATTTTCAACCATAGTTTGGGTAGGTGAAGTGGGTTCTTCTTCTTCCCCAATAGGTTCTTCAAAAATTTCACATTTCTCACCTAGAGGGTCTTCTAACTCCCCTGTAGTCAGAGAGGGAATTTTACAATCACCGAATAAGAGTGAAGGTTGACTGCTTGAGGGTGTGGGGGTTTTTGGTAAGAATTTTCCTTGATTATCCCTACTCCTACGAGGCATGAAATGATTTTTTTCTTGATTTTTTTCATGTTTTCAAAATTGAATGAAAAACAGAAAGCAAGAAACAATTATTAGGAAGAAACAATAATCTACTTAGACACCTCCCTGACAATGACGCCAAAACGTGGTGAGCCCTAGTATTGCACCAAGAGTGTTGCAACTCCCAATGGCTCTTCAACTCAATCTATCAACCCGTGGTTCGTACAAAATTAAAGGTGACAATGCTATATGCACAGTATAATGGATTCCACTCATGACACCCTCAAATATGACATTATAAGAGGTTGTTTATATACCATTCCTCCTACTTTCCTGTAGTGAAAACTTGTTGATGGAAGTACAATTAAAAACTAACTCTAACTAGGAAAGAAAAACTGCAATGTTTTCAATTTGTAGATGTTAATTATCATTTCATGAAGGATAAAGAAAGATAATCTATTGTCAAAATGAAATATACTCTAACTTGAATCATTCATCAAATTAGTAATAGAATTGCATGTATCATCTATCTCCTTCACGCTTGCTATAAAAAATGAAAAATTTAATTTGTAACTTGCTTGTAATTGAAAGACTAATTATAATTTATTTTTTCACTGAGGAAAAGGAATGGTTGGAGTGGTCTAAGAGCTTCTCTTGATCATAAAATCACACCTGCAGGTCATTATTCATCCTAACTGAGTTAAGGTTGAAGTAGGTAGAAAAGCAGGCGAAGGAAAGTGGTGCTATAGGAATGCTACAGGAGGTCCTGTAATGCTACAAGAGGACATGTAATGTTATAAGAGGGGTTCACATGGTGTTTTTAGGGTGTAGATGAAATATTTATGGCATGAAGATGTGGATCAAGGTTAAGGAGAGTGGAGGAAGGTTGGGGAAGCTTCCTATCCAATCCTAGGACCTCTTAGAGGTCTTTCTTGCACCAGGATGAATGCCCATGGTGTCCTAAATTTTGTAAGTAGAGTGACTGTGGAAACCGAGTTGTAGAGATGGTATTGAGAGATAGAGAGAGAAGATGGAGAAGTCCAAGATGGAGGTGAAATAGGTTTCGTTCCTTGTAGCTTAACACAACCTTGCAATCAGCCACATACATTCATTCATTGATAATTAACACAGTGATAATAACTATAATGGAAAATATGAGTTCAATTTAAATAAAATCTATTCTATGCTTTAACACTACTTTGATCACCAAACTAAATTCTAAGCCACTAAAATCAAATATGAAGAAGGAAAAATAACGTTCGTTTATTTCCAAGAAATCATAAACACAATATTTTTTACTGAGATTGTGAATCCTTTCAACCATTCTCCCACAAGAGAGGTGAGGCAGAATCTTCCAATCACCTATTTTTATAGCTTAACCTCTACTGAAATGACAAAAATCTATGATATGCTTGAAGCTAAGAACAGATCACAAATACACAAGAGGGACCTAAGCCACTACGTTGGGCCCAAACCCAAGGGTCTCACCCCTCTGAAACTAACTTGGATGCAACTTAATAACCAACTTATCATTATCATAAAGTAAAAGTCTTATACATCACATAAAAGTTCAAAATGACAGTGTCAAGCTCTGAGCTCAACAACTAGACCTAGCTGAATCAAAGCTTTGAATCCAAGTGAGATTTTCATGTTGTTTATTTATACAAAAGGGTAGATGATAACATCTCCCTTGAAAATAGGAGATATTTCCCCTTTGATCTCGAAAATAGTGGATCTTGTCCTTTTTGAGCTTCACTTATGCTAGGAGTGACTTGGTTTCCAATGAATTCAAACTGATGGAAGAGGATGATGTGATACCAAGCCGAGTTAGGGAGTTAAGGATGTGTACAAACCCCCTAGATTCTCTCCTGGTTGTCTCCATCTAGGCTCCGAATAGTAAATACCTAAAAAATTCTTCATTTTCCTGCAATTAAACCACATTAGGTCACATACTATGAAAAACACCTTTTACTCTTCTTACTAAGCATAATATAATAAAAAATGTGAATTAATGTGAGAAAAAGATAGTTTTAAGGCTCGAGGATGACATCATGATCTTCAAAATATACCTATTGATGAGACTCATCATTGACCACCATGTCACCAAGTGGATACTACATTAACTCCCATTACTCACATATCTAGGGTTAGTCATGTGTGGAATTTCAAAATATTCTAGAGCATCATAAACCCTAACTCCAATTAAGGATTCATACATGAAAAAATCCCAACCTTAACCCTAGATGACTATGAGGAAATGTGAAATAATGAGCCACTAAGAAGAGAACGGATGCAATTATTTTGTTATTGTTATTGTTCAATGCTTGAGTAGAGCATATAGGAGTGAATATTGAAGCATGAAAAAGGAGGGAGAAGATTAATCCATAGTGTCCATAACAATTTAGAGTGAGTGCCCATTTCTTTGTAATTACATTTCATAACTGTGAAAAGGAGACAAAAGCACAGGAATCACCTTCTAGCTAGTTATTCTCTTATATTGGGTTACCCATGCCACATATTATGTTCATTTGTGTATATGGTGTGTTCAGTTGCTTGTTTCTTTCTTTTTTATTTTAATTATTTCCATAATTGTGAGCACTATTCTAGTAATCTTAAATTATCTAATATAATGAAATAAATAGGAAAATATTTCAAAATGTTGTAGGATATGTCACGAAAAACTATTCAAGTGAAATATCCATGGTAGCTTACAAATCATACTAGTGTCAAAGTAGTTTTCTTTGGGTATTTTTGGAAGTTATAGATGCAAGAATTGTATTAAGAAGAAGTCTCAAAACCCTAGCCATGGTGGATAACATGAGGGAACATGGATATTTATTAAGTTGGAAGAAAAAATTACTAATATCTCTCATAACATATCTATCCTCATGGTAGCTCTAGATACCAATTTTGGACCTTCTAAGTAAGTTGGTGGTTGTACCTAAAAAGTTTGATCAGATGTGAAATCAAGAGATAATAAAGACCTAGAAAAGGAGGTGAAAAAATAGCTGGAGAAAGAGAAACCCAGTTCCAATGTCACCACTTCTACACAATATCTATTTAAAATGGAAGCGAGAGTGGACATTAAATTCTATTAAGGGAGTATTGATGTTGTTAAGTTGAATAATTGGCTGCAATAGTTATAAGTTTATTTTAGTTCCCATAAAATAGGAGAAGAGTATAAGCTTTCACTTTTTACTTGAAATTAAAGGGTCATACCCTAACTTGGTTGGAAATTCACACGTAGAAATTTAGGCTAGAGGGAAATCCTCTCATAACTAAGTGGGAGGTATTTAAAACCATCATCAAGTCCCATTTCTATCTTATTGGGTATGTAGAGTGTTGATGGATATGTTGACATCACTTTTAACAGGGGCAAGGGTAGAGCGTGCAAGAGTACACCATCAAGTTAAAAAAAATGCCAATTATATTTGATATATCTCCCAAGAATCTAGGCATACTCCAATCAGTTGGTGGCTATACATATTCATCTACTAAAGAAAGTGATGCTCTTTAAACTTAAAAAAATTAAAGCAATTTGTTTCCAATCACAATATCTATATACTATAGGCAATAAGAAAGGACCTCCAAGTGGTTCCAAATAGAAATACCACCAAGATGCTTCCAAGGAGGGAAAGGTGAATTGTATAGGAAAGGACAAGAAGAAAAAAAACACTGCACATCAATTAAGGATCCAAACAACTACTAGAACCATTGTAATATGATGGTCACACTAAACAAAGGTGTTCAAAGCTACATCTACAGTTTAATCAAAAGAACCATAACAATGATGCTAAGAAGAAGAACCTATTAGCTATGGATATAGGCAACCAAGTAGATAGTAGCTTAGATGTAGATGAAAATGTTTTCTAAGCTAAGGTGCAAAAGGAGGTGAAATTGAGTATCCTTCATCATAAGGAAGAGAAGGAGATTACTAAACTCTTAAGGTGCATGCTATATTCAATTTTGGTTCAAAAGCCAACCTCATAGCAAAAGATCTAGTTTGTAAGCTCGGATTGGAAGTTCATGATAAAATATACTCATATTGATTAGTATAGCTAAATAAATATGTAAAGCTCGAGGTCACCAAAAAATGTAAGATATTTTTTTCTATAAGTGAAAAGCATACTAATGAAGTGGAGCTAGAGGTAATACCACTTGATGTATAAGTTACTAAATCTATATGATGAACGCAATATTCACGAGGAGAAAACACCTAAACTAATAATCAAGGATGGTAATTATTTCATCATAAATTCACATAAAGGTAAACCTAATATCTATTTAGTAAATGCTAGATATGAAAATAAATTAATAAGTTCTAGTAGGAAGTTAATATTACTTTTCATAAGAGAGAATCAACTAGGTGATGAATCAATAAAAGTAAAGGACTATGTGGAGGGATGCAATATAGAGTAGAAACATGAATTGGATGGTTTATTGCAAGAATATTGAAAATTGTTTCATGGGCCTAAAGGGTTACTACCTAACATGGAAATTAAGCATGATATATTTTTTATGCTTGACTGTCAAATGTCAAATATTGGGTTGTATAGATATGTTTTCCTAGAAGTAGACAAATTGTAGAAACTACTGGAGAAAGGAGTAGTTTAACCAATAACCTCACCTTGTAGGTCACCTATCATCATAGTACCCAAGAAGGATGGGACTTGAAAAATGTTTATCAACTATAGAACTTTCAATAAGATAACTCTCAAGATTCAATACCCTATACCTAGGATTGATGATTTGTTAGAATAGTTGCAACATGCCAAGTAATCCACCAAGTTAGATCTCAAATTAGGATACCAGTAGGTAGGAATTAAAGTAAATGACACATGGAATATTGCATTCAAGACAAGGTAAGGTCTATATGCATGGTTGGTAATGCATTTTTGTTTATGTAATGAACCACCTACATTTATGTGTTGGATGAATGATGTAATAAGTCTCTTTTTAGTTTCATTTGTGATAGTGTACTTAGATGGTATATTATTTTATAGCTCCACCAAGGAAGAGAATATCTCACAACTCATTTAGATGTTAGAGACTCAATAATGGCATCATCTAATGGATAAACATAAGAAACATGAGCTTATTTAACAGTCTGTCAACCCGTCAATAGTTCCCCTACATTTCAACCAAAATGAAGGTCCCCCATTGAAATTTTTGGAAAATTCCCCTCCTTCTTGCACTTGATTGGTTGATGGTTCTTCCTATCTATATCGTTTTGCTTTTAATATTTTTGGTCCTTTGAGATTTAATTATGATTTGTGGCATTTCGTCATTGGGATTGTTACCTTAAGTGCTTCACCTTAACTAATTTTCAGATGTCGATCTTGGTCACCCCATTGAATTTAACTTCTCCCACAACCTTTGTGATCACATATTTGATGAGTATCCCAATGGAAAAAACTTCAGTGTGTTCCTCTAGTAATTTAAAAGTTTGATTGCTTTTCACTTTGTTAGGATGCCTTTCTTGTTTGAGTGGTTTGTTTTAAATTGTGTAAATAGTTTTTCATTTAATAATTTGTTTTTAGTTTTATATCTAAGTTTTAATTTGTTTTTAGTTTTATTATGGTTTCATTTGATTATTTTGTTTTTAGGTTCATGGAATAGGATTAATTTCTTATTTCGGAAGAGTTGTTGCTAAAGGATCACAAAGAGAAAACTGAAAAATTGCATCACTTTACAAGGGGCGAAATTCAATCTTCATTTCCGGCCAAAAAGCGAATAATTTAAAGAAATGGTTGAAAACCCATTTCCAAAATAGGTCTATTTACATAAAAGTGGATGATTTTCATGGAAAGTGAACAAATTGGGAGAAATCGTGAGATGGATTTTTTTTCCTGATTGGATTTCGTGCCAATCTTAGAAGGCTAATTTCAAAATTTATGAGAAAACCGAGGAAAATCTATCCAAACGGTTGAAAACACACCCGCAAAAGAGATTCATTTTGATAAACCTCAGATTATTTTGCAAATAATTGAATATTTTCGAAGATATAGTCCAATTTCTAAACTAGTTTTTTCTAGAATTCACACTTGGCCAGTTTGATCTTGTAGTCGATTCATGGTGGAGATCTTTTCTTTGATGGAAAAATCGATTTGAGGGAGAGACACATTATAAAATATCTGATATTATTCTTGGGAATGGTTCCTTGGGGTTGTCATCCAAGCAATCAATAGTAGGAGGATCGATCTGTAATATAGGATATTCAAAGGAGAAATGTTGCACATGTAGCAACTATGGGGAATGTGTGTAGGCTTTTGTTATTTTGACTTCATTAAAGTAATATAAGCTCATGGCTACTCTGATATATTTTTCTTAAACTTTTTATATTTTATTTCTCAAAGTTTCTTGAAGGAAACATACTATTGCTCTATGATTTGATTATGTGGACATATAATAGAGAATTAGAGAATTTTGCATTTCTCTTTGAAATTGTTAATTTAGTCTCATAGTTTGTATTGGATCATCTCATCTTTTTGAGATTTTCGTCTAAAGGTTGATGTAGTTTTGAGCATCACTTGAATTCAGGTGGATTGTATCCAAGAGTTTAGGTTGGGAAAGGATGATTTTTTAAAAATTGAATTGACATTAAAATTTTGATTATGTGGACATATAATAGAGAATTTACACAATAGAGAATTTTGCATTTCTCTTTAAAATTGTTAATTCAATTTCATATAGTTTGTATTGGATCACCTCATCCTTTTGAGATTTTCGTCCAAAGGTTGATGAAGTTCTCGAAAGATCACTTGAATTCAGGTGGATTGTATCGAAGAGTTTAGGTTGGGAAAGGATGATTTTTCTTAAATTGAATTGACGTTAAAATTGTAATTTTTTTTTATGTGGTATCTCATTTCATGGTTTATTTATTAAATTTTTTTATAAATATATTATTGGAACATGTTTTAAGCTTAAGAAATAATTGTAGTTCTCCTTTTCATTTATAAATTAACATTAGTTAATTCATTTTTCATTTGATGATAATTCTTGATGTATCAATATATAAGTGATTCTAGTTTGATTTGATTTGTTTATAAAAGCTAAAGACTCACCTTTATATATTTTCTTCTCTACTTTATTATCAAGAACTATCAAAATTATAGACTTGTAATTTCATTCTAGTTATAATCTTCATTCATTCTTCATATGATGTATATGATTGAACATGCACTCATATCTCATGCCAGTTACATGAGTTTCTGACCATTATCCTTTGGTATATATGTACAATTGTATGGTTTGTTTCAACAACATAGAATCACTAGCTGAGATTAGTTAATAGTTTCATTTGTTGGGTGTGGAGCCTGATTATCTTCTTGATTAAGAGGTCTTAGCTACTTAAGGGGGGTGGGGGGTGGCAACAAATAATTCTAACGAGGCCCCCATTAGAGGGGGTTCATGGGCAGCGCTTCAGAAGCTAAAAATAGATGAAATTTTTCCTTGTAAAATATTGTAATTTCATAGTTAATATCATCCATTCATTAGGCGAATGATCTGACAAAAAAATTTATGTTAATTTAGGGATTTTCTCATATAAGGAAACCCTCGATTTTGTTGGACACCTAATCCTCTATGGGTAGGTGTGGAAGGCGAATAGTCAAAGAGGAGTCGAAGTGACCCTGGAATGTGGAATCCAAGAGTCACACCAATGTAATATAAATGCACATCTATGGTTAAAAGAAATACATCTCAAACTTATCTTATCTCCTTGTGTGTGTGTTTACCATGCATTATTTAACATGGTATCAAAGCTCAGGCGAGGCTTGGAATTTTCAGATTTTGTGAGCTTTATTTTTTGCTTCTCTCTCGACCATATTACTTTGCTCTATATTCTACATTCTCTGCCATATTTCTACTCTTTGACGCGATAAATTCTTGAGGTGTGTTGACCATTGAAGAAATCGTGTTCCCTTCAGCACTGTCGAGCTCCCATAGAGTCAGTACTCCACCGACCCAAACTTCATGATATCGTTCGAGGGACTACCAACCGCTTTCATTTACAACCAATGAAAAAGGTGTTCCTGTTGACCTTTTGTACGATTTTAAACCTAATGCACATAACTATTCTCTTCATGTATCTGTTTGACTTGGGTTGTTGAGATTCAACAAGATGATGAAGCTTAGTGAAAATAAGTCACCTTCATTAAGTGGGCCCGCAGGCTATTTCTAGGTGTAAGTCTATTTTTAGACATGGTTATCATATTTCGGAAATTGTAGGATGCTATTTGTGGATGATTTGTCAAGTTGGAAAAATAGATGAAATTCTATTTTTAGAATATTAGGTGAAGTCTATTTATAGATCGTCAATATAAAAATAGATGCATGTCGGTTATTATTAGCTCTTAATAATAATCCGACAATAAACAACAACTTATTCTCTTGGAGAAATTTATTTTAGTATACATATTTGGAAAATTAGTGGGCTGAAGGAATTACGCAATTCCTAGGGTTTACTGGTGGTTCATGCATGGAGGAGTTAGAACTGAAGTGGCAAAGTTATGACAAAGTTGGAAGAGTAGTTCATGGAGTTGTTATTCAGTTTAACTCGGTTATTGGAGTTAAACTCAGTTGAGATAGTTGTATCTAGTCTAACTGAATGATACAATAGTGAGAGTGGAGTGAATTAATTAGTTAATTAATTCAAAAATAATAACTCACTAATCAACTGAAAAAATACAATAGTTAACTACAGTGCATGTCAGTTCCAGTGGAGACCTAGTGGAGAGATAGGTGAAAGGGTGAGATGGACCATCCGTTGTGACTATAGTGATGCATTGATTGCGTCACACACACATTGGAGTTGCCAATGAGGATTGCACAGTCAAGGCAAGGCCAATTTGAATTCATTTAGGGGTCTTCTTCAACAGGGATTGCACAGTGGAGGAAGATTGTCAGGTGGTGAGAAATTGGTTCATTGAGATGCAAATTTCTTCAGATAGTGTGTGAAGATTGTATTGTACTGAGAGCTTGATGTTCTAAGATTTGTATGAGATTGTTACATGATCTCCATGATACATAACATATGATATTTTGGGTTTTTAGCTTCATGCTTTCCCATTAAAAAACTATGTTATGTGCGATTGTTTTCATTGCTTCATGTGTTTGCAATTAAGTTTTAAATTTCCGCAAAAGATTAACAGTGGATGGATTCTGTATTTAGCAAGAGGATAAATATTGTTAGATCACGAGAATATAGATATATACATGCATATGTTATATAATTTCTACATGGTATCAGATCAGTGTTAATTCTTGAAGATTGCAATTGTGAAGAATCTCTAAGTTTGTGTTGGTGGACAATTCGAATTTGCTGCAAAAATTTCTTGGTGGGACAGTTGAGTATACATTGAAATGTATTTCAATGGGTTGCGATTGGAGTATGCCCTTGAGGGTAGCTCGAATTACATAGCCTGGAAGGATAGGATGGAGGTGGTGCTTGGAGATAATGGATTGAAGGAGTTCATCGATAACAATGTTCCTAAGCCGAGTTCTAGCGATGCTGCATTACTTGACGCATGGCAAAAGAAGGTAGCAAAGACAAGAAGGATTCTGTTGGAAGGTGTGAAAGACCATATTGTGTCAAGCCTTCATGAGAAAGCCACACCATTTTCAATGTGGAAGGCTTTGACAGATCTTTTTTAAAGCAGCAGTGACCAGAGGAAGTTGGCGCTGAAATATAAGCCCAGAAAAATAAAAATGGAGAACTGCGACAGTATTCCAAAATATCTCACGAAGTTTTTCCACTGTAGGGATGAACTGGGAAGTGTGGGGATTACTGTTGATGATGATGACTTGGTGAGCTTGGCTCTCCTTGAGCTTCCGAAGAGTTGGCATAGCTACCAAGACTCTGTCAATGGATGGGAGAAACTGCCGAGTTGGGAGTGACTTTGGTCGGATCTTGTGCAGGAGGAGATAAGGTGAAGTACCAGGGATGGCTCTTCATCGAAGAATGAAGATGAAGAGAATTGTGCTTTGGCTGCCAAAGAAAGGAAAGGGAAAGGGAAGAAATTCCACTCCAAATCCGAGGCTAAAGGCAAGAAGCAGGATTTTTCCAAGGTGAAGTGTTTTCACTGTCACGAACATGGGCATTTCACCACTAAGTGCCCACAGAAGAAGAAGAACAAGAAGGCTGCTGGAGCTGCAGCGGGTGAGGCCTTAGTCTCGCAATTTGAACTTGATTTCTCTTTGATCGCATGCTTGGTTTCAAGCTCAATTTGATAGGTGTGGTATCTTGATAGTGGTGCGTCTTTCCATAAGACAGGAGACAAGGAGTTGTCTAGTGACTTGGAGGAGAAGGATCTCTAAATGCATATAGAGATGGGAAACGATGGTAGATATAGTGCGACCGAAATTGGGACCATTACCTTTGAGAGCGAGTTAGGTAAATCGTTTCTATTGAAAGATGTTATGAATGTTCTAGGTCTGAAAAAGAACTTGGTCTCGGTCGCAATGTTGGAAGACAGAGGTTATGACGTTGTTTTTCGTGATGGAAAAGCTTTCCTGCGACATAAAAAAACGGGTCAAACCAAGAGGATAGGGATTTGAGTTAATAATCTCTACAAGCTGGAGGTAGATGGTTGCACTGCAATGATGGGAAAAGCAGAAGAAGTTGTGAGCCGAGATGAGGGCGAATTATGGCACAGGAGATTGGACCATCTTCACCATGGCGCCTTGAAGATTTTGAAGCAGATTTCTACTGGACTTCCCAAGGGTACTCTTGCATAGTCAGATCAGTGCAAGGGATGTACTATGGGTAAGTTTGCAAAGACCACCTTTCATGAGAAGGAGAACCGTGCTTCGGTGATCCTTGAAAGAATTCACACAGACGTGTGTGGACCTTTCTCGAGTTCTTCAATAGAAAAAATAGGTATTATGTTATTTTTGTTGATGAATATTCTCATAGATGTTGGATCTTCTTCATGTAGAAGAAGAGAAAAACATTCTCAAAGTTCTGTGAGTTTAAAACATTGGTGGAGAAGGAGTCAGGGAAGCAAGTGAAGGCTCTGCAGAGCGATAATGGTGGTGAATATATCTCGAATGAATTCAAATAATTCTATAGAAAGAAGGAATTCAAAGAGAACTCATAGCACCTCATAACCCATAGCAGAATGGGGTCATGGAGAGGAAGAACAGAACGATCGTGGGTGATGCACGAGCTATGCTTGAGAGGGATCTAGACTTGCATGCAGTGGAGGAACTGCCAGTTTTGAAATATGAGCCTCCAGATGTGGATCAGCCACAGGAGTAAGTTCATGGAGTGGAGGAGTCCACTCACACAGATCCAAACATCATAACTAGCAAGAAGCGTACCATAGAAGTTGAGAGACTGAAGCTTGATGTGGCACAGAATGTAGGAGTCCCTACATCATAGTGCAGACAAAGATAGTCATTTGACCGATTTACTGGATACATGGCTCTTATGAGCAAGTGTGTCATGACAGAGCCATCTTCTTTCGAATAAGCAGTGTAGGAGCCCACATGGGTAGATGCCATGGTGGAGGAGTATGATTCCATTGTTAGAAACGATGCTTGGGAGATTGTTCCAAGGCCGGTGGGAAAATAAGTGGTAGGTTCAGGATGGATCTACAAGGTAAAGCAAGCTGCTGATGTGAGCGTCGAGAAGTATAAGGAAAGATTTGTTGCCCGGGGCTTCTCATAGATCGAGGGGATTGACTATGAAGAAACCTTTGCACCTGTCACACGATATTCTTCCATAAGGACCATCCTTGCTCTCTCAGCGCAGATGGGTTGGAACATTCATCAGATGGATGTGAAGATTGCGTTCCTTAATGGGATCATTGAGGAAGAGGTGCACATTGAGTAGCCTGAAGGATTTGCGATCTATAGCAGCGAGTCACATGTGTGCAGGCTCAAAAGAGCATTGTATGGGTTAAAGCAAGCACCATGTGCTTGGTACACTCGGTTCGAAAACTATTTCACCAGACTTGGTTTCACCAAGAGTGAGGCGGATGAAAACTTGTACCAAATTGTGGAGGAGGGTAAGATTTTAATCATTGTTCTTTATGTTGATGATTTAATACTAACGGGTGATGAGCAGTTGATACACTCATGCAAGGCAGATCTTGCAAAGGAGTTCGAGATGAAGGATTTGGGCCTCCTTCATTATTTCCTTGGATTGGAAATATGGCAGTGGGAAGGTGAACTGTTTGTGTCTCAAGGCAAGTATGCTTGAGAGATACTGGAGAAGTTTCACATGTAAGGCTGCAAGCCCGTCGACACTTCTCTTCCAGGAAACTGGAGGAAAGAGGATGCTACATCGACAGAGGTAGTGGATGCCACTGTTTATCGACAGTTGGTGGGTTCGCTCATGTATTTAGATAGTAGAAGATCGGACATATGCTATGTAGTGAACCAACTTTCATAAGCGATGGTTAAGCCTACCAAGCTCTTTCGGAAGGTAGGCAAGCATGTCCTAAGGTATCTCAGGGCCACATATGAATATGGATTATGGTACAGATAGATGGATGAGGTGAAGTTGCATGGCTTCACTGATGCAAATTGGGCAGGTAGCCCAATGGATAGAAAGAGCACATCAGGAGGGATTTTCAGTAGCGGGTCTACAACAGTTTCTTGGTACAACAGGAAATAAAGATCTGTGGCACTCAGTTCAGCGGAAGCGGAATACATGGCAGCGAGTCAAGCTGCATGTGAGGCTATCTGGATGAGGAAGATCATGGTTGGTTTGTTCAGTTCAAATTTAGATCCTACAGTGATACATTGTGATAATCAGAGTTGCATTAAACTCTCGATTAATCCTGTGTTTCATGATAGATCTAAACATATTGATATCTGGTATCATTATATCAGAGATTGTGTGCAGTGGAAGATCATGTTGCTTCAGTACATTCCTACGGAAGATCAGGATGTAGATATTCTGACGAAAGCGCTCACGAGGAGAAAATTTGAATACCATAGAGGCAGGATCAGGGTGAAGGATAATCCCTATCTTGTTGAGAGGGAGTGTTGAGATTCAACAAGGTGATGAAGCTTAGTGATAATCAGTCACCTTCACTAAGTGGGCCCACAGGCTATTTTTAGGTGTAAGTCTATTTTTAGAGATGGTGATCATAATTCAGAAGTTGCAGGATGCTATTTGTGGATGGTTGTTCAAGTTGGAAAAATAGATGAAATTCTATTTTTATAATATTGGGCGAAGTCTATTTATAGATCGTCAATCTAAAAATATATGCATGTCAGTTATTATTAGCTCTTAATAATAATCCAACAATAAACAACAACTTATTCTCTTGGAGCACTTTATTTCAGTATATAGATTTGGAAAATCATTGGGCTGAAGGAATTACGCAATTCCTAGGGTTTACTGGTGGTTCATGCATGGAGGACTCAGTTAGAACTGAAGTGGAAAAGTTATGACAAAGTTGGAACAGTAGTTCATGGAGTTGTTATTCAGTTTACCTCAGTTATTGGAGTTAAAATTAGTTGAGCTAGTTGTATCTAGTCTAACTGAATGATACACTAGTGAGAGTGGAGTGAATTAATTAGTTAATTAATTCACAAATAATAACTCACTAATCAACTGAAAAAATACAACAGTTAACTACTATGTATTTCAGTTCCAGTGGAGGCCCAATGGAGAGATAGGTGAAAGGGTGAGATGGACTATCCGTTGTGACTATAGTGATGCATTGATTGCATCACACACACATTGGAGTTTCCAATGAGGATTGCGCAGTCAAGGCAAGGCCAATTCGAATTCATTCAGGGGTTTTCTTCAGCAGGGATTGCGCAGTGGAGGTAGGCTATCAGGTGGCGAGAAATTGGTGCATTGAGATGCAAATTTCTTCAGATAGCATGTGACGATTGTATTGTACTGAGAGCTTGATGTACTAATCTTTGTATGAGATTGTTAAATGATCTCCATGATACATAATACATTATAGTTGGGGTTTTTAGCTTTAGGATTTCCCGTTAGACAATTGTGTTATGTGCGATTTTTTTTATTGCTTCATGTGTTTGCAATTAAGTTTTAAATTTCTGAAAAATATTAACAGTGGAAGGATTCTGTATTTAGAAAGAAGATAAATATTGTTATATCAGGAGAATATGGATATATACATACATATGTTATATAATTTTTACATGGGCACTCCTCTAACATGTCTGAGATCATCGTTCCGATATATAATTGTCTCTGACTATAACATATAACACTTATCTGCACCCTGAATGCCTTTGAATGCATTTACCTCTCTTGCTGACTCTGTCCATCTCTACTCCATCGAGCCTAACAACATATATTAACGCTCCATATCACATCAATGCTCCAACATCATGGATCTGATACGCACCCAAAACCACTATCATCTCTACTCCACTGTCTACATGTTTCCTCAGTATACACTGCTCACCCATAGTCATGCATACACCCTCAAAATCGTACTCAAGTCCTCCACTCTGCAGTGAAAATAACATAGAGCACTCTGCTCCACACATACACAGTGCTCCCTCTTCACTACCACTTCGATCTAGCGTCCTCTCTCTACCTGTGACCTTTGAAAACATACTAGACCTTAGAATATTTTAAAATGACCTAGTGGAAAGAATCGACATCCAGATCAAAGCAATCATCTTTCATTGTAAAATGAAGGATAATACAGTGGCAACGCATACTGTGGTGGACCAGATTTGCAAAAATAAATTCGATGAATTTTGGCCGCGGATGAAGAAATCTCGATTGCTGACCTAAATTTGGATTTTTTTAACCTCCAAAGAAGTGGATACAAAGCATCAAAGGAGATTGGATTCGTGTTTATCATCTTGATTTTTGGGAAGCGTAAGGATATCTCTCAATTTCTAAATAAAACGTGGTTCGGGTAAATTTGGCGTCGTTGCCTTGCGGTCACAAACCGATGTTACTTATAGCTGTGGGTCTTGTGGGTATCCTTTGAATTTGAGCTCATCAAACCGCATAACATCAAATATTGGTTCAACGTACCAAAAGGCCATTAAGAAAGGCATAATTTATTTCTTGTCCATTAATGTGAGCAGGTTCACTCAGGTTGACGAAGTTAAATATCCTCCCTATTCCTAGCGTCGTTGCTAGGTGATGGAATTCAAAATAGAGAACCTCGCGGCTAGGGTGAAATAGCCCCTCAGAATGTGCCTGTTAGGCCTAAATATTGTGCAATTTGTTGGGTTTAGTTTAATTTTTATGAATACATTGTATATTTTAGTTGGTTTTCCATGATAAATTCGCAAATTGGAACATGCTGAAAAATTGTTCGATATTCTTGCGGCTATTTAACGAAGGTTGACAGATACCTTTGGTAATATTAAAATTCAAGTCTAATTTTTTTTGGAGCTTTTTCGTAGGGAATCGATAAGGGATATTTCCTTGTGTCTTCTGTGTTGTATTAAAGGATGGAGTAGGCATGGGTTGCATGCAGGTCAGCAGAGATTATCACAATCGACGAGACACTGTTTGGTCGACGTATATTATCAAATATATGGTGCTCAATGTTTAACGTGGTATGAACGAACTGAAGCCCACTTCCAACAACAAACCTCTACTTACAAGTAGAGCTATATTTTGCTAAGCTTAAGAGGTATACAGAGGATATAATTACCTAGAAACCAAAAATATTTTTTTTGTCACCTTTGTGAAATTGGTGGAAGAATTGGCCAAACAAAGTCTCAAAAATCTAATGGACAGGGTTGGTGGTCTGTCAAGAAAACCAAATTATTTACATTTTTACTGAATTTATTTTATAGAGCAATTTTGAGGTAAAGGATATTGATGTTGATGCACCTTTTTTCTCACATTTAAGTGAACCAAGCTTAGAAGCAACGAAGAAAAACATTGCTTTTATTGGTGAAAGAGGGTGGAATTTGAATTGCTAGTTGTGAGTTTATTGTTAGCCTAGTTTGTGAAATCATTCTTACATCATAACTTGTAAAAGAATTAATGAGTTATTAGAAATAATAAATACTCTGATACTATCCACTACGGATGGGATGGTAAACATCAACAATGAAAATCTTTCCGATATCCAAAACTGTCTACAAAATGCATGGGAAAAGATTGATTTTCTGGAACTACAATCTCAGCTTCAACAAGAAGAATTAAAATAGAACGGTCATCATTCTGGACCTGTTTTTGTTCAAAAAATTAAAAGAGACTCCCATGAGTAGCAAGTAAATAGTGCTGTGGTTGATTCACATTCAGTGCCTAGTTTAAGAGCAGATATGCATGTAGGTGTCAAAATCCAGCTTGGACTTCCCAAGACCATCATCAAACCTTGGGAAGAGCTTGTCCATAACAAGCACATAACTAGTCTTGGATATGACAAGGAGTTGTCCTTTCATATTCTGGACTACTCCAAGCCCATAAAATTCCCGAGTTCTGGATTTCTTCATGATATCTCACCTACAACTGTTTTGGATCATGTTCCTCTTCCAAAGCAGCAACAACATATTGACAAATTCCAACACTATGATCATGTTGGCCATATTAAAGATCACTGTTTCAATCTTCACCCATTTAAGCACTGTGGTCGGCACACCCATTCTTCACATGGAAGCTTCGGAAACAAGCCTCTTGCAATAACAAAGGTTCATCTTGGATGGATCGCTTCTTGGAAATGAGCATCAACAACCAAGAAGATGTTTAAGTCATATATCAGAACGTGTTCTAGAGTATTGAACAATCTTGCAGTTGATTTTTCACCATCATCTCACCTTGTACCTGACAGGGGGGAAAATGGTGGTCATCTACAAGCTTTGAAGCCACATCAAGTGAGCCTGAGCCACAATCTCTCATTCTAGATTCAGAGTTGTAGCCAGAGACACAATAGTTCAAGGGAGCCTGAGCCACAATTTGTCATTCTAGGTTTAAAGTTGTAGCCAGAGACACAGATGCCCATGAGCATACCTTTGGTTGGTGGTCAGCCTTAAACCATCTATGCGAGGTTGAGTTTCTTCCTCTTCAAAGAATTCAGGACACTTCCTCTAGTAGAAGACTTCAGCTTCTTGCCAAATTTGGAAGAGTTCGAGGAAATGCATCAAGCATTCCAGAGTTGGTGGTCATCCTTAAACCATCGCAGGTTGTAGATCTCCCTTGTTATAGGTTGAAGGTCTCCCTGTTCAAAACATGAGGATCACTTCCTCTAGCAGAAGACCTCAGCTTCTTGCTAGATTTGGAAGAGTTCCAGGAACTGTACTAAGCATTCTAGTGTTGGTGATCATCCTTAAACCACCTCATTATGCCAACATTTCAGAGAGCTCATTTAGTCTAAGTGCTGCCATGCATACTTTGCTATTTTTTTATTATAGCTCTCTTCTTGGACTCACACATACCCCTTTGGATTAAGGGGAGGGGGGGGGGGGGATGTTGGACACCTAATCCTCTATGGGTAGGTGTGGAAGGCGAACAGTCAAAGAGGAGTCGAAGTGAACTTAAAATGTGGAATCAAAGATTCACACCAATGTAATATAAATGCACATCTATGGTTAATAGAAATAAATTTCAAGCTTATCTTATCTCCTTGTCTGTGTATTTACCATGCAATGTTTAACAGGTTTGTATGAGGGCATTGTATTGTAGTGGTGTATTACTATTCTAAGTGAGTGAGAGAGAGAGAGAAAGAGAGAGAGAGAGGAGGTTGTGTGGGAGCGAAGAGGAAATTACAATGGATCTCCTGTAGGTTGTATCTCTTCATTTTGTTTGATAATATTAAAGGAAGGACTAGGTATTTCTCCATGGATGTAGCTCAAATTGGGTGAACCACGTATATATGCGTCTCTCTTGTTTTAAGGGTTTTCATATTTTTGTTTCAGAAATAATTTGTCTTTCATTGCTCCGTGAAATAATTTATAACAACTGGTATAAGAGCCAAAGGTGTATTTAACTGATAAAATCGTAGGATAGAAGTGTT
The DNA here is from genome assembly GCA_034641835.2 of Pinus albicaulis. Taxonomy (NCBI): domain Eukaryota; kingdom Viridiplantae; phylum Streptophyta; class Pinopsida; order Pinales; family Pinaceae; genus Pinus; species Pinus albicaulis. Next base: position 178,536,353 of record CM076579.1, read on the forward strand.
TCTAGTTAGAGTGGGAGCAATGGCGGAAGATAGTGGGTTTAGGGTCGAGAATTTTAACAGCCAAAAATACCAGCTTTGGAAGATGCAGATAGAATATTATCTGTATCAAAAATATATGTACCTACCATTGAGCATAAAATCAAAGAAATCAACGAGTATGATAGATGAAGAATGAGACCTTCTCAATAGAAAGGCACTAGGAACAACATGGTTGTGTCTGGCAGTGTCGGTGGCATTCAACACTTCAAAGGAAACAACGATGAATTGTTTAATGACGACATTGGCCAAACTATGTGAACACCCTTGGCCTCAAATAAGGTATTTCTTATGAAGCGTCTATTTAATATGAAGATGTCAAAACGTGGATCTGTTATTGATCATTTAAAGGAATTTAACACGATTACCAATTAGTTAAGTTATGTAGGGGTAAATTTTGATGATGAAGTTAGGGTTCTATTGTTTTTGTGCTCATTTCCAGAAATTTGGAATGGCTTATTTTATTTTTAACTCTGTCTTTGGATATATTACTTTAAAGTTTGATGATGATGTTGGTACCATCATTAGCGAGGAAATGCGACGGAAACATTTCGGTAAGACATCATGTAATGCTTTGACTGCTGAGACTAAGGGAAGATAAATGGAAATAAGAAGGAGCCTAGGAAATTGTAGTAAGTAAAGAAAATGTAGTTCCAAATCCATATCAGGGATAGTGTGTTGGAAATGCGGGAAGAAAGGACGAGCTAAAGAAAGACTGCAAATCTTAGAAGAGAAAACAAGGAGACGGACAACAACCAAATAATCATGAAGTGAATGTGACATGTGATGTGTTGCAAGATGCTTTGATTATTTCATTATAGAATATTATTGATGCCCAGGTGGTAGATTTGTGGGCCTCATTCCATGCCACACTTGATAGGAAACATTTTCATTACTACGTTCAAGGAGATTTTGGATAGGTCCGTTTGGGTGATGATAAACTCTATAAAATCATTGGAATGGGTAAGGCTTTTATAAAGAAACAAAATGGAAACCAATGATTATTGAAAGAGGTAATAAACGTTCCATATATGAAGAAAAATATAATTTCAACATGGAAATCAGGTGGTGAAGGCTACGTAACTACATTCACAGACAAAACCTGAAAGCTCAGTAAAGGATCCTTGCCAATAGAAAAGGATAAAAGGTTGGTATGTTTTATTTATGTAATGGTATTTATAATTTTTTTAATGTGTTAACCTCCAGTACAGGATAAGGTATGACATTATGGAATTATAGGCTCGGGCACATGAGTGAGAAGGGGATGTAGGTTCTTAACTGAAGAAAATTTTTGCCGGGTTTGAAGCATGTTGATTTGGATTTCTATGAGAAATGTGTTTATGGAAAGAAGAAGAGAGTCATATTTATCAAAGTTGGGAAAGAAAAAAAGAGCGAAAAATTAGAGCTTGTGAATACATATAAATGGGTACCAACTCAGGTAACATTTCTCAGTGGCTCTCACTATTATGTTACTTTTATTTTTTATGCAACTAGGAAAACCTGGATTTATTGTATTCAAAATAAATGTGACGTATTTGATAATTTCAAGAAATGGAAAGCTTTGGTTGAGAATAAGATAGGAATGAAGTTGAAGTGTCTCAGATCAGACAATGGAGGTGAATATTCCAGAAAATAGTTTGATAAGTACTATTCAGAGTATGGAATTCATAGAGCGAAGACAGTTCCAGGAACACCACAAGAAAATGGTGTGTCAAAAAGGATGATCAGGAAAATCATGGAGCGAGCAAGGTGGATGTGATTGCATGCACATTTTCCCTTACAATTTTGGACATATGTCATAGATATTATTGTTTATCTAATAAATAGAGGCCCTCCTTGGATGGTGGTATTCCGGAGGAAGCATGGACATGTAAAAAGGTAAACTGCTCATTTTTAAATATTTTCAGTTGTTAAGCCTTTTTCCACATTAATGAAGAAAATAGAACAAAGCTTGAGGAAAAATCAAAGAAATGTACCTTTATTGGATATCGGGTTAATGATTTTGGCTATTGTTTATATGATTATGAAAATCACAAAATCATTAGGAGCAGAGATGTCACATGCAATGAAAAATTCTTTTATAAGGATCAGATGCATGAAAAGAAATAGGAAAAGGAAAACAAAGAATACAAAGTTCTTGATTAGATCACATAAAAATTAAAGGTGCCTAAAAATTATAATGATCAGTGGCCACAAAAACAATGGGAAAATCAAACACTTGAAAGTGGTGTTAGAAGATGTACCAGTATAAGTAGACCCCCTGATTGATACTCTCCTTCATTATATTATGTATTTTTGAAATATTCTGGTGAACTGGAAATATATGAAGAAGAAATGCAAGTAGAAACCAGGAAGAAGTGGGAGCAAGCCATGGAAGAAGAGATGGACTCCTTGATGGATAACTAGACTTGGGACTAAGTCAAGTTGCATGCAAGTAAAATAACATTGCATAATAAATGGGTTTACAATTTGAAGGAAGAAGCTGAAGGGAAACATAGGTATAATGCTAGACTTTTGGTGAAGGGGTTTCCACAAAATAAATATATAGAATTTGATGAAAATGTTTTCTCTTGTTGTTAAAATAACTTCAATCATAACTATTTTAAGTCTAGTGGAAATAGATCATTTTCATCTTGAGTAGTTAGATGTAAATACAACCTTTATCCATGGGGATTTGGAGGAATAAATATATACACAATAGCCACAAGGGTATGAGGTCAAAGGGAAGGAGAAATTATGAGGTCAAAGGGAAGGAGAAATTAGTGTGAAAGTTGAAGAAGAGCTTATATGACTTAAAACAAGCTCCAAGGTAGTGATATCTACAATTTTGCAGGTTTATATCCAAACAAGGTTATACTAGATGTCACTATGACCATTGTGTTTATATTAAAAGGAAAAATAATGGAGGCTATATTATATTGCTATTGTATGTAGATGACATGCTTGTTGCAGGGTCTAACATGCAGGAAATAAATGTGCTCAAAATAAAATTGGCAAATTCATTTGAAATGAAGGATTTGGATGCTGCAAAACAAATCCTTGGTATGAGAATAACTAGAGATGGGAAAATTTGCAAATTAACATTTTCTCAGAGTAAGTACATAGAAAATGTGTTGGAAATATTTAATCTGTAGAATGAAAAACCAATTAGTACACCTTTGGCTATCCTTTTCAAACTAAGTAAGGATATGTTTCCCAAGGCCCAAGAAGAGATGGATTATATGTGTAAAGTTCGATATGCATCAGTAGTTGGAAGCTTAATGTATGCAACGGTCTGCACAAGGCCTGATATTGCACATGTAGTGGGAGTTGTAAGCAGGTATATGAACAATCCAGGAAAAGAGCATTAGATGGCAGTGAAGTGGATTCTCAAGTATTTGATAGGTACCACAAATCAAGAATTATGATTTGGTGCGTAGAAATATCTAAATGGATTAAAAGGATCTTGTAATGTACTAAAACAAAATACTGAATCACTTCTACAAATTGTGGAAACCAATTTTGGCCACACAGTCACATAAAAAAGTAAGAGAAAGAATTAATCAATCACACAACACAAGATATATTTAGGGAAAGAAACTGATCAAAACCAGGCTATCTGTATACTGCATAAATTCAAGAATATGAAACAATACAACACTATTTCCCTTCCTGAGAAACCTCTGCACTCTTTTGATTTTCTCACTCTGATTTAGGAAAAATCGGTCTAATAATTAACCAATACTTAACCTCTGTCTGACCAACCTTTGTTACACATTCTTGGAGGAATTGTGGCTCTATTAAATAGGAAATTCCCAAGAATTGATTGTGCAATTCCTTCAAGGCATCCTGATGACCTCATGCATGACCTGTACAATTTTCTAATTATACAATTGATAGTTGTCTTCCCTTAGTACAAAATGACTAATTTGTTACTAAAAAAATGACTAAAATTTGCATATAAACGACTATTTTTCAGTCGGTGACCAATAGTAGCTAATTTACAGTATCTTATAACGCGACCAACTTTTGGTCGTTTTTAGCTTAGTCATTAATTGGTTATCTCAATTTTGTTATCTAGTTGTATATTTGGTCATTGATTTGGTCATTGATTTAGTCACTGATTTGGTCACTAATTTAGTCATTCATTTGGTCTTTCATTTTTTCATTGATTTAGTCATTCATTTGGTCACTGATTTAGTCATTGATTTGGTCTTTGATTTGGTCATTAAATGTCACAATTAATGACCAAATATACAACAAAATATATTACTATATGATCACCCGAGAAAACCAATTAATGACCAAAGAACTATGACCAACATGTTGGTCATGTTATAAGATACTATAAATTAGCTAATAATAGTCATATATATGCAAACTTTAGTCATTGTTTGAAACCAATTAATGACCGAAGAAATGTGACTAAATTTTAGTCGTGTTATAAGATACTGTAAATTAGCTACTAATAGTCGTATATATGCAAAATTTAGTCATCATTTGTAGTCACAAATTTATCATTTGTAGTAGCCATTTATTCATTATATAAACAACTAATTTAGTAGTTTATATTCATTTCATTAATAATCATTATAAATGACTAATTTAGTCGCATATTCATTTTATTTGTGTTCATTATTAATCAACATAAATTAATTTGTATGATTTAAAAAATGTCATACAATGTACATGTTCATCTAATATGAAAACACAAAGTCGCATATTTTAATTACAATACTAAACAACATCAAGTGCAACTATAAATAATTTCAACCACATAAATTATATTATATGAAATGTTAAAATATTACAATATGAGTTTCCAACTTTATATTAGTTGGACTACAATTTACACATGAAATGATGTTTCATCACTTCAAAACATTATCATTGTGTTGTCAAGGCATTAATGGTGAATTCACCAACTCTGAAGACTTGATCATCAGTCTTTATATGTGTGTCTTATGCGAGATATTGGTTCTAAGGGTATCACCAAACCAGTTCTCCTCTCTCTTTTTGCATTTGTCGCTCCAATGTTATTGCTCTTCTCTTTTTTCAATTCATGCTTCTTACCATCAATACTGATTTCATTTTCTGAAAACAAAAGAAAATACAATGCACTGTAAGAAATGAAATACAATGAACACTAGAATATAACATAAATTAGACTATAAATAGTTTATACAACATATACCTTAACATCAACAATGTCAAAGCAATTTTCTTCCAGCATCAATTTCTGCAAAATAAATGTCACGTTATTCTTTCCCATTTCTCAACATGCTACATACGATAATTTGAAAATCACATAAAACCAAGAGCAAACCCTTTTCTAACCAAAATAAACAAACAAACAATGCCTCTAATAAAACTTCATTATAATATTAGCAAATGAAAAGAGAGCTAGTGGACCATTTGTGTTGTTTGACTTTGCCTATTTTTGTTATAAAGTGCTCAAGCTTCAGGAACCAACAAATGTGAGCACGAGCTAAAAACTAACCAACCATTCACTTGTCAACATGAGAGATCACAAATAAACCACAAAATTGATCAGGCATTAAAATTGTGAGCGGACTACCTTGAAATTTTCTTCTTGAGAAATACCTCAAAATCCCCTCGTTTCTAATAAGCTTCCTGGCTATGTACCTCCATCCTTGATTTCCCTTGCTATATCTTGAATAAAGAATATCCCTTCAACAACCAATTTTGCGAGAATCCTACCAAGTAACTCAAGAGCCTTGTGCACATCAATAGTAGCATCCTCCAATGAAAATAGTACAATCTCCAACCTAGAAACATCAAAATTATATATAGTTATAATGTTGAAGAGTGTAACTAGGTAGGTCTTCCTTATAATGACTATGTAACTAGCATTTGCACCGAGAGGTGCAAAGTAACGCCGGGGAGTGGGGAAAACAATAATTAAGTGAAATATATGGAAATTTTAGTTCCTATATATCTTTCAAAGAATGTAATAGGAGGTTAAAATTTAAAATAAAGTTACACTAACATAAAGGAACACTAATATAATTGTCCCAGAATAATGGCATAGTAATGATGGTATCGAAGATCCTTCAATAGTCGCTCCAAGGAGATTGCTCTAGCTCTTCAAATGATTCAAATAATTGTCGAAACTAAATATTCAAACCTGCTCTAAATCCATCATCAAAAGGTTTTCAATGTGCTAGAAAGGGGTATTTAAAGGTTTTTTTAAAAAAACTTTAAATTGCTGCTACAAGACTGTTTTAAAGCTGGTCCAAAATTGCCTTCTAACAACTTTAAAAGATGTCATACAAACACCTTCAATAAACTGCTATACAAATACACTCTATGAAGTAATCCATATAGAGAACACACCAATAGCCCAGAAGAGGAAAATGAAAAGTTTATCTGCAGTTACATTTTACTCTAAAAAATATTCATATCAAAATCTGTTAACGTCAAACCAAAATTTTGTAATTTTCAAGATCCTAAGTTCAACACCAACTGCCCAACAGCCTAGCAAACTTGACAAGAAGACCCTGACTGTTCTTGTACGCTATAAGACAAGATGGTCAACAATGTCATGAATTATAGCAAGCACCTACAATTTTTTTAGCATGTCTTATCTTTTTAACTGATCCATCATCTTGAATCTGTCTAGCATTCTCTCAATCGTCAAAATCAACATTGTCAAGCTTTAAAAATATAGCATTCACTCCAATCTAGAAACAAAAATATGCATTCACAACTCAACTTACCCAGTATTCTGTTGGCCTCATTCTTAAGTTGTAAGTTGATGCCATACTCATGCAGTAAGCTCCCGCGTCATGGACCACCATTCCAACCCACTGAAAGAGGATGGCCACTCAAAGTTAAGCCACAAGTGTATGCCTTCAAAGAAGCATCACAAAATAATTCTAGAAACAATTAAATATCATATTGGAAAATCAATTCCTTCTCATCATGCAAGTATATTAGGTGTGATAATTATTGTCCTGTAACTAACCACCATTTATGGAGTTAGAAGTTCCCTGTCCTTTCCTAAAAAGTCTGCAGACTCGCAGACAAGCCCAACAACATCAAAATTTTGAATTTTTGCCTTTGGGGCAGGTGGAGAAATTAGCTTAATGTGATGTGTATCAAGAAGAATATTAGTTAGAAACATCTCAAAATCTCAAAATCATTTTATGATTCATATCACAACTTTCAGACTGTGTGCCTGTCATGAGAAAGAATGGTCTATTTAGTATCTGGGAATCTCAATACCAGTAATATTTCCTGTCAACAAGGAGACTACAAAATTAGGACAAATTATCCCTTCTATATTCATTTGGAAATGATCATCCCTTCAATCATGCATCATCAAAAAAAGTTGGGTTGGCCCCAAGTCAAATTTATGTACTAACTTGGTAAGATCCATAAAGGCTAGGCCTAATAAGCTCTGCCATGCTGCCATCAATTACAATGAAGTTCTTGTTACCATTTGTCTTGACTCCAACAACTCGACACACAAAAATACCAGAGTTTGCAACAAGAGATCTCCCAAGCTCAACAATGAGTATAAGATTTCCAGATAATACCAGCTCTCTTACCTGAAGAAACAGCCAATGGTGCAAATATACATCTTTAAAGTGTCTATATATATTCTCAAAATAGCTGTAACAAGGCCAACACAGTAACTTGGGCAGCAAAAGAGTGTAAGTTTGAATAAAAAGTAACTTAGTTTAAGCCAATGCTTAAAAGCTTTAAGGACTTACAAAATTTATAAGATCCTTAGGGGTAGGAAGCGCTTCACCCTTGTGATAGTAATCAATGCCTAAACCTCCTCCAATATTTAGATACTTAATTTCAAATCCTTGACCACGTATTTGGTCAATATACTGGATCATTAGAACTGCAACATCCTTAAATATGTTCACCTACAAAACCAAAGTAATATTAAAGAAAAATAATGTGCACCTGCTTACAGTCAACAAACTGGGAAAATCTCTTTACACATAAAACGTTTCAAGCAACAAAATTATCACTTCAGTCTCATACAGGAGTTAAATATTACATAAGAAAACCAGAATATACTTTTAACTATCGTTTTGTATGGGAAAATGCAGTCCTGGGGTTTGTTAAAACCTTCATCATCTAAGCTAATGCGTTAGACTTGGACAACAGACGTAAAATAATAAAACTTGTTTAAACAGTAGTGGCATATGTCTGGTTGGTCCATCTGATCACAAAGTGCAGTTCCACAATAGAATGAATTTCCTATGGTTAAATCAGAAAAGTCTGACTCGCTGGGTAACAAAAAAATCATGATTACAAGTTATTTTACACCTCTTTTAAATTTTAGTGTCATCATTCTGGCCTTTTTCATCAACTTTCAGGAATTTTGTAGAACTCGTTAATGTGGAATATTACACAACAAGGCAATAGTCCAGTGTTTTAGCTTTGGTTTTAATCTTATGCTTTTAGCTTAATTGTCAATGCTTCACAGAACTTAACATTCTAACTTATAGCCTAAGTCTAATAAATTTGGAACTAAATTATATTTGAAACTTCGTCTCCATGTGAATGTACTAGAAGTGCAAGTTGGCACAAGACCTTTCTTATAATATCAGCACATGCAAACACCTTGTCTGATGTAGCTTCATATCTTCCTCTACCGCTTTAGACATCCTACTTCTGTATTGAATCAATATTGCAAGCAAGGAAAACCAAACAGTTGATGCTGATTTTTATTTTATCCACCATGGAGAGAAAGTATGACACTGTTAGAAGATAAGTCAAGCAGGGAAAATTTGGATCCAGCCTCAAGTATACATGTTGAAGACAATAGTTTTGACATGAAAATATTTTTACAAAAATGAATAGGTCAAACCCTTGATCAGAAATACCCACCATATGGCCATCCTCACAGTCGCTGGCTTCATATAGGAAATAGAAATCTAACAAGATAACCAACGACTTTCAATGACTCGTTAAAACAGCTGAGATTGACCTATCATAATTTTAGAACTTCAGCCAATCATTGGATTATAATCTAAGAGATTTTGCAAACTAACTTGCATTAAGCCAAAAACATTGAAGTAGAAAACAATACCAGTAAAACAGTCATCCATAATTATGGAGCTTTTAGAAAGTGAAAAATCAGAAATTAGCGTTCCAGCAATTTTAAGAGATATTTAAAAATTTTAATACAAAATATTAATTGATCTCGAACAATAAATAATAATAGAACTAGCATTTGCACCAAGAGGTGCAAATTAAACGCCGGAAGTGGGGAATGTGGAAAACAGTAATAAAGTGAAATATATGAAAATTTTAGTTTCTATATATTTTAATGAAGTGTACACTGGAGCTTTAGGCCAAAGGAAAAATACTCAGAATACCACCAAAGAAAAACAACACAGTGATGGTATGAAAGAAAAATATTGAAATAGTAAAAATAGTTTAAGAACCAAATCAATGAACATACAAGCACGTGTAAGATGATAGACCATAGATGGGGGAACATAACAATCAGAGAATATACACAAAATTAGAATAGAGGGGGGCAGGGAAAGTATACACCATTACTCTGATACACATCTTACTCCAATAGCACATATAAAAGGACTCACCAATGGCACCAAGGATGGCCATTGACTAATAGACACTTGTTAATCCTGGCTCACAGTTTTGATGTCAGCTGCATTTTAGTGCATATGTTTGAACTTGAAGCCTCAAAACAAGATCAACACATGGGAAAGCAAACTCAAAACAACCCAAAATCAGGCAATGCCTTGCTTCCATGTGAGGACTGCGGTCAATGATATCCCAATATTATTGGTTGGGAATAAAAACCTCAAGCTTTCACTTTATAGGGATCAAGTAGAATGCAAATAGATGAAAGGACCAGAGTTAAGAGATAACAAAATATTGTTGTGTCAAACAACGAAAAATGGAAACCCATTCAATTAGAGCTAACAACATCACTGCAAGCTTAAAAAACCAATACTCCAAGATAGGAAGCATACAATTTGGCGCAATGCAGAGTCAAAGGATCTCTTTGGCACAAAGCTTGGTGAAATATTAATTTTTGATGTTGATCTTGTGGATTTTTTGGAGAATGACCGAATTCTTCTATTTCGATATGTTTCTTGTTTTCTTGTTCCTTGCCGATTTACCATGCTCACAGTGCTTGTTCTTTTTTTTCCTAAAAATGCAGACTGAATGGAATCCATCTCATCCTCACAAGATGAAACTGGAGATCCCTTACTTTGGGAGCTGAAATGATCACGATCATGGCTCTTCGAAGAGCTCACACTTCTAGAAACTGTTGGGGAAATAGACTGTTGCCTTGATCTATTTCCAGCCTCACTTCGAGGCCTTGATGCAGGAGACAACCCATGCCTTGATGCAAGTGATGAAAATAACTCCCTAGGGAAACTCAGGGCACTAAAAACCTCCCTAGGGAAACTCAAGGACACTTCTCCCCTGTTTTGAGGATGGTACCAAGTCAAAAGTGAGTGGTGTTCACTAGTGCACCTGGCCCATGGGAATTGAACCAGGGACCTGCACAGCCTGCTGGATTACCAGCAACGTCCTAGAAACATTGGCATCATCCATTTGAGCTAAGCCCTCAGGACTTATTGTATTATGGTAACAGGGAAAGATTAAATTTAATGGATTTTGGTTGGCAGAAAGTGTTTCAACTTCTCAGGAAACTTTTGGATGGAAATGAATTTAACTGTGAAACCAAATCACATTGTAGAATTTAAATTGTAGGCTTTATTAAGTTGGGGAAAAATTAGTTATAGTTGATTAGCTTATTCCTAGTTCTTCATTGTATTATCGAAGTTGGGAAAAACAAGATAAATTAATGGTTTTTGGTCAACAGAAAGGATTTTAAAGACATTATCGGCCAGTGTCTGAATTTATTGTGGCAGAGATTACTTAATATATCTCTTGATTTAAGCATTAGTGCTTCCAAGTTAGGGAAAATTTTGTTGGATTTCGATCCAGAGATTTTCTAGCCTTTTCACTATGTTTTGAAAATAGAGAAAGACAAGTACTTTTAATATTTTTTTGTTGGTGAAAGGGTTTTAAAGGAGTTTCTGGGCAGTATTTTAATGAACATAATGGCAGAAATTAGCTGACAAGTGACAAGATTTGTGCATATTTCAACTTTTGGTGTTATTTGGAATTGGTCTTAATTTACTTTATTAATGTCTGGTTGAGGCTGCAATATTAATTATATGTTTTTATGGTGGATCTCAGGACTATGTACCAACTTTTTTGATAACTTCAGTGCAAATGTTGTGGTGGATGGCAACACGGTGAACCTTAGTCTGTGGGGTACAACAGGTACTAATGGTGGAATCGGAGTTCTTATCCAAGATTTGCTTGTTCTTTGGTAGTCTCTGTTTAAAGACATTCTATATTTCATGTTAAACTGTAGGATGCATTTATTTTCCTAGATGTGTTTTCTTGGGTTTAAAGTTCTTAAACAGACATTTTATGTGCATTTCTAGTTATTTCAAAGAGTAACCATTCTAGGAGTTTAGATTTTAGGCCCTCTCTGAAAATTTGGTGGAACAAGTCAAGAGGACTACAATAGATTAAGAGCTCTGAGCTACAGGGGAGCAGATGTTTTTATTCAGGCATTTTCTCTTATTAGCAAGGCAAGCTATGAGAATATTACCAAAAAGGTTTGTTTTATGTGGATTGTGCTTTATGCAATCTTATTTTGGGTTCTATTTGAAATAACTTGTGAGAAGACACATTTTTTCCACCCAAACAAATATAATATCTTGAAAGTTTGATGTGAGGATGTCTTGTTTACTAAAATGGTTGTCTAACATAAGTTCCACAATGACTGTGCAGTGGCTTCCTAAGCTGAGGCATTTTGCACCTGGTGTTCCAATAGTTCTCGTTGGAACTAAAAGGTAAACGATCCTTTCCTTTGTTACATATTTGTAATTCAAAACATTTCCAAGCTAGAAAAAGGTTTCCAGAAGGTTTTTCCTGCTTTAATTCAGTAAGTGTTTGAATCCAGATTTTCCATTCTTATAGAATGTTGTAACATTTACACCAAATGACAAGCAGATGTGCATAAATTGATATCCTATAACTTAGACTAGTATTATATTAACTATCTGACTTCTAAGCAAAGCCCGCCACTATTTTCTCAGAACATAATTTTTCAAGATTACATCTATGTCAGATATCAGTTGGGTTGGAACTCGGGAGCATTGGATGTTTTCAACATTTATGTTATTTTAATGTGTATCTCAACAAGTCTTTGGTTGGTCATATGTTTGTCAAATAGAGTATGTAGATGCCATAATACCATAGATATGGTATAAAATCATGACTTTTTTACTGTTTCGCGCACAACTCATATTCAACAATTTTAGCTTAGCTTACAGTCCCTTTTTGGTATTTAGAACATTTGGAGATGGCTCACAGTTGTGATGTCAACTGCATTTTAGTGCATATGTTTGAACTTGAAGCCTCAAAACAAGATCAACACATGGGAAAAGCAAACTCAAAACAACCCTAAATCAGGCAATGCCTTGCTTCCATGCGAGGATTGATGTCAATGATATCCCAATCTTATCAGTTAGGAATAACACCCTCAAGATTTCACTTTATAGGAATCAAGTAGAATGCAAATACATGAAAGGACCACAGTTAAGAGATAAAAAAATATTGCTATGTCAAACAACGAAAAATGGAAACCCATGCAATTAGAGCTAACAACATCACTGCAAGCTTAAAAAACCAATACTCCAAGATAGGAGGCATACCATTTAGCCCAATGCAGAGTCAAAGAATCTCTTTGGCATAGAGCTTGGTGAAATATTAATTGTTGATGTTGATCCTGTGGGTTTTTTGGAGAATGACTAAATTATGCTATTTGGATATGTTTCTTGTTTCCTTGTTCCTTGCCGATTTACCATGCTCACAGTGCTTGTTCTTTTTTTTCTTGAAAATGCAGATTGAATGGAATCCATCTCATCCTCACAAGATGAAACTGTAGATCCCTTATTTTTGGAGCCGAAATGATCACGATCATGGCTCTTCGAAGAGCTCACACTCCTAGAAAATTTTGGGGAAACAAACTGTTGCCTTGATCTATTTCCAGCCTCACTTCAAGGCCTTGATGCAAGAGACAACCCACACCTTGCTGCAGGTGATGAACCTCTTGTCCATGATATGCGGCGATCACTTATTGATGTAAGAAGATTTGAAGGTGGCTCTACTATGAAATCATCGCCCAAATGCTGCAAGAAACTATCTTTTTTCCTTTGTCTACATATCCTGGAACAGAGCAAGGTCAGCGTCATATCCCTATCCATAGCATGTGGGGTGATCTGCAGAATTCGTCCCCTTTTGTGCCGTTCCACTTGGCGGTCCCTTGCAGGTGAACACCTTAGAGCCGGGGAAGGAGGCATTTTTCTCCACACTGTTTCATAGGTCAGAATTTAACTGGTGAAAGAATTCCCCAAGGAATTTCATGACCAGGAGTTTAAAATTTGCATTGTCTTTGCTTGCAGGCTCTGCAAAAGTTAACTGCACCCAGTTTGCTTGTCTGTTGAACACAAAAACCGAAAATTGCTGATAAGCTGGGTATGAAAACGAAGCCCAAAGTAGGACAAGGGATGAGCACGAAGCCCAAAGCAGTACAATTAATTACTATTATCGCAGGACGAACGATTACACTTGTCAACTTTTTACTCGATAGAAAGGCGATCGGGAAATTTTTTGATTGGGTGGGGTGAACAGTGTTTGCTCACCCCACTCCAGCAAAGATAACGCCTCCGACGTAATTATTTACAACTTAAATAGAGTAATACAAAAAATAAACAGAAATTATTCTACATGCCTATATCAAAAAATTCAGTCAATTCAACAACCAAAGGAAAATTGATAATCAACAGTGGAACACTTGAAAATGTGAACAAAAAACACCATTGTTCCTTTTACTTTGTTGGATTCTACAAATGAAAAATTAAATCAAAAGAGGGAATTGATTAATTAGAGTGCCAAGTAGATAGATGGAACCTGTAATTGATCACCGATGTTGATAACAAAAGAATTAGGAATGGGATTGACAGAAATCCAGTGTCCATTATTGATCACTTGTAAATCAGGCACCTTATCCTAAAGAAGAAGAGTGAGTACAGTGGGGTCTGAATGGGCTGGTAAACTGAATGTAAGCTCAGGATTGGGGCACTTGGGATAGTAGTTTATAGCCATTTGTTGCTTGTTCTTTCCCAGCGCTTTGTCAGCTAGGAAGTCAGCTTCCACTCCCAGGCTCTCAGATATTGCCTCCAGCAATCTCAGAGCAAGTGCCCTTACTTCTCTGCAATAGATACTGGCACATTCTCTGCCATACTCATCAAAATTACACACATATATCTAACAAATGAAAGAAACAAAATATTAACCTATAATTAGCAGGTTTCGAAGGCCAAGTATGAACATGGTCTTCTAACGGATAACAATGATGTCTCAAGTAGTCCCACCAGTTGAACACTTGATCTTTGTGGACGTTGAAGCTGGTAGACAAACATGTTTTACTGAATGGATCATCAGAATAGTATTCCATTCGGTCTTCCACATGCATAGTGAAAAAGTCTTCTGCCACTTCCACCGTCTTGTTGCTCACCACATCTGGAATGCCATGATTGATTATATGTTTGTACATGCAATAATAACAATAAGGTGAACACCAAGTCAATCTCTCCTAGAATAGTCATTCCATCAGTTCCATTGAAGGGGGCCCATCCATCCGTCACGTTTGCTGGGCTAACAGATTGATTTCCCCCAATTTGGAGAGGGTTTGGATCAGAGTGTTCAATGAAGATATGATTCACAAGCCAAGGATAGCTATTAGTCAATGGACCAATACTTCTCACTGTCAAAGATTTAGTATTTTGAGGATCCAAGGAACTTTTAACAATAGAGGAAGGCTTTCTCGAAGCATGATAGGTTGCACATGCGATGAAGGTTAATATCAGAACATAAGTTCTGTATGCACTATGGCTCGGTTTTGATTGAAAACACTATAACCGATCACAAAAATTACTCTCTTTAAAAAAAAGATATATGAAGAAGATTTTTTTGAGAAAATAATGCAAACTCCATTTACAAGCATAAAACAGAGCATCCGAGGAAAGATCCCTGGAGTGGCCCCTTAAACAACATCATAGGATGTTAAGCTACATCCCCAAAAAATTAACAGAAGGCAGGCTCTACGCAGCCAGCAACCTACAATCTGCCAAAATATA
Source organism: Pinus albicaulis (assembly GCA_034641835.2). Lineage (NCBI taxonomy): Eukaryota > Viridiplantae > Streptophyta > Pinopsida > Pinales > Pinaceae > Pinus > Pinus albicaulis. The sequence continues at coordinate 178,551,622 of CM076579.1, forward strand.
TGTTCAACTTATTGGCCATGGAAAAATAAAGAGGGCCGACATCATTGTCCTCACAAAAACTCACTGTCACTTTGCACTGCAGCTCAGCAGACATCAACTTGTAAAACTTTATGATTAGGTCTACCCATCTTCATCTGTACGGTCCCCAGGTTTAGTAATTCCTTTCCCCATGGAAAAATGGGCCATGCAACACTATTCTCATGGCTTCGAGCAAAAACCACTGAAGTCCCCAACTTATACAAATATGAAAAACAATAAAAAAAAATTACGAATTCATCAAAGGATCAATACTCACGAATGAAGAAAAACCTACAACCCTGAATCCATTACTCCCTTGTTCACCCAACCGACATCTGGCGACTCTGCTGATGAAGAATAGTCTTGATCGAGATTTTCTCTGGTAAGCTATAAATATTCCCTAAAAATTGGTTTTCATTTAATACAACCATCTGGCTCAAATCATAGTAAGAGAGTCCAATAATTAAGCTAGGTGCAAGTTCACAAGAAAGGTCAATCTCTGTCACTATGAAAAGAAGGATCTCGGTAACATCTCAATCTCAATGACATCACAGTGTTGAAATTACCTCTGCCTCAATTCAGTACTACTCTTATAAGATTATTTTGATACCACAGCAGTGAGGAGAATGAGTTATAAAGGTGTATTTATAGTTAAGGCTCGGTGTGACAAAAAGATATCAGTATAATCCGTATTACAGTGAAGATATTCAGTGTTATAATCACAGGTCAACTACAGTCTTGGTATAATCAATCACATGATAAGTATGACACTACAATTTGGAAATACCACAGTAAAAAATCTATCACTGTTTCATGCTACCACAGTGAGAAAGGTCTCACTAGTTCGGTGCCATCCCAGCTTGATGAGAAGTATGCCATTTCAGTTTGATGGTATCACATAGGGTCTCACAGAAATGGTCAACAGAAGTCAGAGACATGTACAGTGAAGTACTTACAATCGAAGCACAAAATAAGGTCAAAACAGTAATATGTATACACAGTGAAATAGTACATTCGAGGATCTCGGAATAGCTGCTTACATTGGGTTTGAAAGAATCTGAATTCTTTCCTATGAAGTTGATAGTGCAAGAACCAACTAAAAGAAAGAACTAGTTTGAAGGTATAACAAATCAGATCTAACTATGTAACTAGGTAGGTCTTCATTATAATGACTATGTAATTATGTAATTATGTAAAGATGAAGTCAATAATAATAAAATGAATCTTTGGTTTACTTGCTTCATGGGTTTGACACCAGCTTGGAGAGGAATTTATAATATTTTAAATGAGTGATCATACACATCCTAATTCCTTTTCATTGAATAAAAATTATTTTTTTAAGATCAAACATGAAAGACTACTAACTTACATATGTAGGCATGACATGCCTCTCCAATAATCATTTACCTCCATTGTGGAAGACAAATATATAAGAACCAATGTTCAAATCGAATAAGCATCAATTAATATCATATTATCTTGGTGAAGAGAAGCTCAAGAATAGTGTAGGAGAGAAAATAAACGAGACATATTTTTAGACCCCTGGATGGAATTTTTGGACCTATATTTTTTCTAACCTGTAGACCTGTAGTAAGCACATTAATCTCTAAATTTAGGCCAATGTAGCATCCACAATTTTGGCCTATTTCAAGCCTGAAATTCAGCCCTATGGCCATTGTAATTTTGGCCTATTTTAGGTGTAGGATACATATAGACTCATATCAACATTCTACAAGGACCTATGTGTAGGATAAATATAGAATCATATCAACATTCTACAAGGACCTATTTGAGGCGAATTCAACATTCTAAAAGGACCTATGTCAAAAGGGCTCAAATCATAGTAAGACAGTCCAATAATTAAGCTAGGTGCAAGTTCACAAGAAAGGTCAATCTCTGTCACTATGAAAAGAAGGATCTCAGTAACATCGCAATCTCAATGACATCACAGTGTTGAAATTACCTCTGCCTCAATTCAGTACTACTCTTATAAGATTATTTCGATACCACAGCAGTGAGGAGAATGAGTTATAAAGGTGTATTTACAGTTAAGGCTCGGTGTGACAAAAAGATATCAATATAATCCGTATTACAGTGAAGATCTTCAGTGTTATAATCACAGGTCAACTACAGTCTCGGTATAATCAAACACATGATAAGTATGACACTACAATTTGGAACTACCATAGTAAAAAATCTATCACTGTTTCGTGCTACCACAGTGAGAAAGGTCTCACTGGTTCAGTGCCATCACAGCTTGATGAGAAGTATGCCATTTCAGTTTGATGGTATCATGACATAGGGTCTCACAGAAATGGTCAACAGAAGTTAGAGACATGTACAATGAAGTATTTACAATCAAAGCACAAAATAAGGTCAAAACAGTAATACGTATACACAGTGAAATAGAACATTCGAGGATCTCGGAATAGCTGCTTACATTGAGTTTGAAAGAATCTGAATTCTTTCCTATGAAGTTGACAGTGCAAGAACCAACTAAAAGAAAGAACTAGTTTGAAGGTATAATAAATCAGATCTAACTATGTAACTAGGTAGGTCTTCATTATAATGACTATGTAATTATGTATTTGTGTAAAGATGAAGTCAATAATAATAAAATGAATTTTTGGTTTACTTGCTTCATGGGTTTGACCCAAGACTTGGGGGAATTGACCCATTTTTCATGTTTCCTGCTAGATTTAATATTTGCAATTTGTGACATATGCCAAGCTCCATAGGAATGCTTCCACTAAGGAAATTATACCCAAGGCTAAGTGCACATAAGGTAATTCCAATACTTTTGCCACCATCTCTGTTCATGGGAACCACAATACATAATGTATAAACACACGCCCAAATTTGGGAGCTATGGACCAAAAGGAGCAGGGAGGAAAAGAACCTAATGTCACAAAAAAATAGTATGCCACCACAACTAACGGTCAAGCCATCAGTTGAAGTCACACATAAGCTGAATAGAAAAAATGCATACCCGTATTTTTGGCTTGTGTGGAGGAATTCATACTGGCTTTCATTGCTTCACGTTTCTTAGCTTCTTCAAGCTTTTTCGTTTGCCATTCTTCAAGGGCTATCACTTAAAAAATGTAAGCATTAACAACATATTGATGTAGCTGCCAAATTCTATAACAGTCAATATTTAACAGTCGATAGTTTGCATTGTTACTGAACTGGGTAACACTTTAATTTTACATTATTACTCAACTAGTGGGTTAACAATTTATAACTTTTGAGGAATCCAGAGCTAAAAATTTCCTGAGTTTTACCTTGTTAGAAAACTTGAAGGCATGCCTGAAATGGGTCAGAGTATCAACCAGTCTTCTCTTCTCCACCGTAAGACTCAGCAACTCTTTTCTACTTCGTCAGGCCAATGTTTCAGGATCACACCTTTGGTGGGAATGCCATATGGGCAACTCCATAGGAACTTTAGATGCACACTCAAGGTATAACAAATCAGATCTAACTATGTAACTAGGTAGGTCTTCATTATAATGACTATGTAATTATGCACTTATGTAAAGATGAAGTCAATAATAATAAAATGAATTTTTGGTTTACTTGCTTCATGGGTTTGACACCAGCTTGGAGAGGAATTTATAATATTTTAAATGAGTGCTCATACACATCCTAATTCCTTTTCATTGAATAAAATTTATTTTTTTAAGATCAAACATGAAAGACTACTAGCTTACATATGTAGGCATGACATGCCTCTCCAATAATCATTTACCTCCATTGTGGAAGACAAATATATAAGAACCAATGTTCAAATCGAATAAGCATCAATTAATATCATATTATCTTGGTGAAGAGAAGCTAAAGAATAGTGTAGGAGAGAAAATAAACGAGACATATTTTTAGACCCTTGGATGGAATTTTTGGACCTATATTTTTTCTAACCTGTAGACTTGTAGTAAGCACATTAATCTCTAAATTTAGGCCAATGTAGCATCCACAATTTTGGCCTATTTCAGGCCTGAAATTCAGCCCTATGGCCATTGTAATTTTGGCCTATTTTAGGTGTAGGATACATATAGACTCATATCAACATTCTACAAGGACCTATGTGTAGGATACATATAGACTCCTATCAACATTCTACAAGGACCTATTTGAGGTGAATTCAACATTCTAAAAGGACCTATGTCAAAAGGGCTCAAATCATAGTAAGACAGTCCAATAATTAAGCTAGGTGCAAGTTCACAAGAAAGGTCAATCTCTGTCACTATGAAAAGAATCTGAATTCTTTCCTATGAAGTTGACAGTGCAAGAACCAACTAAAAGAAAGAACTAGTTTGAAGGTATAACAAATCAGATCTAACTATGTAACTAGGTAGGTCTTCATTATAATGACTATGTAATTATGTACTTATGTAAAGATGAAGTCAATAATAATAAAATGAATTTCTGGTTTACTTGCTTCATGGGTTTGACACCAGCTTGGAGAGGAATTTATAATATTCTAAATGAGTGCTCATACACATCCTAATTCCTTTTCATTGAATAAAAAATATTTTTTTAAGATCAAACATGAAAGACCACTAGCTTACATATGTAGGCATGACATGCCTCTCCAATAATCATTTACCTCCATTGTGGAAGACAAATATATAAGAACCAATGTTCAAATCGAATAAGCATAAATTGATATCATATTATCTTGGTGAAGAGAAGCTAAAGAATAGTGTAGGAGAGAAAATAAACGAGACATATTTTTAGACCCCTGGATGGAATTTTTGGACCTATATTTTTTCTAACCTGTAGATATGTAGTAAGCACATTAATCTCTAAATTTAGGCCAATGTAGCATCCACAATTTTGGCCTATTTCAGGCCTGAAATTCAGCCTTATGGTCATTGTAATTTTGGCCTATTTTAGGTGTAGGATACATATAGAATCATATCAACATTCTACAAGGACCTATTTGAGGCGAATTCAACATTCTAAAAGGACCTATGTCAAAAGGGCTCAAATCATAGTAAGACAATCCAATAGTTAACAGTCAATAGTTTGCATTGTTACTGAACTGGGTTACACTTTAATTTTACATTATTACTCAACTAGTGGGTTAACAATTTATAACTTTTAAGGAATCCAGAGCTAAAAAGTTCCTGAGTTTTACCTTGTTAGAAAACTTGAAGGCATGCCTAAAATCTGTCAGAGTATCAACCAGTCTTCTCTTCTCCACCGTAAGACTCAACAACTCTTTTCTACTTCGTTAGGCCAATGTTTCAGGATCACACCTTTGGTGGGAATGCCATATCGGCAACTCCATAGGAACTTTAGATGCACACTCAACAATTTTAGTCCCACTTAATTACCATCTTTACTATTTACCTTCCATAGGCTCACTTGCCTTAACAACCACTTGCTTAATTAATGGTGGGTACATCACTTATAACTAAACGAGATTTAACTTCTTGAACTTCCAAGGCCTGTCAAGTATAAGATCATTGTCCAGATTATTAGCTTCTTCCAAGGCCTTTTCTGCAAAAGAGACTGCAAGAGTAGGATCCCATGAAGTTAACTCTAATGCAAGCCCATGATCTGTATCAACAACCTCAAAAAATTCAGGATACTTGTTGCATAAATTAGTTCTGAAATCCATTAGGAGACCCATATCAGTAGCTAAGTAGGCAATCTTCTCCAGTAATACCCTCTTGCTCATAGACATCATTAAAAGCTTCCTAATATTCTCAACAAAGAGGCCCTCCATTTGAAATTTAATCTGCACTTCTTCCAAGTGCAGTTGTTGTGCCTGGGGGGTCAATGTGAAATAGAATCAGTATCCCGGACTTGTTCATTGTATATTTCAATCATTTGAACAACAACCTCATATATAAAGGTATCCTTTCTTTGTTTTGATATCTACAATAAGTCATTCAAGGCTCGATAGTTCACACCCCAACTCTCCTTTGTAGACTCCTTGAATTAACAATGATCAAAGTCTGCTTTGGCTATTAGAATAACCATAATAGACAAGTTAGGGAAGTAAAGGCATTTATATTACCCACCTCTTTCTAATAGTACTAGTAATTTGTAACCTTCACAAATTACAAGACAATCCTCCAAGCATATCCTATCGAAGGTCTCTTCCAATCCTGTAGAGCCACATTCTTTTGGAAATGTGATACCAAGCACTTTGCTATACCAACCTCAGTGATTAATTTTTTTTATGTTTCCTCAATGGAAAGAAGAGGAGCTTTAAGAGAAATTCTATGGAACTGCTTCTCACTAGTTTTTGTAAGATCCCCTTCTGGACCAATCATGCATTCCATTAAGGTGACAATTGCTTTACGAATTGGATCAATAGGAGGGTCTGTCAATTGAGCAAACATCTGCTTTAAGTACTCAAATATTATTTTTAGTCTATTTGACATCATAGCTAAAGGTGTATCATTCCCCATGGAATCAAGAGATTTTGTTCCATATTTTGCCATAGGAAGCAACAACATTTCCAAAGCCTTAATTGTTTGTCTGAACAATGAAATGCATATTTAAACAAATAGCTCATAAATGCAAACATACATTCAAAAATACCTCATAGCATATTTACATACAAATCACTTACCCATAAGCCTTCATTAGTGACAACAAGCCATATATTCCCATGTTTTCCATTGTATCATCCAAACTATCAACTTGTAAACCAATACAATCAACAAGCTATTGAAAATTTATAGTTGACATCCAGGGTGACCAAGTCCTTCCATACAATACGTGTGATCATTCAGTCGACATTTTATTTGCAATAAAATCCAAATGAGGAGTTTCAAAACTTAGTCCAAATATTAAGAAAAAAAAAAATTGTTCTGTATCCGAGTTATCAAAGAAGAGTGGTTGGATTTGAGAAGTTATATATGAACAACAACAAGACGACCATCTAGATCGATGACTTTTCCAAATACTTCTTCAGCCACCGAATGAAACTATTTTCCTTCTCCTTCAAATGAACACATCCATCTATTTTATCTTCATACGGAAGGGGGATGTTACTTGTGACATTAATGACATTTACATTTGCGTCTTCTGGACCAAGTGGCACTCCATGTATGATAGAAATTGACTGAATTTGTCCAATGCCAGCAATAGCACTGTCATATGGATCTAATATATTCACTTTGTCACCTACTTAGAGTAGGTCATCCCCTACCGGAGTTAATAAGCACTGTCAAAAATGAAAAAGTATACATAGATATTAGGAAAATAATAATTACAATTAAATTGCAAAAACATACATAGCTATTTAATTAACTGAATAATATGCACTCACTGAGTTAATATCTGAAATACCAGCAGGATTTGGCACCGATTGGGAATGTTTAGGTGCATCAATTTTGTCATATTTTAGAACTCTCGAGGTAACCATTTTTCCTTTAACATCCTATACGTGATTTCATTAGGCACAAATCAAATATTACATTAAAACAAAATAAGTTTTAACATAGCAGAAAACAATAAATATAATATTAAAACATAAAAATATTAATAACACTAAAATAGAAGCATATAGCTCTTGTAGATATCTACAAAAACATACCTTCACATGTTCATGGCCCTTTTTTGAGTCATTTAGCATTCTTGCACCACCCAAATTTACATTTTCTTCCTGTGATTGACAGGAATTTCCAATAAAAGAAGGCTTCATGAGTGAAGGGAAATGGAACCAAAACATTAACATATTACAAATTCAAGTGAAGCACTGGTTGCAAGGGAATTATAATTTTCTTACCTCATCTAAATCAATGTTAAATTCCTTCTTTTTCCATGCAGCAACAAGAGGTTCAATGGAGGAGGCTATGGTTGACATTGTCTTTGCCAAACCAGTTATACATTGCATTGCATGATTATAATCCTTACTATGGTTTTCAACAGTAGATAAAGCTCCTATTTGTCTACTCTCGACGTCAATAGATGGAAAAGAAATTTCTACTGGATTTTCTGACATATAATTATGTTTGGAATTTTCCAAGTCTGCCATATAATGAGCCATTTCACTCACCACTAGTTCTCTTTTAGCTTCTTCAACCTACAAATAATTTTCAACGCACAACTATTTGGATATTAAGAAAACTCAAAACACATAACACAATGTACAATATTCAACAAAAAAATTGTATACTTACAAATATTTGTTGTTTGGCTCGCAACCCACCCCGACCCAAAAAATATTGAGCCTTCACCTGCTCTCTTGCTTTCTTCGCTCTTATACTCTTTGACAAATACTCTTCAGCACACATACTTTCCTTCAAATCTTCCCATTGTTTGGGAGTCAAGCTACTCTCCCTATCTTTTCCATCCAAGATTAATTTTCTGCATTTATGCCTGAAGTTATTCATCAAAATTCTCATTCTGCGCTTATAATATTTACTAGAAATCCTTCCACCAATAGTCTCAAACAAATTTTCCATTTGTTGGATCACTTGATCAAAATTTCTTGGATCTTGATCTGCAAAGTTGGATTTGGTAATATCCAAATGAGACCTTATTCTTGTGCCCAACTCTGTGGCCCACCTTGACGCATTTGGTCCAGTAGGCTCACCATCTTTTACCTCAATCAAGTAAGCCTTCTTCCCTTCTGATTTTCATTCTTTGGCTTCCCTTTCTGTGGACCTATAAAGGCTTTGACTAATTCTTTGTCTTTTCACTAAAGCTGATACATCTTCAAAACCAAGACTAGGTGATGGAAAATCACTCATACTTGTGGCTAAAGAAGGTGTGGTAGTTCCTAGCACCTTACTTGGAGAAGATGTAATTGGTGTGCTTTCTATGGAAAAATACTGAATTGGTTGCTCCTTGTCCACAATAGGTGTGGCACTAGGTTGCACACAAATCTCCTCAGATGTGCCTTCAAATATTTTCTTTAACTGTAAATAAATTTCTTGCAACTCTGCTTCATCAGAATGTGCCAATTTTTCGCGAACACCTTGGACATGATCATCTGATATATCAGGAATTTGATCATTAGAATTGTCAGCTTCATCTCCATGCATTGAATTACCATGGTGTTTGCTTCTACGAGTTGGCAGGGATATGTCTATTCTTGCTTTTTGTTTATTCTCATTGTCTATGGGATCCAAGTTTCCCCTATATAAAAAAATAAATTATCAAATAATGGCCTACATCATCAAATATATTATATACAACTTTCATTAAATATGCATAGAAATAAAAAGTGACGAAGAGTAACTACTTACTTATTCACCAAACCAAGAGATGAGAAATATTCTTCATTTTTTGTGATGCGTTCTTTACAAACACGCTCGTATTCTATCATATTTTCATCACTGCTAAGATCATTTTTACGTTTCAACCCCTTCTTCATAGTATTTATGTCCTACATTTCACATTTAAAGAAAAAATATTAGTGCATGGATAAATAACAATTATAAAATATATCTATTATACGATCATGCGTTATGATCAATGAGAATGAATTAACCTTAAATTGATAGAAGGAACACTTTAATCAGTATCAGCACCTTATCTAGAATTATGGATTCTATTTTTTTAATTGCAAAAAAATTGTAATATTTGCATAAATTTATCACATAATAAAAACATAGCATATTGCAATTGGGAATGCAGATTGGTTGTCCCAGCCATTGTAACATTATTGAATCTATTATATGTGTACTGGCGTTAGTACCGTACAACTTTGGTGAAGAGCTCCTGAACCATATTAAGACTTTGAGCCCTTAGTAAACAGACTCCATAGAATTACATTTAGCTTCGAGGTTTGCAAGCTGAAAATCAAATATCCTGCAATAAAAAGATACGCATCCCCCAATTTAACAACTAAAATAACATTAGAAGAATCTAGATTTTCCTGAGGAAAAAAAAAACTATAGAAGTTACAAAATAAATATTAAAGTTAGCATAACTTCATGTAGACAATTTCATTTATGGATCTAGTAATCCTCTTTAAGATAAATTGAATCACTTCATGCTACAATAGAGTCACTGGAATGAAACAAAATTCACACAACGTGAAAAATGAATGATAAATTTCACACAAAGTTTAATACAACCATCTGGCTAATCCCATGGCCAAAACAATAAAATCCATTTGCATAGTGAAAATTTATGCCATAAAGTCAAGGTGATAAATCATCATCATGATCATTTGCGTGGTCATCAAGATCACAATCCTGATCACTTGTGTATACATCTGCTTGAGTTCCTTCATTGTCCTCGTACATTATATTTTCATGGCCATGAATTATGTTTTTCTATCTCGGTCTCTTCATTGGGAATCAATGCCTCATCTTCAAATACTCTATCGCCATCTTCAGATTCTTCCTCCAATGTTTCTTGTAAACTATTACATTTCCCATCAACCATTATATCAACATATTCCATGAATTTCCTTTTTGAGCGAGGCGCTATTTGAACAACATACGACCATCCTGAGCTTGTCACATCACCAATTAAAAATTCCTGGTTAATTTGAGTAAGGGAAACATATGGCTCATTGGTCTTCAGTAAAATTTGGCGTGTATTTGCACATACAAATCCATACTCATCATGTTGTATTGCAGATGGCTTGATCCATTTACATTTTAATAATATAGGACTAGTTTCATAATAAGTCTTATATTATTAAAATGTAAATGTATCGAATGATGATGTCTTTTGAAGAACATAGGAATGTATGGCAATTATTTCCTCATTTGATAGCTTGAAGCGATGCCCATTTCCTTCTAATACTTCACTTGCAACTCTCTAGTCGTCATCATCATCCCATACACGCCGATTGACATTGCTAAAATCCTTCATATATTCTGTGCAAAACCCTATGGCCTCTTGCATTAAATATCCTTCACAAATGCTACCTTCTGGTTTTGACTTATTACGAACAAAATTTTTCAAAACTTTCATGTATCGCTCTATAGGATACAACCATCTTGTTCTTATTAGGCCACAATGCTCTAGTTCATGTTTTCTAGATGTATAAGAAGATGCATAGAAATATTGAATATTGCTGGTGGAAATTATCGTTCCAATAAGCAAAGGACTTCAACAACCTCTCCCCTCAAATTATCAAAGTTTGAAGGATATAGCACATGCAAACTCATTCTTTTTAAGATTAGGCCCAACCTTATAATTGCCAATCTTGGTCCCTTTTCCAAACTTGATATGACTGCAATAGGTAAAATATCCTCAATTATGACATGATATTCATGGGTCTTGAGGCTTCTTAAGCTATTATTTTTGGTTTGGCTTCTAATATTACCACTTACATATCCAGTAGGAAATCGAGTCTGAGACATCAACTTTAAGAATTGTGCACGTTGATCCTTTGTCCACACATAAGGAGCAATAGGTTTTCTGTATTTTCCATTACCATATTTTTCAACCCAAAGATTTCAACTAATCTTTAGTTATTTAAGGTCTAGGTGTGATGACACTGTATCATATGCACCAAAAAGAGTTTCTATAATAGCAAAAGTTATGTTTTTCTCAGTGTGCATAAATTCAACAGTATGCATAATGGTTATATGCTTAAAGTATGGCAATTTATAGAATATGCACACTCTTTTTACACCACTATCGTAAAGTGGAACATTTTTACTACCACGAATGCCACCATTTTCAATAAATTGCATTCTTTTATCTCCATTCTCAATAATGTAATCACTTGTTATTTCTAGTGGTGCTTCTCGATTCTCTTCTTTACCATTGAAACGTGACTTTTTTCGATGATATGGATGCTCCATTTTGAGGTAAGCACGACATCCACAATAAATACACTTGTTCAAACTATTTGAGTGCCTCACAAAACCCTTAAAGATGCAAGTTGGACATCCATGGTATCCATGAACATTGAGACCAGTCAAAATTGTGCCATATGCAGGAAGATCGTGGATTGTAAACAATAAAGAAGCTCTTAAAGTGAATTGAATTGAATTACCATCCCTTAAAATTTGAATTGCTTCAATTCCTTTCCACAATTCCACTAGCTCATCAAATAATGGTTCTAAATAAACATCAATTGTATCTGAAGTCACACTTTCTTTCCCCGGTATGATCAATGACAACATCAAGAAAAATGGCTTCATTTCTAACCATGGAGGCAAGTTATAATTTATTAAAAACACTCGCCAAGTTGACCATTTAGTGCTTTGATCTAAGAAAGGGTTCACCCCATCTAGAGCTAAACCCAATCTTATATTGGGAGGATCTTGGGAAAAATCAGGGGATTTATTGTCAAATTCCTTCCAAATTTTAGAATCAGCCACAAATCGTTTTTTTCCATTGATGCTCTTATTTTTGGCATGCCATTTCATTAGCTCGGAAATGTCTCAACATTTGTACATTCGAAGCAACCGTGCGATTAGTGGAAAGTGGCGAAGAACTCTTCTCGGAGCTGAATTTGATTTCAACCCTGGTCTATACCTCCCTTCTTTACATTTTGGACATTCAGTCTCACTTGCAAGATAATACAAAACCATTCACACATGTGTGGATGTTTTCATACCCTAATCCTAGCTTAGTGATTTTCACTTTACATGCTCTTCGTTTTGTTGGCAGTGTGGAGTCGAGTGGTAACAATCGTTGTAAAATGCTAATAACTCATCAACACTCTCATTTGTCCAACCATGCACCACTTGCAAGTTAAGAATTAAAAGGATTGTTGTTAAATGACTTAAATTGCAAGTACCATACACAGGTTTTAAAGCATCCTCCATCAACTTCTGCCATTCATTCTTGAAACCCTCATTCACCATTCTATCAACTTCAATCCCTTCATCAAAGGTTCCTACCTTTTCATTTTTGTTTTTTGCCTCTTCATCTATTTCTAGTGCCTCTACATCTCTCATGCTATGCAATTCTATCCTATCTGGATAACAATTTTGAGGGAAAGGGCTTATACCGCTATGCCCATATTTTAGCATATGTTAAAAAATCACACTTCTTTTTCTCATTTTCCCACCACGACAATCATTACATGGACATGCATATTTAAGCAAGATCTTCTCATTAGCTATTCTCTCATCATGTGCATGGTATTCATCCATTGTCAAAATTGGGCTTTGACTCATCTTCAATTTTCTGCATTCAAAGATGAAACTAATATGTTAACTCTTTACTTTTAACTCTTTTCAGAACTTTATTTGTAAAAGAAAAGTTTCAGCTCTTATTTGATTATAAATGTCAATTATGAAAACTTTTTAGAAACAACATATAGGAAGAGAAGACTACACATTTTTTACCAGTGTGAACACACCCATACACAACAATCACACAGTTAAACAACAAAAGAAAGTCATATTTGAGAGAAAGCTTTTGGATCAGCACTTGTTTGAGGAGATATTTTTGTTGTATTTACACCTTTTGAATGCAGATCTATCAGCATGACAACAAATTTTTTTAGTTTTGAACGCAAATCTATCAGCATTACATCAAAAATTTTTGGGAAATATATTAGCATTCTTAAGGGCACAACCCTTGCAGACATTTTTAAACATTCATTACATTAGCAGTGAGGAGAAGAACACACCAATGGGAGTTGCCTTAGCAGAAAATAGGATGCATCAGTCAGCTAAATGGGAGGCACTTGGCAATGATGAAGTCATAGTTACCAGTAGTGAACTCTCTCCTTTAAAGCCTATTTACGACATGTTCCCAATTCTCATTCCTAGAAAATGAGGGCACTCCAATTGAGGGAGTCACTTACCTATTCATGACAGCATGACGAGTTACAAATTATCACCTTTTTGGCACTTGAAGGGAATACATTCTATTTTTGGCCACTTGCATGGAAGGCACATTAAAGAAGGATTTACACCACATTCTCTCCTTATTCCTAGCATGCAAGAGGGTACATTATTTGGAGATTTACATTACTTTTATAAGCTTGAAGAAGTTCACCCTAGTAGAAAATATGCCTTTGGAGTCATATTTGTTATTCCTATCTTCATCTATAATTATGTGACTAATCTTTTGATACTCATTCAAGACCTTCACAAGTTGTAATAATATTACGTAGGATAAAATTTCTCTTAATAAACTCCAGTGATCAAGAAAAATGGTTCAGGGACCAATGAGGATATCACTCATTAAAGAACTTAAGAGTAGATCCCTGTTATGATAAGATGGGTTTGGCTAGGGCAAAACAATGAGAAAAAGACAACTGACAAATCATATAATAGGAAAGGACAACCTTAAAGTAACTCACATGTTTCATGCAATATATTTAATACGCTGCTAGCAGTTTGGGGAATAAGTATTAGTATCAAATTCCAAGGTAAAATAAAAATAGTTGCATCATTATAAAGGTCTCTTGTGGGAGTTTCACACTTTCTTGTAGTTGTCTACAGTAGTAACATATCTAATCTATTAATATTCAATATTCTAGAGTTTTCTAATAAATATTGAATAAAGTAACTGCAGATACTCAATTGAGACCAATGAATATCATGAAATGACATTATGCATTTGAGAAGAGTTTTTTATTCTGCCAATGGCAGCTTAAGTGTTGGTTTATAGGCTAGAAGTTCGGGAACTCTTTGCTGCACCTACAGTTTTATATGAGAGCATGCTCAACCACTAATGAAGTAAAACTAAGTGAAACTTCAGTTATTCTGTAGGTCATTATTTCAAAGTTTAGTATCGAAGCTTACAACAACTGGAAAAAGGTGGCAAGGTTAGGATCCAAAAACATAGGAAACAAAAATTATTAAATCACAAACAAAAAAAATGTTAAAATCCCATATGTTTGAGGTAAATTAGAAAACCTAGAGAAACAAATAAGAATGAAGGCTTCATTTACTACTAGTGGACAATGGTAGCCACCAATCATCACAATCCAAAATTCCACTGGGCCATTGCACTTGCAAACACTGTCAAACAAGAAGGTGTGCTACAACGGAAATGTGGCCACTCAAGCTTGGAAAGATGACTAGTTAAGACAAACTGCACAAGTGCCAAACTTCCCATAATATGATGAGGAAAAGTAATGTAAACAAAAAATACAACAGATCAGCCACAATGTATTTGACACCATGGTTCCATGACAATGTCTGATGTGCCCATATTGTGGGATTTATATGGTGGCTTATGATAATCTATTGAAACATTAGCCACATCATATATTTTACATGACAATGTATGATGTGCCCAAATTGTGGGATTTATATGGTGTCTTATGATAGTGTCCTCAAACCTTAGCACAATTTTTGAGGCAAGTGCTAACTATTATCCAAAGGCCCATGCAAAATAACCATACGAGAACCTAGCAATGTTGGAAGCCTAGCCTTATTCAACTTTGAAGTCATTATGGCAAAGAAAATATTGAATGTAGAAGTGGTTTAAATGAACAGTTGAAATTTAGATATTACTAGAAAGGCACAATAGAGGATGCTACAAATTGGCCTTTACAGAGTCTCCTCACAAAACAAGCTAGAGGGAGGAGTCTCTTTTCACAGAGAAGGCTTCTGTTAGATAAGCAACGGGAAACTGTGATGTTTAATTCTACAATCATGAAGAAATATTTGCGAACAGTGAATGAGTTTGCACCAATGTCGTCAGAATTTAGATTATATAGTAGGGAAATGGAACTCAGTGTCATACTTTGTTTTCAATTGAACCATTTAGTGTACATTGTTGATATAAGGCAATATGAAAATAGTGCCAAGTCATAAACAATACATTTCTTAGATCGAAATCAACATATACAGTGAGCGAATAAGGGCAATAGGAACTAGTTTGGAGGCCTATAAATAAGTGAAAAATATCAGTTCTGAAGGCAGAATTAGACTAGCGTTGACCCCTTGAATTATGAGCTTAATTTCTAGAGTACAACCAGCTCTTCCTCATTGTAAAAACTTAGCAGCATTTATGGCTCCCTTTTTCTCCTAAATGACACCGTCTGCACACATGTAATTAAGGCATCTCCATAACCCACGCACATAGATTGTGATAGAAACCAAAAGAGGTTAAATCAACCCACAATAATGCTATAGCTAGCAAGGAAATTTTTCTAGCAACTTTTCCTTTAATACAATGTCACTTTCAGGAGGTACGAACTTTAGAAAATGAGAAAAATATTAATCATGCCTCCAAAAACACACCCACAAGACAAAGACTAGATTCAAGCTCCCTTGTGACTGGTTATTGTACTTCCTTTGTTACAAAATTCAGCCAACTGAGTGTAAGAGTGAATATGGCCCTCTTGAGTGGCGAACTCGACCCCTTGTAAAAACTGAACTTGACCAAAGGATTTCATCCTCTTTCACAATACTCAACTTGTTCTTCCTTGAGATGAACTTGACCAACAATAAATATGATAAACTCAACCCTAAATGCAATTTTTGCTTCCTTTCTAAGCATTATTGAGAGGTTGGAGACTTAGAGGTTGATGTCAACAATCCCATATACATTGATCCACACTTGATGCTAATTCCCAAAGATAGCCTTGACAACAACAAGGAAACTCTTTGTACATAGAACTGTCAAATCAAGCACAAACTAGCATATATGGTCATTGATAATGGAAACCAAAATAACCTTCTCTTGCTTCAATTGGAAAAGGAACTCCAGTTACCAAACTCAAATCATCCCAACTCAAATTATCTTGGATGGGTCAAAGATGCACATTAGCTTGTGCTAATCACTTGAAAATAGATGAGAATGTTGCTAGAAGATGGCAAGATTTTTCCCAATATCTTATATGTTCTTACAAACAAAGATGATAAGACTTACGAAAATAAGATGGCGATAAAAAGTGTGGCTAATTGCATAAAGCAGGGGATTCTAGGTTCAACCTTAGGCATGTGCCCTCTTTCAATCCTAATATTACTTGGAATTATTTCTATTGTGCATGTCAAATTTTGGGTGATTATGTTGTTGGTATTGTCCTTCATTATAGTTCTGATCATTAATTCTAACTCAAGATTGGAACTGGTAGTGGTACTAATATTTTTGCAAGGTTAGTAGCCCTTTGGGCCCTATTAAAATTTGTTATGGTTAAAGGTGTTCAAAATATTTAGGTTGTTGGAGACTCAAAAGTGGTAATGAGAGTTTTAAAGGTTCTCTTCCATTGGATAGTCTGGTTCTCTCTCACTGGAAGCACTAAGTTAAGGAACTATAGGAAGCTTTTAATTCGGTTTATATTCATCATGTTCACAGAGAATAAAATTCTCAGGAAGATCATCTTTCAAACAATCCAATTTCAATCAGCAAAGGGATTATGCATGGAAAATCAGAGAGAGGGTTTTGGTTTCAGCTTTCACAGAAATAATGTTTTAAAAGTATTTTACAGGCAATTTTAAGATATTATTTTGGGTTGTCTGCAATGTTAGCACTATAGGTTTTAATGTCATTCTGATGTTCAACGTTTATTAGAAGGATGTTTTGCATAATATTATGATAATCAGGAAGTTGTCGAAAGGAGCTCTTATGCATAGGCACAATCAATGTATACTTTAATTTCTACTTGAAATAATAGATGCCAAATATACATTGGTTTTCTTGGAAGAAAAAAGACATTAAAATGAGGAAAATTTTGTGTGGAAGAAGATAAAGAAATTTTTTGTTGGTTTCCATTTTCAAACAACTCTTTTTTCATTTACAAACCTAGTTGCTTTCGCCATGGTTCTTTCGATGACTGTAAAGACATACTTTGATAGGCATACTCTTTTTATTTGAGTATGGGTGGCTGAATGTGGGGAATGGGTGCTACCACCTAAAACTCTATCCTATAGAACAATTCCCTACACAGAGGAGATTACAGCGGGTACAATCGGCTAGGAGGAAGGTCATATATCAATGAGATTCAGATCCTTTGCCTTATGTTGAAGATCTGTTTGCACTCATGGGATGCCATGAATATTGATGACCTGGAGAGTTTCCTCTATGCAAAGATGTTCTTCATGGATGTTGGCAGCATCCATCACTATCAACAACCCCTTACAATATCATGCAACCACAAGGAGGAGATGCATATAACGGTTTGGTACAATGATCACCAAATGTGCCCATAATGAGTAGGATACTTTTACACTTTGTCAAATTTTTCAACAACCTTAAAATTATCAGTAGTTGTTATGCATATTTTATCAGTAGTGTATCATGCCACATAGAATTTTTCAACACCCAAATAATACCCTTCAAGATTGAAGTGCTGAAACAATTGCATAGTTAGTTATCCCATCATATTCAGACAATGGATTCTATTTTTTTCTTCTGATAGAAATAACCACAACACACCAAAAAGAGACAGACATAAGTAACTTTATATAAAGAATGGATAGTGTATTTTAGACAAAGGCTTCCATGTGAGAAAATAATCCACTTATTATAAAAAAGTGTTTTCACATATGTAAGAAAATGATATGATATTTTTTAGGCTAGAAAAATCGAGTCATGCATTACAAAATTACAAATAATCTACTGTACATACTACAAAGTTTTTCTTCTTCTTCCCACCCATGCCAGAAGAGCCAACATATCAGACTAGACACCATAATTTTCTAATATTTAAAATTATATAAATTTGGTAAATTTAGGAAAAATTAGAAGGCCATGGAATTGGTCAACAAATTAATGAAAGCATAATAGTTAAGTGTCCACTTAACTGGGGTTTTTTATTTTCCTTTTTTTTCTTCTTTTTTCTTAGTGTATTTCCTTGGGAAATCCACTGGGAATTTTCCCTCATTCCAGGGATGTTACCTAGGATAAACCAAATTTTGTAGAAGCTTGAAACTTTGTCATGTCAATTTGGAATAGAACCTCGGTAGGGAGGATAATAGTCCATCACACGACCACTCAGGCAAGACCCGATTTGCCACTCAATTGCATGGCTCTATGAAATTGAAAAGTGATATATTTTGTGAATATATTATTAGAGAAATTTTGGGCCCTACATCCTTTAGTTATTCGTATTCCTAGCATCCTTCAATTGTTTGGATTCCTTGAGAATTTATCATGGGTCATTATTATTCTTCTTGTTGAGGAAATAAGAGATGAATTGTTTAGTCAATGATCATCCCTCATGCTATCTCTATTCTGCAGATGGGCAATGTTTGGATTTGCAGCTGGATTATTAATGGAGTATGCAACAGGTTCAGACTTTCTTGATCAGATGAAGATACTCATCTCCAATTTTGGAATAGCAGATCTCGAGTGATACAATATCGACAATATCTTAAAACAAACAGAGCAAATAAAAAGCCAGGAAATAGAAAAATATAAAATCCGACTAACTTGTGACTCTGGGTATGCAAACCTCAATTGTGAATTTGTTGTTGCCTGCCTCTTCAAAATCCTCCAAGTTCTGTCTAATGTGTTTTTATCCATGATAAAACCTGTAATTATATAGAAATTTGCAGCCCTAAGAAACCCTCTCGCCAATAGAAAAAATCCTTCCGCCAAGAGAAAAAAATTTAGCATCAAATAACCAGTATGTCTAGTTTTCATCTAGTTTTTATCTAAATTTTAGAACCAACTACATGGCGCCAAAGACCCAAAACCTCATCTTCCTGAACCAGTCTAGGTAAGAATAGCCAATTTTCCTCTGTTCTTGGGCTTTCATACTGGTGAAATCAACCATGCCCTCTCTCGGACTTCAACTTTTGACAGACTTTGAATGTGGCATGCCCCTCAAAACCTCGTCTTTCCCTGACTTCGACTTTTGACAAACTTAAGCATGCCCTCAAAACCTTGTCTTCCTGAACCATTCGAACAACGAGTTTTCTTGGGCTTTCAAAGTCGGGTTTCATACCGGTATTTTTTATGAAATCAACACATGCCAATGCCAATGTTCGACTTACTTCGACTTACTTTCAAAACCTTGTCTTCCAGAACTAATCAAACAACGAGTTTTCAAAGTCATCGGTATTTTTTATGAAATCAAAAAAGACAAATAGGCATCAGGGCCTATTGATTCACCAGCGAGTAGTATCTATTCTAGGTCGAGATCCAAGGCTATCTACCCTAGTACCCAGTATCTGTGCTCATTTACCCCGTTAAAGCAGCAATAGTCAGTAGTAAGTGCCCAATATCTATGCTTGTTTACCCCGTTAAAGCAGCAATAGTCAGTAGAAGTCGGTTATGATGGATCTGTAGAAAATATTGGAATAACATGGCTAATGAAAAATTCTACGCTTTTCACTACTTTTGTTAGGTTTTTTTAATGGCTAAATTCAATATTAGGCCTAGAGTTTGGAAACCATCTTGGAACCTCCATCAAGTTTATACAACCTTTAGTGAATCACTACATGTTATTCAATAAGTTTGTATGGTCACCAATTGGACATATAAATAATATTTGAATAAATAGTAGCTTTTTATGACGGTTTAAATTTTATGTAAAAACTTTATTTTGAAAATAAACGATTTATGGAAATCAAATTATATGTAAAGGCAAAGTATATATCAAACAATTTTTACAAAATTTTTTGAACCTTTGTAAAATTAATACTTTGATATCACAAAATATATTTAAAATATCACAAAATACTTTGAACCTTTGTATAATATATTACTTTGAAATTTACAAAATATATCACTTTTCATGTAAGTTTTAAATATTTTCATGTATTCACAAAATATATCAAAAAATATTTAAAATTGATATATTTTCCATGTAAGTTATAAATTCTTTCAAAAAATTGTTTGAACCTTTGTATTATTGTTTGAACTTTTGTGAAAAGTGAAAATATTTAAAATTTCAAAATATTTAAAATTTACACAAACAATTTTATGTATTTTTTTTGAAATTTACAAAATATATCACAAAATACTTTGAACCTTTGTATAATATATTACTTTGAAATTTATTTTAAAAAAATTGTTTGAACCTTTGTAAAAATAATACTTTGATATCACTTTTCACAAAGGTTCAAACAAATCTTTTTAAATAATTAAAACTTACTTCCACTTTTCAAATGCGACATGCCTACTTCCATTTTTACAAAGGTTCAAACAATTTTTTTTAAATAATTAAAATATTAATATTAATATTAATATTTATTATTTTAATTACTAATTAAAAATAAAATCACACTATTTTTAAAATTTAATTTTATATAATATAATTAAAACAAATAAAATATAGATATTGATATTTATTATTTTAATAAATTAATAAAGGTTCATATCAAATAATATATATATGTTAAATTTGTGTCACACAATATATGTATGTTAAACATATTATAAATAAATTATATATGTGTGTGAGACCTGTGTAGGCTTAATGGTTAAGAGTATGTGTTTCCTCCTAAGAGGTCATAGGTTCAAAACCAGAGGGGGTAGAGTACGTATGTCTTCATAGACTTAGCAGTCAAATCACTACACGGAGGTGGGCCCCTTGTTCCACAAACAAGGGGGTCTCATACACCAATTTGGTGTTTGGCTTGGTCGAAGTGACCTTAAAATTAGATTATTATTATTATTATTAGTATAACAAAATTTCATGCACTCTCCAATGGGAGCGAGGTAATTTGAGCAACGTCACGTGGAAGGCATCTCGCATGAGTAAATACAAGTGGAGCGAGGATGAGGGAGTGTCACACCCTCGAGTTAGTGTTGCGACGACCGAGTGGTGGGGGGTGCGACGGGCACCCAACTCGGGTATAATGTGCGACGGTGATGTGCAATATTGGGCACGCCATATTGGCAAATTCCCACCTTGGGCGCGTCGTGTAGCGGTGGGCAGAGTTGTGCGTTTTGGCAGACGTGATGAGTGGCAACGTCAAACGGGTGTGTGCCCCATAGCAGGCAGACGAGTCAAAGGCGTCACGCGAAGTCGTGTTGGTGAGCGTGTTCGATGTTACGGGAGCGTTGTGTAGTGATTGGGCGAGCTGGGTAGGACAGGGTGCGAGCGGCCAATCAGTCGTCGGGGTGGAACAAGAACTTGTGGTGGCAAGGGGAATCATGGGTATATTGATCGCTCTGAGGTAAATGAGGGGTATGGTATCCAACATTAATGTTTCTTGGAGAACTATCATCCAGTACTTATCAAAAACCTAATGGAAAGAGTATTGGACACAACTGAGAGAATTTTAACACTACAGATGGATTCAGAGAATCTTGTAGTGAAATGTAACACTTCGATATCAAAATTGAAATTTTCCATTTATGGCGTGAGACAATTAAAAATTATTGACATAAATGACTAATTCATATACTTGTTGTACTAGTCATATTTTTATTCTTGGACTATAATAGTGATTTACAGTAATCATTATTAATTTTGTCACTTATTATCAAGTCATATATTTTAATCCTAAGCTAAATTATTCATTTAAATTAGTCACTTATTATATAGTCATATATTTTATCCTTAGACTAAATTAGTCATTTCAGTTAGTCATTTTTAGTTTAGTCACTTATTATCTAGTCGTATATTTTATTCCTAGACAAAATTAGTCATTTAAGTTAGTCATTTTTAGTTCATTTACTTAAAATTGCTCAAATTTAGTAGTAATTCACTTGAAATAATAGCGGTGACTAACTTTTTTAGTCACCTGGTCATTAATTTCATCATTTTTTACTAGTGATGGTTAGTTTCCTTGCACATAGAGCAATGGCGAATATCACTCTTTTGACCAACCAAACCCTATTCCAGTTATGTGAACAATGCATACAACAAGATATGGCCAATTCACACATCCATATGTTTATCCTAGGGAAAGTTTTAAAGCACAAGGAGATTTATTTTATGGTGTGTTGGTTATTTCAAGTGGTTGTATTTCCAAAAATAAGTAAGCCACTCTTATCTACGTAACTGGCCTCTCAAAGGAAAGAACCTACTATATAATGTATAAATGGGAGCATACAACAATCTAAGAGGTTAGTTGATGACAAAATAATGTTTAAATCACTTACAAACTTTGTGAAGTTATATCTCTTTATGCAATGTATTGGCAGATTTGTTGTAACAAGTTTCCATTTATACAAACTCGGCTTGGTTTTATGGTTTCATTGTGATTCTCTTTTTGTGAATGCAAGTTAACTAGTGTGCCACAAGTAGGAAGGGCCCCTCACTATAACTATCCTGTACATTGTATCAACATAGTTTATGTTTATGGTTTGGAGGTTTTATTATAATACTTGTGTTATTTCGTGTAGCGTTACATTCCATTGATTTGTGTTAAAATATGTGTTGTGTTTATGACAATGCGTGCAAGTGTTTAACAGATTGGAGTTGTGTACTCTTACTTGTGAGCAGCGTTGATGCATAAGACTCAGACTTGAAGCCAATTCAATATTGTATTGAACCTTGCATTGTATAACGCTCTACCCCTTTTCATCATTTCTATATTACGAGTTTTGAATGAAGTATTAACCTTTGAAATTGATTATATATCACCCTGATATTTTGTGTTGTGTAATACATCATTTATTTTCAACTTACTTCCTTTGGTTTATTATGAAACTCGTACAACACTATTAACCTTTGGAACTTTATTAATTACTTTGTTACAAATGCAACAATGCTTTAAAATAATGACTATGCTTTAATTTTTACAAAGGAACGACAACATTGATTTATTTCCTTTGGTTTATTATGAAACTCGTACAACACTATTAACCTTTGGAACTTTATTAATTACTTTGTTACAAATGCAACAATGCTTTAAAATAATGACCATGCTTTAATTTTTACAAAGGAACGACAACATTGATTTATTTCCTTTGGTTTATTATGAAACTCGTACAACACTATTAACCTTTGGAATTTAATTAATTACTTTGTTACAAATGCAACAATGCTTTAAAATAATGACTATGCTTTAATTTTTACAAAGGAACGACAACATTGATTTCTCATTTTGACATTGATATTTCAATACTCTATTTGCATAATCTATTAGTATCACCCTGCTCGTAGTTTTACACTTAAGATCGACTTGTTGATAAAACATTATACTAGCTAGCATCAGTTTGTTCATGGCCTTTATATTTGAGTTCGATTTCTAGTTTTGATATCATTATGATTTTAATCTTGTATCATAGTTTTACCTCTTTGAGCATAGCTACTTGGTGTAGTATTTGCAAGGTTATGTTTCCATAATAAATGGCAAGTATTGTGGTTCATTTATGTTTTGTAGATATAATTTTGACTTATTTCTATTTGAAGTATATCTACTCTATCTTATATTCTCTATTTCGTACCTCCCATACTTTTTTCCAAATAGTATTTGATTGGTAGCAAACTATTACATATCTCACACCTGGGCTAGATATTTTTCTCGAGCATTAGTGGATAGTCTTAACATAGATGCTTTGCTTTATAATTTCAATGCTTTCTTTCATATTTTGATGCTCTATCTTTAATTTCAAATTTTTGGTTATGAGAGACTAAAAACCAGAACTAGAATCTTTTGACTCTCAAATTCTAACCTATTATTGAGTGTGTGAACATTGTCTCACGGAGGAAAGATTACACTTTAGGGTTTTTCTAGGGAATTTAAGGCAAGGACGAGAAAAACAATCTCTAGTCTCAGTATGCTTATTTGGTATTTATTTTTCATAGGCCACTTGATTGTTTTTTATTGCATTCATAGGAAGTTGCCATAACTAGTTTAATAAATGAGTTCAAATTTCTTTCTTGAAAAAGATTGCAAGATGATTGTTAAGAATAATAGTTTTTATCTCGCTGCCTACACATATTGTGCTTGCAAATCACAAGAATATGTCCCAGATTAGCAAATGAAGGATTTATTTGTGAAAATAAAATGGCCCAACATTTTTGGCACCATTGATGGGGAGTTGTTAAAAAGGTCATGGTAAAAGAGTAATTTACTTTTTGAACCTTTTTTTATTTGATCTCTTATCACTTTTTAGATTGGTGGAAGAAAGAAAATAAGACACAAATATCCCTCATTTAAGAACATCTCAAAAATAGGTTCTATCCAGCGCATTCACTTTATGAGTCCTTCTAAACCCTCTCTAACATGTGGTTAGATGGTTAAACTTGGAGACAATAGAGGTAGGTTTCTTAACTAAACATCTAAAATTTCAATTGATTTATTTGGTTGTCATTGGATCCCTCCTACTAATTTCGCTGAAAGATATGCATGTAAAATTCAAAAAGGAGAAGCTTCCTCACATAAATTGACCCCAGAGCCAGTTGTACTACAATTCAAATCTATTGTCGAGAAGGCACATAAAGAAAAAAGGGACAAGGAAGCTAAATACAAGCAGATCGAAGAACCAGTTTCTAGGACTGATTTGGTATTGTATTCAGTAGTATCTACATAACGCATCACTAAATTCCCTGAGACTCCACAAGAAATTGTTGCATCACAAGTAGAGGTTATTGTTGATGCAAAGGTGTTGGATATATGTGTTGAAGACAACTTCCTCATCCACCAAAATATAATTATTGAGCCATTTTCATTTCCAAGTTCAATTTAATCAACTTGTTTGGCAACATGGTAGAGGAAAAAATGAATGTAGAAGTTGAAAGTTAAGCCAGTTTTGGGTTCATATTCTTGACACGACACCGAATGTAAAAATGAAAAACATCCCTCTATTGGTCCTACCAAATTTTCGATGTATGACTATAGAGGATCTTGATGCCTTTTTATTTGAATTCAATATTTTGTGTCAAATTCATAACTATGTGGATGCTCATAAATTAAAGTTATTTCCTGCAAAATTAAAAGGCTCTGCTTTGAGATGGTTCATGGGAATAGGGGAGCATACTATTAGATCTTGGGATGCTATGAAGACCAATTTTCTTAAGAAATACCAAGATTATTGATTCATGAATTGACATTTTTAACATGTAGCAACAGGAAGAAGAAAGTCTCGAGGACTATGTCGAAATATTCTTGTAAAAACTTTAGAAAATTAAACCCGATGCTCTAAGTGATGACACAATTAGCACCATTTTTCTAAGGGGAATTCAGGTTGAGTATATAGATATGTTAAATTTGAAGGGTTTTGGTGATATTTCTTGTTTATCATTTCATGACATTTGCTATTTGCAGGAGGTATTCACGAAGTAGAGCCAAGTTTGGTAAAGAAACAAGGGATACTTTCTCTAGGATAATTAAATATGTTGTAAGGGGGGTAGCAAGGGCATAATAAGGAAAGTTTCTAGAAAATTTTAAAATCCTCGGTAATCTTAGCTCCCAATTATATACATTGAAACTTATAAGGAGGAAGAAAATATATATATCGTTATCTTTTGTTCTCAATGTAGAAAAAACATTATTTGAGAGAATGTCCACTGGATTATGTTCAATTTTTTGCTATTTGTATAGATTATCATATTATAAAGAACTATCCCTCACTTATAGGCCTTAAAGTTGCTTATAACGGAAGCAGTGAGGTGGTTGAGCCATCCTTTAAAGTTGTGCAAAAGAGGCCTTGGCAACTATGTAAGTGGATTTGGTGCACGAGTGTACCAAATCACACCTGCTTAAGAGGAGTGGTTTTTTCCTCTTAAGTTCCTGGTCATAGGCAGAAAATCAAGGGATTCAAGAAATTTAATGAACATGCTAAGAAATAAACATACTAAATAGTGAAATAGCATGCATATTAAAAAATAAAAACTAAACTAAAACACATAATACAAAAGCTCTAAACAGAGTCAAACAACTTCAATAATAAAAAAAGTGGCGCTTACATCCCCTCTTACGAAGTGCTGGTAGGAATAAAGGACGAAATGTTTACCCACTTGCTAAGGGGCCCTTAGAACTAGGGATTTCTAAGTCCCTATGCAAGGATGTATTTACTTCTGAGCTATCTTGGCGCAAGATCCCCCTCTTTACTCTGAAGGATTGGAGTTTTTGGATGACCAAAAAATGAATCCCCTTTATCTTTGCTCCGGATCACACACTGCTGGATTGCTTGGGGCAATTCTGGCTAGCATAATAATGTGTTCCCCATTTTTTCATTTCTTGGTGGCCTTTTATAAGAGAATTCAAACTCTCCTTCCCTCTCTTGGTACATTGATGGATGGTGACCCAAGAGAGGAGGACGATTCCATTGTGTGCCACGTTATTCCATTGTGTGCTCCCTTGAGGTCCTAAGGAGGCTTGGGAATCTATCCTTGGGAAGCCTCAAATGTGGGATCAATTTCCTAGAGTGTGCCTTGTGGTCCTGGAAAGTGACTTCTGCTACTCTCTGGTCCATGCGGCTTTTTGAGGGAAAGTCGCAAAAAGGCACGCCTATCGAAGAAAAGTGCATGCAAAGGCACATTTTGTTGGTTTCTTCACTACACAATCTTATTTTCCTCTTGGACCTTAGAGTTTTTTTAAATTCTTTAGATCCTCTAATGTGCCTTAGCCCTGTAAATCCTTCTGCCTAAAATTTAATAATGTCATATTTTCTTATCCAATTTTCTAGTGATAACTATTTCCCCCTAATGTGTGTGGTCTAGGAAGAACTGTATAGCCGAAATACATTATAGTTTCTTTTCTGTGTACTGTGCGGAGAGAGAGAAAGACCTGCGTGTAGCACGAAGTTGGAGACACCTTACACCAGGTCGAAGAGAAACCATGTCCTGTGGGAACCCTACAAGCAATGGTATAATACAATAAATAGATTTTTTCTACAAGGTAGGCATGTCCCATGCTTGTGATGCTTTGGCTAGCTAAACAAATATATTTGACAAATACAGATTTTGTATGTGTCACTAGAATGGTAGTGATCTACTGTTTGATGACAACGATTAGTGACGCCCTCAGGGGCATTTTTTCTTTGACAATGGGTGGAATGTGGCACCCACATGCATAAGCTTGGTATGATATAGAAATGTGCATTGTACGCATGGGTGTATGACTAGGACCTTCCCGTGTAAGCATTTTTGAAAGAGATTCTTATAAAGGCACAGGTCTTTGATGAATTTGATCAAAGTGCAATGTTTGTAGGGTACAATACCATCTTGACATGAAAGCTTGTGTCGTAGTTGAATGCCAGGAGGACTAATGGCATCTATGGACAATGATGTTTCCCATAGTGTCACCCAAGGACGTTCCTTTTGTGGTGAGGGGTGATCCAAGGTACCGCTTGTTTTTGGAAAATAGGTGTTGACTCCGACAAAAAGGAAGACTCAACCAAACGAGATAGTCACTGATGCAAGGGATTAGGATCCTGGATGTGATAGGTTTAACATAGGCATGATGGAGAGGGGTGACTGGAAATTGATGATGGGGATTCAGTGGCCCAAGGTCAGAGAATAAAAAGTATCTTAGCGGTAGTCATAACTATTTCTGTTGGGGAAATCCCTGGAGTTGGTAGGACATCCAGGGTGGATATATATTGGTTATGAATGTCATGGTGGCATATACGTGAATGGTGTGATACTCCGACAAAGGGTGACCAGGGACTGTTGCCATGGGAGAAAAAATGGATGGATGAGTGGGGGACATAGTGCACCATTTGCGGTCTTTGTACACTTACCAAAAGAATGAAATAATGGGGTTTGGGTTGTACAAAACACAGAGACGGGTTCCCCCAAAATATGAAAGTGTTCACTCACAGATGATGTGAGGAAGGTATTTTGCTGAGGGTGGGGATAAAGATTGGATCATTCTCATTATTGTCCAGGTAAATCCCCTCTGCGGATAGAGGCGATCCCTCTAGCCCTAGGGTGGGTCTAGAAACTACGGGAACATACTAACATCTACCTTCCTAGATTGTAAATGAAATTCAGAGCAAGGAAGATGACCTACCTTGTCTTGATGCTATGTTGTCATCTTCTATCGAAGCTTCTTGATCCGTCGCTCTTCTTAAGCTCGATGCACATTACTACCAATGTTTGATTACTTGCACAGACAGTCAAAACACTTCGAAAAACGTAAAATCACGACAAACATAAAACAATTACAACCTATCTAACTGATCAAGGAATGCTATAAATATCATTATAAATGTAAACAATAGTGGAAGATAAACATCAGTTGCATTTTATTATGATAAAGACAAGGGGAGTTTACAACCAAGCCTTGATGTTGAGGCTCTCCTTTGGTAGGTCTATATCCAAGCACGTTTGCAACACCCTCATACACAAAGGTCCAAGATCTCACTATGTTCCTAACACACAAAAAAAATCACACTCAGCACTATTATCCTAAAGCTATGATTTCTTCTTCTCTCTATGATTTCATTAACTTTCTAACTCAAAATTTGACTAAGGTGACAGAGGTGAAGGAGGTCTCCTTATATAACAATGGAGGAGGACGTTATGGCCCCTCAAATAATGGGAAAAGAGCTCATCCTTTGGAGTAGTTCCTATCTCTTGGGAATAAGAAGCCCAAAGGGGAATTCCTCAGCCATATCCTTAAAACAACCTTCCAGCTCGCCACCTCGTGAAGTTTCTAGTCATAGAAGCTTCCTTTCTATTTAAAAAACTTTCCAAAAGAGGATCAGCTCGGGTTCGACATTGAGAGAGAGCGTCGATCGGTGCGGGTCTCGGTGTAAATCTCTACTATCGGCATGGGTCAGACACTAAGAGCAAGCGCCGACCCTTCAACACTAGGTTTATTTAGGGATCTTCCAGAAAAGTTGTAAAGGGAGATGATTTGGTTGACAAAGTGTGGTTCAGGGGTATGTATTCCATGCTTGGAAAGCACACAAGGGTCACTATATGGGTCCTCCAGGATCAAGGAACAGGGAGTACAGGGACGGTGACAAATTGCTCTGTAACACTCATGTGTGGGGTTGATGAAGTGGATGGAAAATGTCACAGATGGGCTATGCTGATGGAGGTATGGTAGGCCAAATGCGAGGCGCGGTGGTGCACTTTTGATCTTCTTGCAAAAACTGGTAGTTCGGGAAAGGGGTTGTATTTTGATATGGTAAAACTTGACCTAATGCGTGGTGGGTGAATGGGCATGAGGTGCTCCCCAAACTAAAGTGGTATGGCCATGGCGTCATGATTTTTGTGATATATGGTCTACTTTGGGTGATGGGCGCCATGGGGGGGAGGCTCTACCGACCAACGAGGATGTTTATAATGTGCAAGGTGGGGTGATGATAAACACGGTTGGGTGCTTGGAACCTATGGTTAATTTCTTGTGGAGAAATGATGCTAAGATATGCAAAGTTTTTCTGGGACTGTATCATGCTGAGGGTAGAATGATACCCATTCTGGAACTTTCGGTGGATGAAGCAGTGGATGGTTTTCACAATACCTTGAAAAAAAAATACCCCAAGTGAAAGCATCTTATTTATTCAAATATTATTAAAATTTATGTGCTAAAAAAGAAGATGAGAGAGGGCATACTCGTCGGCACTAAAAATTTATTTTTCGGGGGTACGAATGTGTGGCACCACCCTTGGACGTTATGGAGTGTTGATCACTGTGTTTCTTTCGGTCCTATAATTGGGTCTTTTGAGTTCTCATTATGGTCCTCCAAATTTACTGAAAAGGGCGACATATAGATGAATATGGCTCAATTCATTTCATTTGTGTTAGTTGAGCATTTGAAGTTTTGAGAGGTCAAAGGATTTTGCGAAGCTTTTCTTATCGTTGCAGTCAACCTAAGTACCTAGGACTAGCGATGTTTTAGCCAAGTAAGCCCCATGAAGTCTTGCATTTTAATTTTTTCAGTGTGTCATTGCCAGGGCCCTTATAAGACTAGTTTTTACAGATCCTGGGCCATCTTTTGCCTTGACCGCGCAGGTGATCAAGGCACAGGCGCACGACTTTCACACAAAAACTTAGTTTTGCACGCACTTATTGCGCTTGTCCTAAGTTTGGGTGCACCTTTGTCATGTATGTGAGAGAAACAGAAGCGCTCTCCTCACACCTATTTGAGGTACAGGCACATGAAGGGTCGAAGCTACTTTTTGCAAATTTTTGGGAAATTTTTTATGTTTTTTAGTGTTTTCAGTGTGATTGATGTGTGCCTACTTGATGACAAGATGTTGTGGAGGGAGAGCGATTGGCCTGATCTCCGGGACGCTTTGGCTGCTGATGGTCATGCGCACCAACTGTTGGCACGTTGGAGTCTTCTCAAGTTTATGGAGAATGACCTCTTACAACCATAGGATCTTCTTCTGCAATAGTTGATCCGATGCTGGAACAGGTGACACAAGGTGATGGTGTTTCAAGGGTGCGACCTTGTTATTCGTCCCGAGATGGATATCTATTTTGTGATTGGGTTGCTACCTTAGGGTGAGGTGCTTCCTTATCCACTTCCCCCTAGAAGAGTGAACCTTGAGTGGTTTTCAATGAGCCATTGTGGCAGGGTGCCCCTTACAGAAGGGTGCATAGTGATTTCTATTGTGGCTGACCTGGCCGAGTGGTGTGCTGTCGCTGCTATTGTAAAACTGGCGGGTCATCTGTGCCTCATTGGGTGTCAGGGCCTCAGATAAATGTTTTGCATTGGCTAAGGGCTAGACACTTCTTTGATTTTTCCCCTTTTTGCTATGACAAGATGCTGGCTCAGCTTTCCAAGGTCTGAGATGGATCAAAGCTATTCACATATGATAGCATTCTATGTAGAATTATGTATGAGCGGGTAGTGCTTCTGAGAGCTATGGTGGTTGTGCCAGCTGGGGGGCCTCATGATCCTCATATGAGGAGGTGGGCCCCTGTGATGCCTCATGGAGGGGGAGGTAGGGTGGGGCGTTATTGGAATTCCACTAAGGATGTTTGGTTTGAGGCCAATCCTCAGATGTTTTTTCATTCCCTTATGCAGGGATGGACTTTTGGGGAGACCCAAACATGGGTCTGCCCAATGGATATGCTTGGGGGCCAGCAGGTATGATTTTGTGCTTTCTGCATTTACTTGAGTACTTATGTTTTGTATGTGTATTATGATGACACTGACATAGTTTTGTTACTCTTGTAGATGTTGGTGAGGTTGGATGTCTAGTGGCTCGGTTGGTGGGACACCATCTGATTCGGCAGCCTCGAGGTGCTCCTCACGCAGGCGGGGGACATGGAGGAGCTCCAGTGTAGCCTTTGCATGGAGCACCTGGTGGGGGGGTTGGTCCCTCAGTGGAGGGTAGCAACTCAGCTGCTACCGAGACTACTGCTAAGTGAGCTAATCCCAAGGCGGTAGAGGCTCACATAGTTGAGTTGACAGAGTAGGTGGTTTCTCTAGAGGTCAGAGGTCGGGTGCTAAATGATGTATTGGGTTGAGTAGACTGCTTGACCTAGGGGATGCCTACCCGAGGCTTCATGGATGACCTTGAGGATGCATGATTGGAGACATTGATGGCCTAGGAGAGGGCCTATCGACCGGTTTTATGTCATTTGTCGATCTCCATTTTGATGGCGGCTCTAGTATTGGTACCGAGAGCGGCTGTGGGTCTAGGTGCCCCTCCTAGGGGAGCACTGCCCTAGAGTTTTATTATACATAGGGAAATCATTCATTATGAAGATGATTCACCTATTTTTGTCGACTTGTATATTTGTATCTTTTTGGGCTGACTTACGGGTTAGAGACACTATTTTTTGTACTAAAGCACATATATTACTGGGTATATATGAGAGATATTTTTTGTGTCTCTACATGGTGTGCCCCCTGTTTTGCTTATGGATTATGCTATGCTGATGGATATCTATGATTTCTATGTTTTTTTATTTTATTTTATGTATGATGGTTTATCCTAGACGCATTCCAGTTTAGAATATTGTTAGCTATCCGATCAGTTGTTTGGTTTTGATTTGTTGGTACATGTGTAAATGTAATGTAGTCAAATTGTCGTCTTAATCTTTTTGCATGCAAGTATTTTCTAAACATATGTAGATCCTGTATCTCAAAGGCTTGGTTTAAATGTGACACTACTAACTAGGAATCGAGGTAGATATGCATATGATGTATGCCCTAATTGAGGGTGTTGCACATAAGTCTGATGTCGACGTCATATTCTACCTGATTGTTTGTCGCTAAACCGATGCATGCACCATTAGTGCAGACTGGGATCAGTCAGGATGGTAGATGACCTAGGCGGCTGCTGCTAAACTTTGAGACCATTGTGATGCTCCATCAGTAAATCCAATGTAACGGTCGGGTTGATAATGCATTATGACACTAGAGCATATTTTTGGAAGTCTTTTAAAATTTTTGGGTCTGTGTACGTTGACTCTAGGGGTAGGCCTTCTTGGCCCTTATGGGTAAAATTTCTTGAGGTAAAGGTCGTTGATGGGGTTAATGGGGCATGTTCCGTCCAACTCACTCAAGATGTATGCCCCTTTGAGGAGGCAGTGTTTTATGATGTAGGGTAATTTCCACAAAGTTTCAGACTTTCTTGGCCCTAGGGATTATTTTGTGACATCAGAATGGATTACTAGCTCTCCCTTATTGAATGAACAAGGGTTGATGTGGCAGTTGAACGATTCTTTTACCCATTTTTTGTGGGCCTCGTTGTGTTGCAATGATTGCCATCGAATTTCATCGACGAACTCTAGTTTTACTAAACGTTGTTCTCGAGGTTGGGTATCATCGAGGAGTTCGATGGTGGCATGTAAATTCGGGATCTCGCATTCTATGGGAATCACGGCTTCGACTCTGTATACCAAGTGGAAGGGGGTAAAACCAGTGGATTTTTTCACGGCCGTGCGGTATGCCCACAGGGCAGAAACAAGCATATGGTGCCAATTGATTTTATGGTTATTCACCATGTGCTGTAACATCATTTTGAGAACTTTATTCACAAATTCTACCTGTCCATTGGATTGAGGGTAGTATGGTATTGAAAATTCATGGGTGAATTCAAGGTGGTGAGATAGCTCCTGGAAAACTTCATTCTCGAAGTGTTTCCCATGGTCAGATATTAACTCCTTGGGAACGACAAACCGGGAATGACATGGTTAAACAGAAATCATGTGGCGGCTTCTGCGGTGTTGTCGTATGTGGGCATAGCTTCTGCCCACTTGGTGAAATAATCAACAACCACAATGATGTATTTATGATTTCTCGATGATGTTGGGTTTCAATTCATGAAGTCGATACCCCATTCGCAAAATGGGCTGACAACGATGATGGGATATAGGGGAGAGAGAGGGGATCGTGCCTTGTGAGAAAAGTGGTGACATCGCTCGTAGCTCTTGAATGCTATAATACAGTTGTGAAACAAAGTGGGCCAAAAATATCCTGCTTGTAGGATTTTTTGGGTGGTGACCACCCCAGAAAGGTGGCCGCCGCAGGCTCTAGTGTGGCAGTCATTAAGGGCTTCTTCCACTTGGTCGTGAGTAAGGCACAACGTAAATTGATGTCGATGCCCCGTCGGAATAAGACATCTCCCATAAGGAGGTATCGGGGGGCCTGATGAAGAATGTACCGATGGTCGTCTCGAGTGAGGTGGGGTCTAAAATTTAAGGTTCGTAAGAAGAGGATGATATCTCTGTACCAAAGGTCATCGGTTGGTATGAGGAAGAGATGTTCATCTAGTAGCGAATCGTTTACTAGTGATCCTTTGGTATGACTTGGTAGGTCTGTAATGAAATTTGCTAAGATTAGCACCTTTTTTCTCTTGAGAGAGAAAAACTATAAGTTGCATTCTTGGAGAATGAATATCTATTGGGCATATTTTTGGTTCATTAGGCGGCGCATGAGCAGATATTTGATGGGGTTAATATCCATGATGACCATAGTGGCCTTTAAGATGTTGTAGTGGCGAAGATTCTGGACTACATGAATCAATGCTAAAGCAGTCTTTTCTTCGGGTTCATATCTTAATGATGGGCCTGATAAGGTTTTATGGACGTAGTAGATTACATGCTCCTTCCCATCTGGGCCTTCCTGGATCAACACTCTGGCCAAAGTGGTCTCGAATGTTGATAGATACAGGATGTAATATTTTTCATAGTCTGGGGGACTAATGAGCGGTGTTGAAGACAATGTGTCTTTTAGCGTGTCGGATGCTTATTGGGCATGGTCATCCCATTTGAATGGGATGTCCTGGCGAAGAGGAACCCTTGGGTGCAAGTGGTGTAATCTGGAACAAAAATTCTCAGAAAATTGGCCTTCTCCTGCAAGCTTTGTAGTTGCTTGAGGGTTCGAGGTGGGAGTACCTCTTTGATGGCTTGGACCTTGAGGGGGTCCACTCAAATTCCTTGCTGGGACACTATGAAACCTAGAAGTCTTCCAGTTGTGATGCAAAAGACACACTTGAGAGGGTTCAAGTGTAGGTTGTATTTCCAACATTGTTGGAATACCAGTCGCAGATCCTCGAGATGGTTTAAGCACTTCTTGGATCAAACGGTTAGCTTTTCCAAGTACGTGAGGATAAGGTGTGCCAAGTCATGAAAGATGTAATTCATGGCTCTCTGGAAGGTGACTCCTATGTTTTTCAGGCCAAATGGCATTACCTTGTATGCGAATGTACCCCAGGGGGTAGTGAACACGGTTTTGTACTGGTCGGTGTGACAGATTTGAATTTGATTGTACCCAAAGAATCCATCCATGAAGCAGAGGGCCTCATGACCCTCACAAGAATCGATGATTTGGTCAATGAATGACATAGGGTAATTTTCCTTGGGACATGATTTGTTCAAATCTCAAAAATTGGTGCAAACACGTATGGTGCCCTATTTTTTCATGACAGGCAGAGGATTGGAAACCCAAGATGTGTAATCAATGGGGTAGATAAACCCGGCTTTGTGATGCTTGTTGATTTCTCATTTCATTGCTTCTGCCTTTGATGAGTGTAGTTGACGTTGTTTCTAACATATTGGAGGTACGTCATGCCAGGTTTCAATATGGTGCTCTACGATAGTGGGACTAAGCCCATGCATTTTTTAGTAGTCCCATGTGAATATATATCTATACTCTTGTAGAAATTGGGTATAATAGGTTATTTCTTCTGGAGAACATGCTGCCCCCAATGAGATTTCTTCGACCTTTAAGGGATTTTGGGATATATTCACCATGACGGTAGGTGAGATTTTTGACATGTTTCCTTCCCCGAATGCATCAGGCATTGGGATAGGGTTCTTGAACCAATAAAATTTCCCTGATGGGAGGAAATATTTTGATTCGTTTTCATAAATATCTTGTTCTTTTGTCTTGTCAGGACTGAACACTTTTGTGTGGAGAAAAAGTGAGAGGTGATGCATTGCATCCCATGGATAATATGACTTTGTCATGGTCTCGTGGATGTCCTCATCTGAGTGAAATAGGGATCCTAATGGGGATTGATATTGCACAAGGTTGTGAAAAAGAGGTTCAGTCTGCACGGAGCTGGTTGATAGACATGAAAATTATTCCATCGTTGACGTGGTGGAACCAGAAGTGGTCGAAAGAGTGCATACAGATTGGGTTTTCAATGTCGTAGGTACAACTACTCTCGTAGTTGTAGCTGACTCGACACCTATGGCAGATGAGCATAAAGCTCCAGTCAGAGTTTCGATACATGATGGTATGAATCGTATATGGCGTATCATGTCATCGGGGTTTGTTCAGGGAAGAGTTTTCGTGATGGGAGCTTGCATGAGCGTAAGGTTATATCCTTCGTTAGAATGGGCAATTTCCAGCAAGTGGAAGTTCTACCTGGTACAAAGGTGCTTGAATGTTTCCATTAGTAGGCATGCCTCTGGTTCATGGTTATGGCCGGTGTAAATGGTGCACGGTACCATTATGCCAACTGATTAGATTGTGTGGGAATCAATACTACTCCTCATCCCAGAATTAGACGCTCGGAAGAGATCAGACATAGAGGAGGAGGTCTTCTGCTTCCATTTCTGAGTTTTTGGCGTGGGTATGTCTTTCTCTCTTGAGGAGTGTAGAATTAATGCCACTCTTTCCAATTTAAGCTTGAGGAGATGATCACATTTTATTGTATGATTCAAGTGTGAACAAATCTGACAATAGTTGTGCGTGATCTTCTCTTGGTTAGAGAGATGTCTTTGCAGGAGAGAAGAGACTATGTGAAAATGTTTGTGAGGTGCTTCAGTTCTTTGCACTGATTGACCCAGTGGCCGATCAAGTCGCATAGTCTGCATGTTATCCTAGGTTGAATTTGGGTCATGCTTGGTTGGCGCACCTTCCCAGCTTTCCCATAACGCAGATGTGGGTATGGAGTATATTTCCCAGGGGCATTCTACCTTCCATATTGTTGGAGGAGATCCTTGGGTTTCTTCTCTAATATATGTATCATGTTGATTAGAGGATGTACTCGTGGGATATAAGTAAAACTCTACTCATGGTGGTTGCCCCGACACAGTAGGACAAACATCCTATATATGGGGTTCATGTCTTTCTCGCTTGATGGCGTAACTAGGTACCAGCGACATAGCGCTTCTAGGTCAGGGCAAGTGGTGACCATATGATTGGGCATTTTACACAATGCATATGTTGGTCTTCTCTACAGAGGGCAGTTGGGGGTAACTAAGGGTTCCTTATTGGTCATTTTTCAGTTGACAGAAAGATGATGGATCTACTTGTCATATATTCTTGAGTTGTCAAGTTGTTCATGGCTTCAGAGTCAGAGCCATCTTCTCGAGAGAGGTGAACTATAGTTGAATGCATAAAAGCTAGCCCTACACAGAATTTAGGGATATAATGACAATGGTGTAAAGGATGATTGCCACTGCATATTTGACATGAATATTGGGTGTCTGGGTTGGTGCGGTATACTACATGGACCGGATAACATCGCTGAGAAATTTCCAGAGTTGGGAAATCAGCAATGAAATGATTACATTCATCATAGAGTACACAGTGCTCGATAAGGGGAGGGGAATGACTGGGAGTATTTCAAGTGACCTTCTTTCCTCCTGCAGGTATAGAATGGCACGAGGTTCATCTCTGGCTGACTGGGTGGAGGGATCCTCTTGATAAGATTGCTCAATGGTGTGTAAAGAGTCCCTATATCGTGGGATCTCTGGCAATGATGGGTATAGTGCCCATAATTGCTGCAGATAGTGCATGCGTGATTTGTACATGATGCCTTGCCTTGAATTTTGGTGGCAGGTTCCTTTTTAAGGGAACATGTTGTTGCAATGTCTACCATAGAGCTAAGGAGTGGTTTTAGTTCATCCAGCTCTGGGAATATGTGGGTATGGTGGCCTAATATGTCACATATGGCGCAGGGTGGTGATTCCTGTTGCGAGGTGTGGTTCTCCACCTTCTTTCCTCTTTTATTGGTGTTCTTGGTCATAATCATCGGTTTTGCGGTAGGAATTTCCTACGTTTGCGACAACCTCATTAATGGGTGGGGCCTCCTCGGGACTGAGGGGGACTAACCCTATAGAGGTGATGTGTGTGGCTCCCGTCCCAGTAGGTGGGACTAGGTACCAAAATGGGATTGCAAAAGATACGTTTGGTAACACCACGGTGGCTAAGACCTGTTGGGATACAAAACCAGCTAGGGGATAGAGAAAAGGATTTTGGGAGGAACGTAGGTTAGAGAGGCTACTGTGGTTGAGGAATCGGTGTCATTAGTACTCATATTTGTGTCTTGACTAGATTTTGTGCTTGATGAGTACATCATGCACACCAGTGCCTCTGTGATAGTTGGTGATGACTCAAGTATAACAGGGGGGTCTCCTAGGAATGACCCCAGGATGAACGATGGTTTGAACTGGTCAGTGCCATATTCCTGGCACCATGTAAGAATACTGGTAGATGTGTCTACATAGGGTAAAATGGCATAAAAATTTGTAGGGGTCACTTTTCTCTATGTTAATTGGTCAATAGTAATGATGCGGTCCTCATGGGGGAACATCAAAGTTTGGAAGATGAAGGAGGCTATGGTTGACATGGCGTACATATAACTCCAGCCAAGTAGTATATTGTAATCTAGTTGAGAATCCAAGACTTCAATTCCTATAAGGACCATCTTATCGGCTAAGTAGACAGGGACGTTTTCGTAGAGGCCGATGGGAGCTAAAGGGCGCCCATCGTATGCTCTAAGGTTGATGTCTGATGGCTTTAGTTCGGGAGACCCTAACTTCTACCAGATGTTCTTTGACATGATGCATGTGGATGCACCCTCATCAATGATACATCGGTGAATGGTGATGTTTTTAACCGACACCGATATCTGAAAGGCGACCATCGAGAGAAGCCTAGGGGTGGCTTTGTCTAAATCAAAAGCCACTAGGTGTGAATCAGTAGGGTTCGATGGTGCCTAATGCGGAAAGTAAGACTTTCCTTTGCTTTAGGCATGATTGTAATACCTTCAAAGCTAACATGGCGATGGGATATTGGGCTAGATCATCAACAATGCTATAGTTATGGGCTTCTTTGGAATGGTTTTCTACCCACCTAGTTGGTCCCTTAGCCATTTTTGGAAAAGGTTCAATAGGAATCTTTGATATCGTCAAAGGTGTTGTTGGTGCACTTGTACTAGCCCCTCATGAATTGGTGTTTGGTGGGGTATATTAATTTCAGTTCCATGTCTAAAAAAAAATTTCTTCGCCAGTCATATATATTTCATGCCTATTTTTTCCAGAATCATTGGGAGTTTTTTGCTGTTGCTGAGTGCTAACTGTCCCTTGATAGGGGAAAGGCTCCTGCATGACTACTATCTGCTGTGAGGATCCTCCCTGCCCAGGGTTACCTTGCAGTTTCTTCAGCTCAGGAAGGTTGGGAAAGAGGTGAGTTTAATGGCCGTACTCAATACAGATTGAACAAGAGTGGTTCATTCACAGATTTTCCCTCTTGTTCTACATTTGGGGGTTGCTTGGCTCCTGGTTCTTATTTCGGTTGGAGTTGCCTCCATCCTGAGATCGTGGAGGGTGTTGTTGATTGTTTCCCCCCTGTCCAGGATTTCCTTTAGGCTTATTTTTTCATTTTTTCTTGGCCGCATTAGGAGGATAATTTGGATTCTCCTGATTGTATTGTTGGCGCGGTTAGACTTGGGAAGGTTGCACAAAGTTTACTTGTGCATTATTTTTCATGGGTGGGTTTTATGCTAGGGACTGAGCATATTGTAGTCCTTGTCCCTGGTTTATGAATGGTGCTTGGGGGGAGCTCTTCTTTCCACATTTCTAGCTATGTACTGGGTCCCCTGAGACGAAGGATATGGTCCTTCGACCTGCTGATGGTGGTACGATGATGCCCTATTAGTCACATTTTGCGAAGGTGCATGATGACTTTGGTAGCTAGGTTGCAATACGTTCTGGGAAGAATCATATGCCTAACCAGGGTATGGAACGTTGCTACTTAGGTGATTTTGGTT
Source organism: Pinus albicaulis (assembly GCA_034641835.2). NCBI lineage: Eukaryota > Viridiplantae > Streptophyta > Pinopsida > Pinales > Pinaceae > Pinus > Pinus albicaulis. The sequence continues at coordinate 178,591,702 of CM076579.1, forward strand.
CAATGACCCAATCAAACCATCTATGGAGTTCGACGCATTTGGAAATTCTTGTAAGTTTGCAGGCACGGGGTGTTAGGCAGCATATTGTAAATGTATCCTAACTGCGTACAAATCAGCTCAAGTTTTTTGGCCTTACTAATGGTGTCCTTTTCAGATATAGGCCTTTTTTGTGCCACATCCTTTGGAATCTCTGCTGTGAGAGTTTTCAAGAATAGGTCTAAAAGAACTCGATCGTCGAGTTTTGGCTTTGCACAAACTACAATGCCACCGCCACTCGTGGAAATGGTCTGAGATATGGATGACGGGCGTTTGCCTAAAGTGGGCCAGTAATTCCTTTCCATAATTATGGTGGATGGGTAATTGAAAATAGGTCAGGAATGTAGTAGCGAGGGCGCTAAAGGTTCCATGTGTAGCAGATGGCTGCTCCACATACCATTTCGCGCCTATTCTGGTTAGGGTGCGTTCAAATAGTCTCAGTCGAATAGTATCATCAACAATGTTGTTCGATGAACACCACAGGTGGAAAGTCATAACATGATTCCGGGGACTTCCTCTTGCTTCCCTTCAAACTTTGGAATTTCCTAAGGGGGCTTCATGGGCATGGGTGGCCATGTAGGGCTGTGTGCAATGGGGTCGTTTGTTAACTTGGTTAAATCTAGTAAATTTAACGAAGCTAAAAAATGTGATTGTGTGTTGGTAGCCATTGCACCCTATGAAAACACAGTGTTCTGGTTAGGTATAGGGTTTTTCTATGACGTACCCTATTCTGAGTTCACCTGGCTTCTCGAATGGGTAGCACTCCTCTGTCCCCTAGGGGTTGTGGGAGGAGTGGTATGTGGTGACCCTGTAGGGGTGTTCACCGGTGTGGCGTTAGGTGACCGACGAGGGTTCCCAACTAATTATGCCCCAATAAAAGATGAACCAATAAGGGTGGAATCCGTCTTTGGCGCATAAATGGTGAAAGACCTGGAACCCCTCCCGGTAATGGGGGGAGGTCCAAAAGACGTCTAGATCGACGAGGTACCATTGGGTCTGTTCTGGTGTCGAATAGGTATGGTTTTGGTAATATTTGAGAGGATAGATATTATAATCACAGCAAAAATCCAATCGCATACATAAAACAAAGTGAAAATAAAAGAAATTTTTTTCCTTTAGATTAATCTTATGTGACCAGTCAATCAAAAAATATGGTTTTTTGTTGTTTGCCAATGATACTCAAATCATAAAAGACCTACTCATCCTCACATGCTCAAATTTAACTGGGCCTTGAGAAGATATCTTCAAATGCTAGCATAATGTCCCAAAAGAACTGGTGACGCCCCCAGTCAACGGAAGAAAATCGACCAAGGTAAGGGTAGAGGATCTAGTGTTGCCTGCACTGTCACCTATAGGGAAGGATGCCCTAGTTTTTTCCACTAAGTACCGTCATCCCACATAAGCATTCAAGTCTTGAGCTTCTTGGTAATTCAGCTACCAGTACCAAGTAATAGACGGGTCAGGTAGTCCCGAATAATACCGCATGCACTGTGCCTAAGCTTAACCCCCTTTGAATCAGGTTTCTGTGCCACTCACGTTTTCTTTCTCGTGGGTGGATAGATGGATTTAAAAGTTCCCTAAACATTCAAATTCTATGTTTGAAGATGTAAAATGACTAAGGCAGCTTATTGGATGCCTACACCCTTGGTCCTAACTTAAGCTATAAATTCTCTTGTGGCCCCTCTGGGGAGAGTTTAGTGACTTTAGTTAAGCTATTTTTAGGTGGCTTTGATTCACTTAAGGTGTGAATGTGTGTGATAAAGAGGTGAACAAGAACATAGTTTTAATATGTGGATATGCAGTGATCCTTTTCAAAAGTCCCTATTTAAACTATGTTTGGTTGTTCCTTGCTCAAAAGAAAAACATGTGCGGATATAGGTCGCTTACAATGTTTCCTAGTTAATCTAAATGATCAACTATAGGGAGATGGTGAATTATCAGCAAAGAGTGTTCATATTCTCACCTAGGATCACCCAAGGGTGAAAAGGAAGCAAATATTACTTTATCTCTAAGGATAATTCGATCCTGGTCCCGTATCCTAGTGCCAATAATTGGACTAAAACTAATGAATTTTAAACTAGAAAAATGAAAAATATTTAACTAAGCATGCATGGATTAGGGCCACTTACTTTGGCTAATTAGCTATGTGTTTTCTTGGTGCCTAAATTCGCAAAACATAAATCATTTCAAAATGCAAGTTAATTCCCCCTACTTAAACTATGTGTTCACTTTGCGAAAATCAGCTTGAAATTTTTAAAACTAACACCTAAACTACTAAAACGCAGCCAAGAGTGAGCTTTGAAAAGTCGTGGGACACCTCAAACAGTGCTGGAATATTTCTTATGGGTTTCCAGTCACTTTACAAACAATAAATGAAGGGAAATAGCAGCAAATTATTTCTTCTGGTTTCCGCGCGCAAAAGGCTTAGACAAGCACGAAGGCCGTGTGTAGGTCGCTGCTGAACGTGTGTGGCCGATCACGTCTATCTATGAAAAATCTACGTGAATTTCCTGAAAAGAAATTTTGGGAGCTTCTGAGCTTCAGCCTCTCACTAAGGGTGAACAAGCAGTGAAGGAGAGAAAATGGGCAGTTCCAGCCACACTCCAAAGCAAAGAAAGAGGTCTCTGCAAAAAGGCACAACCACATAAACTTGGAAATAAAATTAGTGGGGTCGCCAATCTTGTGTAGGTGGATTTGGAACACGAGTGTACCAAATTACACCTGTTTAAGAGGAGTGTTCTTTTCCCTCTTAAGTTCCCGGTCACAGGTAGAAAATCAAGGGAGTCAAGCAAGTTAGTGAACATGCTAAGAAATAAACATAATAAATAGTGAAATAATATGCATATTCAAAAATTAAAACTAAACTAAAACACATAATACAAAAGCTTTAAATAGAGTAAAACAACTTCAATAATCCAAACGGTGGCACTTACGTCCCCTCTTATTGAGTGCTGGCAGGAATAAAGGATGAAACATTTACCCACTTGCCAAGGGGCCCTTAGAACTAGGGAGTTCTAAGACCCGATGCAAGGATGTGTTTTCTTCCGAGCTACCTCGGCGCAAAGTCCCTCTCTCTACTCCGAAGGATTGGAGTTGTTTGATGGCCAACAACTGAATCCCCTCTATCTATGCTCCGTATCACACACTTCTGGATTTCTTGGGGAAATTATGGCTGGCATAGCAATGTGTTATCCATTTGTTCATCTCTTGGTGGCCTTTTATAGGAGAATTCAAAATCTCCTTCCCTCTCTTGGTACATTGATGGATGGTGACCCAAGAGAGGAGGATTATTCCATTGTGTGCTTCCTTGAGGTCCTAAGGAGGCTTGGGTGGCCTCAAATGTGGGATAAATTTCCTGGAGTGTTCCTTGTGGTCCTAGAAAGTGACTTCTACCACTCTCAAGTCTGCGTAGCTTTTTGAGGGAAATTCACGCAAAGGCATGCCTATCGAAGAAAAGTGCGCTCAAAGGCACATTTTTTTGGTTTCGTCAATGCATAATTTGATTTTCCTCTTGGAACTTAGAGATTTTTTAAATTCTTCAGATCCTCTAATGTGCCTCAGCCCTATAAATCCTTTTGCCCAACTTTTAATAATGTCATCTTTTCTTGTCCGATTTTCCAGTGATAACATCAACCATGTATGCAAGATATGACATGAGATCCTTCATCAAAATCCTTTCCATCTTATAATTCTCAATGGAATACTTAAATTACTTGGAAACACACATGGCTTCAATAACATGTTAAAAACCATCCTTGGCAACAAGATTGGTGAGGGAATACTTATGGGAAATCACCCCGACAACTGGCTCCTTTGCCTTATCCTTAGTATCCATAATATTCCCCACCATTTCTACAATAATACCTTCCTATGAAAAATCAAACAAAAAACTCCCCTCAAAAAACAATAGCTCAACTACCACAACTTACTACAACTCAAAACCCCCTTAGACCATAATTTCATGTGCAACTAGTTCTTAGTCCCAATAACAAACCAACTTAGCCTCTTATAAATGAGAAGAACCTTCCCAACATATCTAGTCACTTTTGTGTCATGATTATGGTGTTGGACCCACCAACATTCAGAGGATATCCCCGATATGAAGTCCCAATTATACCTCATACCATTTGGTGTAGGAGTCCCATCCAAAATAAGGCTCGGTTGCCAAATTCTTAAAATTTTTCCTTGTCTCTAACTTAGCCTCTTCTAAATGTTAAGAACCTTCCCAACATATGTAGTCACTTTTGTGTCATGTTGACCGTGATGTACCCACCAAAAATTAGGGGATATCCCTGATATGAAGTCCCAATTATACCTCACACCGTTTGGTGAAGGAATCCCATTCAGAATAAGCCTGAGTTGCCAAATTCTTAAATATTTTCCTTGGATTTAACTATCATCGAGAGAGATAGGGATGTAATGGTGCCTTTGAAAAGAAAGAAGGTGTGCCTAGTGAGTGTTCAGTTGTATATGTGTCAAAGTTCTTCTATTGCGAAGGAGTAAGAGAAGTGTGACTCTAAGAGAGAGGTAATAGTACCACCCAAGAAGAGACACACACGAATAAGGAAGATCTGTCTAATATCTAATGGAATAGTCCATAAAATATGCGATGGTCATTACAACCAATGAATAATAAATATTTGTCTATTATCCTGCGAAATAGTCCACACAGATGGGACAACAATAACAACCATTACAACACATTCTCAATAAGATAAGTACTAAAATAACTGAAATAATTCAACTACTTTAGCACATGTGAATGCAAACATGAAATACAAACATCTGAAAAATAGTCTTACAAACATTCATAGTCCATGCTTGAAGAATTTGTTGGCCTTGAAGGCTTTTGTTATTAATTAAAGTTTCCAAGACACATGTATATAATGAACATCACTAGCTCCAATACTGGAGCGTTGGAGCCACTCCTTGCTCCCCAAAAGAAATATCTTATCTCTCTAATGCTTTACGAGAGGAGTCAAGGTTAAAATTCCTTTGCTATTACAATGAGAGGGTATACATAACAATGAGGAAGTGATGCTTCACCTTCCTTATGAATCTTCATCTACCCTCATGATTGTTTGACTTCCTATGACTTTTCAAATTTACATTACTCTTAATATTCCATACATGTCCTTTTGAATTCCACTCTACAATACATTTTTCTAAACATAATTACATAATCGACCATGATGGTGTGGCATGGGACAACTCAGGACATGACTTAACATGAAACTTCTAACATAGATTGCTTGATGATGTGGCAATGTCAGGCCATTGTTGTTTTTGTGTGTTGAGTGTCTTCTTGAGAATGATTTTCTTTTCACCTCCACATGGCTTAGTGATAAGGAATCTTTAATGATCTCAAGTATTGAATAATGGTTACAAAATGGTGTCTCTTTGCTTTCTATTGATTGATAAACTTGTATGCTCAACTACCAGAATGTATTTCAGCATGTTCCCCTCCTTCATCTCCTTCTTCATCATCTCACCATGGCATGATAAGGTACCTATTCTTGCAATTCACTCATGACGAGACAAAATCAATCCGAAAATACCCTAGTCTAAGATTGTGAATATTATTGAAACATTGGCTAAGCTGGGACTAGATGGAAATTTGGGAAAGGGGCCCAGTGATTGCACAGTTTTGCAGTTCAAGTAGTCAAGGGGGAGCCTTGAGCCTCGAGACTACGCAATGAGCATCGGGGGAAAATTTTAAGGATGGAAGTTTATCTTAAAGTTTGAAAACCTTAGCGAATCTTACAATGAATCTTACAAGCTCCTAATATGGAAATTGTAAAATTTTTGTTAATATTTTGTAGTGACTTTTAGATTTCCAAAAAGATTTCATATTAGTAAATATAATATTTTAGCGATTTTAAATTAAATAAATGATGCAATACTAAGAATTTGGGTGAATTATTTTAGAAAAAAATGGAAATTAGCGAATATTTTCTTTGGAAAACCATGGAAAATTAGCCCACGCGAATATTAGCCCCAAATTTTTCCATGATGAGCAGCTCTGGAGGATAGTGAGAAAATATGAGGGGATGGGCATTGAATGAACACATTCTGCAGTTTTGGGAGAAAATGGAGGTTGGGCCATTGTGCAATTCACAATATCAAGGGATGATCTTGAGGCTAGAGACTACGCAATACGTAGCTAAAGCCGGGCTGGGAAGAGGAATTGCGCAATTCTGGGAGCCAAGGTTGGGGCTTAAGCACTGAAACTGCACAATGCAAAAGTCCTGGGAGGTAGGAACTATGCATTTCATTGTGCCAAGAGACAATTTCATAGCTATGGGACTAAGAATGTGCAATGTCCAGTTCAGGGAGGTCGGGTGAAGCTAAGTTTATTGGTTGCGAAGATTTTCCAAAAATGGCTAAGTGTGGGATCGGTGAGACTGATGTGAACAGTGATGGGACTTTGACTATGATCACACACTCAGAATACTTTATTACACAACAACATAGATCATCCATGACACATGAACAACACATTTACCTCCATGCGACAACTTTACGACAACTTATAACAAGTGCGACGACCATGACAACACTTGTGCGATAGTGCTTAAAACATTGGAAATGAGTGCGACATATGTTTACATGGTTAGAAAAACTCATTTACACAAAGATGACCTCTTGAAACCACCAAAATAGGCTTATGCACAAGATGCAACAACTAACATGTGAACAAACGACATTTTTCATAATTTGCAAAAGGGTTCAAAACACTTCAGGAAAACACATGAAATGAGTTTCAAAATTTGCGACAACAATGTACAAGACCAAGGAAAGATATGAAATTAAGCACAAGCTAAAATATTGGAGGGTGTTGTATCACCAACAACATTTCATTACAAGGAATACAATTGAGATCAAGGAAGGTTATTAAATAAAATATCCCATTGTCATCATTAAAGAAGAGCTTGAAGGGGAGGAAACTCCTGATCAAATTATTCATGACAAACAACCTAAAGGTAAGTGTTACCACTATTCAAACACCTTCCACCTCACATTTAGAGAAGCCTTGGGCACCCAAAACTCCACCTTATCTAGAGAGTTTGGTTATAGAAAAACTTGTTGTTGTCCAAATTGAGTTTGATTTAGAAACAAACTTGAAAAATGTCTTCGTAACTATTCCCTTGTTGCAAGCTATAAAGGATGTAGCATGGAAAATTTTAGGGGCTAATATTCGCAGGAGGGCTAATTTTCCATGGGTTTTCCAAAAAAAATATTCGCTAATTTCCATTTTTTTTATAAAAATGATTTGCCCAAATTTTACAATATAAAATTATTTTACCTTAAAAATCGCCAAAATTATATAGACAATATATATAATAGCATTATAAATTTGAATAGTTTTACAAATACATCAATAAAATTTTTATAGTTTGCATATTAGGGACTAGTGAGATTCGCCAATTTTTTAAATTTCAAAATAATTTTCCATCCCTAAAATTTTCCCTCGGATGTACCTATTTATGCAAAAACCATAAGATAATTATGCATTAAGTGACCATAAGAAAACGAAAAGAGCCTCCCATAGTTCAATTTGTAGGTCAACTTTCTGAATAAATGGAAAGTAAAACTTTGATGGAAAAATATATTGATCCTGAAAATCTTGTAGTTATTGTTTTCATTAAATATTTTCCTATAGAAAAGACCCTAATTCACCTAGGGGTTGCAATCAACACCATAATTGTTACCACCATGGAAATGTTACGATTAGAAAATCTTTGAATGACACCTACAGTGCTTGAAATTTCCAATAGATCTCAAATCAAGCCTACTGATGTTTTGTTGGAAAATATTATTGCGACTTTGGATTCAGGGGAATATCTTGTATATTTATTAGTTATCAAATTGAATACTGCTATGAATGGCACCCTTTTATTCTAGGGAGGCCTTGGTTAGCTATAATAGATGCTTTCATTGGCTATAATTTCAGATAAATGACCATATCTAATGGAGCATCCATGAAGAAACTCACTTTATACCCACCAACAAAACCTATAATAGAAGATCCTTCATGGGTAGAAGATCCCTACGAGAATGGAGGAAATGCACAATTGCATTTAACTATCTAACAATCAAGGGAATTGAAAGAAAAAATAGAACATAACCTATTGAGTCAATTCCTTTCTACCACATATTGTATCCAGTATCTTGAACTATAAACTACCCTCACATCCCCTTTTCCTATCTCAAGTTGTGGGAGATGTTATTTATTTTCTTTGACCCAATCTCCAAGGTTTGTTATCAATTTGGGGTTAAAAAATGCCTCTTATCTTAAGTATGGGTAATTAGATTTTTACCTCACCATATTAATCAGCTTGTTGAGAGCTTTAGGATAATATAAATTTCACCTGAATGAGATTCCGATATTGAAAGTTATGTCCATCAAAATTTTAGCCAATTATAGTAGGCCATGTCATTATTATGCTACCACGTGGTCCCTATTAGCTCTCGTGGCACTGCCATGTCAACACAATGTAGGGTCCATTAAGTCCTCACTCCATGGAAAATTGGGTTACTCCATAGTTATATCTATTCCATGTACATTCGAGATTTCAAACTGCATGTCAACCCTTACCACCCCTGTATCCCCGGACCCATTTACGCTTAAGGATAATATAACGTTGGAGTGAACTAGGCCTTCATATAAGAAGGCACCCTCTCCACACCCAAAAAATGAATCCGTAGATACACTCCACTTGAAAGTAATCCAACCCAGATCATACTCAACTTTCACATATGTGTGCAACTCTTTGTCACCCTTGAATTATCGTACCTTGATATACCATATTCAACTAATGTAACACTATCAATGTGATGCAAACCCTATTATAAATTTAAAAATCAATGTAATATGGGATTCGTTATAACTTTATGTGTTATGGCCCCCATACAATAAAGGATAAATGATGATATCTGAGCCTAACTAGATCCAAACATTTGAAGAGGCATGCACCCTCGCCACCTTTGAATCCCAGTATCTTCGGATCTAACGAGTACGAGGTTAATCTGACCTGGAGACATCTAGGCCTTTGCAGGACTTTTTCCCCATGCCAACCTCAAATCCCTAGATCCCAGATATCTGTATTTTTACTAAGGAAAAAATGGTAATAAGGGAAATTTCTTAAGGCAAGGAGGAAACAACTCGAATACCAAATTTTATAGAAGATATGACCAAGGCCTAATAATTGACCTGCAATAAATTACACAAGTTTTCAACCCACTCTTAAGGATTTTATTATGTATTTATTAACATGGTGAATCTATGAATACATATTTGGAGTTACAATCCAAATAACAACAACAAATAAACTTGCAGAGATTCACAACTTATAAAAAATTTCACAACGCGAGAACCTACCAGCACAAACATATAGACATTCAACTCCAAGCATACAAATAGCCTATAAATCATGAATATGGTAGTAGCTCCATGGTGCTACCAATCATTAAAACCTTAATATCCAAGATAGTTAGCAGTGAGTGTAATAAAAACCTTCATGAATTCACACATGAATATACAAGATTATATTAACAATCATTAATAGAACAAGGTTATCACAACTTGTGATCTAGAGATGCACAACTTTATACTTATTTGAATAAATTGAAATTGCTAGAAACTAAAGGAGGGACTTCAAGTCTCCACCCAAGAATAGGTTAGCTACATTACAATCTCTCTTGCAGCTGACCACCCCCGATCCAAATCCATAGTCTAAGGGGATGCTTTCACATGGTATTCACACCAAAGGCTTGGTGAAATACATAGGATATGGAGTCCACTATAGAGGTGGTTTATTAACTTATCTCTAGAAATAAGCACCATAGTGACTCACTTACTCTCTAAGTTCAATCACAAGGTGATTCGTAAATTTTCATGGATATTCCATTAGACATTTCGTCACAACACATCTGATAAAATTATATTTAAAATGTAAAATTCCACACTATTAAAATCCTATTTTTTTTTTTTAGATTTCTATATCTATAGAATATTGTTAATAGTACATGCATATGAATTAAAAATTATGTAGAATATAGAGAATGGAAAAATAAAATCTCACAAAACATTTGATACATGATATGAATTGGTAAACCCTTTTGGGAGAAAACCGAACTGGAAGGTGAGGTCGCTTTGCTCTCTTTCTTTGAATGGAAATATGGCTATGAGTACAAAGAAGTATGCCAAGTGGTTCGTGGGATACTACAATTCATAAATACTCTATGTGTGCTCTAAATTCTATTCCTCTTAGCTATTTTCGCTCAGCAATGGAACAAATTCACCTGAAAGAATGGAACCCCTTTTCCTCCTGGTGGCCCAGTTATAACAAAACCCAATAACCTACTAGTGGTTAGGTTTGACTACCTCAATTCCTAACCAGAGTTATAATATAGACTCTTCTAGAGTATTCTACATCATAATCGCATGGCTAGCCCATTTTTTATGAATAATGGGGGTTAACGTGGAATCCTCTTGAATTATGATGGTGAAAACAGGAAGGTCAAATTATGAGTGGCATAAATTTCACATATGAATTCTAATTGACTCAAATATTGCACCATTGGAAAGGTTTTTACATGTAGAATATGGTGAAAAGGTGTGGAGCTAGAGTGGAAAATTTTTTCCCCCAAAAAAACTTTGTTTGCCTCAAAACACTCCTAGAAGGTTTCAGACCCCAATTTTCCAAATTGGGTCTTGCCGATAAAAATGGTTCTTAGAGTTGATTCCTCCACATTTTCCACTATGAAAGAATCAAGATGGATGAAAAACAATATAATTATCCATTCTGGATCACACCTCCCCATTTTTGGAGGCTTTTGGTCCCCAAAAGATTCTACTAAATGAGGTGAGGAAAAATTTCCTCCACATTCTCTTTGGTGTACCATTTAGCTTTACCTAGATGTTGTCATTTCAACCCAATTTTCCAAAGGTAATGTTGCCCCTATCTTGAGGTTTTGGACCTCTTCTAAAAAATAATATCTTCTGTCAACTCTGCTTGAGCTTCTAATTTCAAATCCTCCATAGAAGGTAGGACCTATTTCTCTTCCTGATTGAGAATGGAAGGCTAGATTCTATACATTAACAAGTGAGTAAATGTGCATATTCTCTTATCAGGACATTGTAGCTTCTCCTTGTTCAACTATAGTCATAATATGTCTCCCACCTTGAACGCTTTATTTGTTCTATGTTGATCATGCCTGGCCTTATATTTCTCATGTGAATTCTAAAACGTATCTTGCACTTGTATATGGATTTGCCTAATATTATTTATAATTTTTTTAGCCCTCAAGGCATCTCTCGAAAGATCTTCCCTCACTCCTCCTCACTTCCCATATGAAATTTTCAAAGGTGAAGGTGGAAAATATCCAAAAAAAGTTTCAAATGGGGACTTCCTTATAGAAGTGTGGATTTCTCTATTTCAAGAATTTTTTATATATACCATATTTTCATCCCAGGTCTTACAATGCTTTTGGTTGTATCCCCACAGATGCTACACGAAATTCTCATTGACTACTTTTGTCTGCTCATTTGTCCATGGATGGAATGTTGTAGATCTCTTCAACTTCGTTTCCCTTTTCTACCACAATGTAGTCCATAATGCATTGATAAATCTTGTGTCCCTGTCTGAAACAAAGCTCCTTGGTATTCCAAAGTGTTCCCTTACCTATCCAAAGAAAATTTTTGTTGTTTCTTACCCATTGAAGGTATTTCATAGGGCATCAAACACACATCTTGCTAAACCTTTCAACTACCACGGAAAAGTAGTCATGTCCCTTCCTGGTTGTTGGTAGACCTCCCACAAGGTGCACGAAAATGCTTTCCCCAAGATGAGTGGGTATAGGTAAGGGATGAGATAGACCCTATTTCCAATTGCTAGGCTTGATGGTACAATAAAGCATCCATCCTCTTATGAACCTAGTGTGAAAATTTCAATCTAAAATTCTACAGTTGCAGTGATATATTTATTTCTTCTACTTATTATTTAAATAAGTTATTACAAAAATCTATTAGTAAACTTCGAAATAAGTACTACTGCAACATTCACAATTATATATGCAGAGAAGTAAACAGTGAAGAACATAAGCATAAGAACCAATCACTTGTACACAATTATTTTTGGACAAATGTCCCCATAAAAACCCAATGCAGAAAAACCGGTGCAACATATGAGGGTTTTACTAATATTTTTCAACAAATGAATCTTTACAATAAATACACTAGCAGATAAAATCTGAACACACCTGAGACAAAATTGTCGGGTCCTCTCAACAATTTATGGACACCCTGATCAGCCTCTACTTTTCTCTGTGCTTGTCTGCGTGTCTCTCTGTGCATTCCTTGCACTGGAATGCGTAAGTATACATGAGATCATTACGCTAGAACCCTCTGATGCCTCTTGTGACCCACTGTGTCCCTCTGTCCTTGAGTTCAGTCACTGCTGATCCCTCCTTCTCATTCTGCTCCTACAACTCTCCCACTGAGATCAAATTCTATTCCTTCAGGATTGATCTCCTTCGAGTATTGAGTGTATGCCCGAATTTTTTTCCAAATGAACCTCAATCCTTCTTTTATAATATTCTAGTTGATGAATCAACGACCCATATTAGAATTCTAATCAATGGCTAAGATTAAAACTTGACTTGCTCTTCATTTTCTAGCATATTCACACTTTGTCTTATTATTACACAATATTTTATCACCGTCCCTGTAATCCCCATCCCGAACATTGGAGGACCATTTCAGTGACCCTTGTGTACTTTCATACATTTCCATAAATGTCGTTGCATCCCTTGGCATTCCAAGAACATAATATTTGTTGATAATTCCTCAAGAAGACCTTCAAAAACCTATGATTTTGGGTTAGCGTTGGTAGGTAGTTATGGCCTCGCGCCCATGAAGAAATTAACACTGAGCCTTGCGCCCATTGGTGCTTTGTCTCAGAAGGGCACCCATGCCGAGCTACTTTTGGAAAGTTTTTTAAAGTAGAAATGAAGCTTCTATGGTTTAAGAACTTCATGAGTGGAGTCATGATGGTTTTTCGACTGGATCAAGTCAACTTTTGTCCCTTTTGCATATTATTTCCTACAAATGTGCAACTCCCCAAAGGGATAGACCTCTCCTCCACCTTATTTGTATCCCAAACCTCCTCCTCCTCTCCTATAAATCCTTCTTCCGCATATTGATTTAACTAGCTGAAGAGTCATTAGTCATAGATGGTGTGTTGAAGGAAGAAGAGAAGAATCGATTGTTGAGAGAGAGTTTAAGCCCATTACCTAATTGAGCTGAAAAATGAACTAAATCTTGAGACATGCCCGATTGAACCCATCAAAGGATATCTACAACGTCAAGACATAAGGTTGTAAACTTCTTTTTCATATATCAATAATACATGACTAGTTTCTGGTTCCAACTTTTTTTCAATTTATATTCAAAGTGTTTAACTCTCATTGAATAGTTCAATAGTTGTAGATGAATGTATATGCTTGTATGTTGTCATCATTTGTTTAATATTTGTTGAGGTGCATGGACATCATCACCAACGGAGTGCAAGGTGTGAAGACAAAGATCGAAGGATCGTTGTTGCATGCCACGACAAAATCATTGGACTGAGGTAGGATATATGTTCCAGTCCATATTTCATTTATAAGCTAGGAATTTAGGAATTTCACATGTTCCCTTGTTTCTAAATCCACCTTAGGGATAGAGGGATTGTATCTGTCCGCTGAGGGGATTTTCTTGCTCAATAAGTTGGAAACTCCATAGGGGATCAGTGTGTCTGTTGTCTCTCATTGTTCATTTCTGAGTTTTTCTTGTCTATCCAACTTTGGTCGTATTGTCATTTCTCTGCTTTGTTTTTCTTATGTGACAGTTTCAAGCCGCTTCACCTATTCTTAGAGTGATAAGCCTAGTATTTCCTCAACTACCTTTTCTCGTTTCTTTGGTTTCCTTACTCGGCACTGTTGTTTTCCTGACAGTCGCGCCGATTGGTGCGGGTTGCCTTTGGAAAGGGTGTGATTTTCCCTGTTGAGCACGGATTAATGTTGAATAGTCGTGTTGATTCCTCTGGGTTTGATTTTAGGCCTATTTTATGATTTTCTTGTGCATCTTGCCCTCTGGATTGGTTTTTCTTCCTGGACTAATCCACTTGGATTGGTTCTTGGCTTCCTTGTCTTGTTCATTTCGGTTGATTTTCTCTCATCAGATCAGTGTGGGTCATCCTAGGGTTTCTAGGTATCTTCAGTGGTTTGTTTGGCTACATGTTTGCTGAGTCTCCAAGATATGTATGAGTCAGTTTAGTCATTCATATTTTCATCTTGTTGAATGATTTCTTGGTCTTTTCTTTCGATTCTACATGTTGTATGATTTTCGATCTATCATTCTCGTGTCCATTCGACCCTTCCTCTTATCACCCTGAGCATGGATCAAATTTCTCATTGAGTCGACTCAAAAGTCCTTTTTCTACGTGAATGAATACCTGTCTAGTTTTGAATGTGTTTTACATTCGCTTATAATTGGTCTCTTTGTGTTTTTATCATTTCGTTCGGAGTTTCTCAAAGCTAGTGTTGGTTTTTCCCTTTTAGTGTAGCATTGCATTATTGCTTCTCACTCATACAAAAGAACAAAAATTTTCATTCTTTCTCTTTGTTTGAAAATGAAAAGTACTCTTTTGCATTAGTAGGTTTATTCTTCATTATAAAGTGAAAAACAAGAGAATAATTTTTTTTTCTACTTTAGCTATGCTAGTAATGTTAGTCATCATTAATGTTTACTATATGTAGATGACTAAATACTAGTTCTAGATTTCTAAAAACAAGATTCCTAAATATTTTGAGTTTTAGAAATCTCACTACCTTGATTATCCTTATACCAAATTTTTCACTATTTTAATATTTTTCCATTCCATGGTTAACCTACCACTCCTAAAAAATCCTTCATGGGCTTGTGCCACTCATCTATATCCTATTTTCCAACCTATAACCTCAATACCCTATTTTTCTTTTGCCCATCACTCCACTTCCCATCTAGGGTTACCAAACAACCTTACCTTTGCATGTTCACTAGGTCCCCCAAGGGTTGATGGTCTCAAAACCATCTCTATAGGCTCTTTAGATAAACCAAGTACATTGGATTTTGGATCTTCAAAAACATTACTTTGTAAATACTCTGTTCTAACACTTAAAGACTCTAAAACCAATTTCAGTCAAAGGAAAGGTTAAAAACTCCTCCCACTAGGTCATTGGAGTTTCATAGGTAGTAGGGTTTTCATTGGTGTTTGAAAGATCTTGTTTTCGTAACTAGAGACTATTTCAAATGTAAAATAAGAGCTGCACATGATTACCCAAGAAAGAGCAGAAAATCTCCAAAGAGGGCTACTTTGTCAATTTCAAGTTTTGCAAAGGGTAAATGTGCTTGGAATTTCTGTAGAAATGTCAAAAGGTAAATCAGAAAAGGAAATTGATAAAGTAACTGATGTATTCCTAAAGGAAGATAAGAAACACTAGGTATTGATAAAAAAAAAGGTTCCTAAGACTGATTGGGCTAGCAGTGTGCCAAGCAAGGATCCAATGCA
Source organism: Pinus albicaulis (assembly GCA_034641835.2). Lineage (NCBI taxonomy): Eukaryota > Viridiplantae > Streptophyta > Pinopsida > Pinales > Pinaceae > Pinus > Pinus albicaulis. The sequence goes on from CM076579.1 coordinate 178,607,331, forward strand.
ACAAATTACATGAAGGAGGCACAACAAGAGAACCAAACATGGAAGAATTTTTTCAGAAATCATAGATGAAAAAAGGAAAAAGGTGAGGTGAACTGGACACAAATTAATGAACTTGACAGGGTTATAGAAAACTTAGAAGACAACACTAATAATTGTTCTCAAACAACCCAGAAACCTAAGGTCTTGGAAAGATAGTCAAAAGAGGTAAATTGTAGATGTTAGACCTCCATGACGATAACATAAGGAAGATATGAAGGGATTGTTGTAAGTGACATCTAGAGTTTGTCAAGGTAAAGTGTCTCACTACCTAAAAAGAAAGAGGATGCAAAGGGTATCAGTGAAAGGAAGGTCAAAGCTCTCATTTCAGTCATTTACCCTCAATGATCAAAGGGACAAAAACATAGGGTTGAGCTCCAAGATGGAAATCCAAGGTGATTATAAGGTTTCTGTTGTGTAAATTGAATATATCAAACTTCAAGAATATCATAAAAGGCTAAGTCAGTATATCATGGCGCCTGCAAATCAGAAGTGGCCAAAAGAGGAGATAGAAAACATGATTTTGAAATCTATATTGATTGTCAAAGGTGAGTTTATCATGCCTAAGGATTAGTGAGAGATTTGAAAATAAGGTGTTTAGTCAACTACCAATCACAAGGTAATTTGATCTCTAAGGTAAGAACAACTAAAAGGTTGATAGGTGCTCCTTTATGTTTAAACTCCTAAATATTGTCAAGGGTAGGGTTATCTGTTTCAAAGATCAAAGGGAAGAGCCATTTTAGGGTTCTCACAAATCACCTATCAACAAAGGAGTTAAGGGCATAAACATGCCAAAGGGAAGTCAAGTTCACCATATCAGCAACCTGTAGAGCAAACAGAGAAAAAATGGTTAGAAGGAAAAAACTAAGAAAGGAAGATTGAATGTTTTGATGAAAAGCACAAGAAACTTTGAAAATATTACTGTGTGCAGCCATTCAAAACATAAAGTGAATATGTCAAACTCAAGGAGAAAAAGGAAAGGGCCATTTAATTTTTTTTTAGCCACCTACAGTAAAAAGGGGTCAAAGGGATATCAGTTAAAGGAAAAGGAGTAAAACAAAAGCATTAGAAAAGTGGGTTATCAAACTTTGATTTATTTTCATAGGCAATAAATGGGAATTTTGTCTATCATTTGGCTTATTATTCACTTGCAAAGGATATAAAACCTTAAAGGAGAAAAATTCTGAGTTTCTAGTCAAATTTCGGGCAAGTTACCCCGCGTTGCACGTTTAGGTTGGCGCTACCCGTTCAGGGCCTTGCGCTGCGCATTCGGAGGATTTCCCTGTGCAAAATTGCACTGTGCTGCGTGTTCAGAGACACGCACTGCACGTTGATGCAGGTGCTATGATTTCGCCTAGGAAAACCTGACAAGCCCGTGTAGAGGCATGTAGGCGCTATGTGTTCCCAGCCCGACTGGCCCAATCTGCATGCAAGCGCTATGCGTTGGGTAGGGGGGACCCGAAAACACATGTAGGCACTACACGTTGGGTAGGGAGGACCCAAATCTGCATGCATGCACTATGTGTTGGGCAGGGAGGACCCGAATCTGCATGCAAGCACTACGCTTTCGCTTGAAGCTCCTCCTTCACCTGCAAGTGCCCAAAAAAACATCAAAAAACCCCTTCAAGCTACTATCAATGGTTTTCAGGGACATTAAGAATTGGTAGGTGGATGTCTTGCCTTTTCCTATAGTGAATTTTGATGGTTTGAAGTCAAGAAGAGTTGACAAAACCATAAGGATTAGAAACCCTAAATCTTCCTACTCAAAACCCTGTTTAAGCCTCCATCACCTACAGTCCATGATATATCAGTCAAGTAGGGTATGAAGTAGTGTGGTTGTAGTGATTTGAAGTTAACCATTCATCAAATCTTGAAAGGCTCAGTCATCCACCTACACCTTCCTCTCACTCACTTGCAAAGGCTGCCTTTCACCATCATTCCAATTCACTTATCATATCAAGTTTTACAAATAGAGCTAGGGGTTGTTTAAAAGCAACAGTAATCAAAATGTTAGGAGAAGGAGGAAATGTTAGTAGTGAAGAAGGCCAAGTTCTTAGGAGGCAGAAACACAGAGGTGGGAAGGTTAATAGTTTTGAACCCCAAGACACTATGGAGCTTAATGCCACTCCTATGATTGTCACATGTTTTCAAAATGTAGGGTGTTTTCATTTTTGTGAAAGATTCCAACAAGTACAAAGTCACCGAGAGCTCACAAGGTTATTTATCCTTAACCTACATGACAAATAATCGAACTTTACAGGGGTGACCTTTGAAATTTCCTCAGATTCCATTGCCCATGCTACAGGCATACCCAATGTTGGTGAAAAATGGTTCAAAAGAGAAAATTTATACATAAGCTGCTATGAGCCATTTCTTAAACCCAAACACAAAAAAGGTTGCAAAACTATCTTCCCTTTTTCACATTCGCTGGAGAGGTATGCACCCTTAATGAGGGTCATCATGAAATAATTTACATGTGAGGGAAGGTACTCTAGAATTTACTCTTATCATATCAGATTACTCATGCACTTCAATAGGGTTAAGATGCTTCATTTACCCTACTACATCTATAGGAGTTGTTAGTGTCCCGTGATTTGGCAGATTGGTAAACCAAATGACAAGGTAACATCAGACCAGTATTTGGAGTCCTAGGACCTATCCTTCCTGGACTCAGAGAGTGATCTCTCTATTACGTGAAGGATGTGAGCTTGTTCGCTTTGGATGATTGATTTTAGGCTAGTTTTTAAGTGTAGGTTTGTTTGTTTGTTTTGGGTTGGGGTAAGATGATCAAGTAGGATAGGTGGAGTGAGAGGTTATAAAATCAATTGGGAAATGGATTCTATGAAGTTATTGATATCTTGGTAGCGAATTGGGGTACATCACAGGGCAAATCTAGTGTAGTTAATGGATATTTTAAGTTTATGTGTCAGGTGAAATGGACAATAAGTTTGGGAACCAAGGTAGGGAAAAGGGAAATTAAGAATCCTTTGTCAAATAACTATGAACAAGGAGGTCTTTAATATTGATAAGAAAAATATACTAATCATGAAATAGGGCGCACCATTTACTTAGTGAAAATACTTTTAAACAAATAAACATTGAAGCTAAACAATCCAGTAGAACACGGAAGCAAGACAACTTATCTAACTTCAATGATTCAAATTTCAAGATTTGAAAACATATAAGAAACAAATATCATCAATAAATGAAGAGGGAATGCCTAAACATCATTCATTAAACTATAAATAACTTCAAGGAAAAATTATAAGCATATTCAAAGGGCAAGATCGAAACAATACCTCTTTGACTTAACCTAACAATGAATACATCAAATAGAGATTTCAAGATAGAGTTTAGATAGCCTTAAACAAGCAGGGATTACCATGAATCATGTTTATAAGCTAGCATACTAATCCAATAATGAAATAGACAAGCTTAGGTGGGCCTAAGGAGCAATGAAGAATTCTTTAAGCTAACCCAACAGAAGAAAACATGAAAACAATAGCTAATAGGAGGACTGAGGTGCCTCAAACAACATTTCTCATCCTATACTCTTCTAAGCTACTGAAAAATAGAAATATGGACATATGGAAAACAAGAAAAACATGAACATATGAGAGATACATCACCATTAACTAAACTTAGGGATCCTGGCTATCGTAAGATTCCAAGGCTGTCATGCACTTTGGCTCTTTTTAGGTCTTCTAGCTCAATGAGGGCCTTCTTTAGCTTGGCACTAGCAAGCATGCTTTTCCTTTCATAATGTTTAGCCATTTTCTTTTGTAGGGAAAGGCCCCTCTTCACCTCCTTAAAATGCTTATTTTCCTCTTTGTAATAGTGGATGACACTTTGAGCCATATCAAAGTCCCTTTCCTATTCCTGAAGTTGTGCATCTTTCTCCAAGAGAAGCAATTTAGTGTTAATCTCCTGGTCCTCATTTTCACTGTCTAGATCAATGAAATGAGGGCCTTTAGAAGTCATTTTTATCCTTCTATTTCTCCTTACCTTCACCTGCTCACCTTTGTCCTTATTTTATTTTACTTTGTCTTAATGCTTGATTGCCAGAGGAGAGATGGCCCTTTACCTTTTTGAGGCAGCAAACACATCTCTTTTGCCTCTGTGATAGGTGCATGTGAGAGGATTGATGAGGGTGTTTTTACCTTTGGAGGTGTCACAAGCCTTTTCATCTTTGTCACGGCTTTCATGAGTCACTTAATGCTCCATAGGGTTACTGATTTCCTAACCTTTAACCTCATCATCATCCTTGCTTCCCTCACTATTTTGGCCCCTTTGCCCATCATGGGGCTCACTGATTTCAACTCTGTTTTCTTGCTCATTGTTTCCTTCTTGGGAAGCTACCTCTTCTTGGTCATCATCACTCTGCTATTATTCTTCTTTAAACTCTATTTATGTCCCATAATCTTCATCATTTATACCACTTTCATCATTTTTATTAAGCTTTGCATTTGTAACAATGTCTTCTGCTTTATTCTCTTCACTTCCTTCCATGATATCATCACCCTCTTGGTCTTCCTCAATAGTTTTTGCCTCTCCCTCACTGCTGTTTTTTTGTTCTTCATGGTCACTACCATCATTATTTCCTTCAGTACTTCTGTCTTCTTCGTTGTTGTCTTCATTTACCTTAGTTTCTACCTAACTGTCCTCTTCCTCATCATTGTCATATTTTTTCTCCTTATTGGAGCTACTTTCAGCTTCTTCACTTGGTACATTAGGAGAAGAGATAGGAGGAGAATTTATTTTTGGAGAAGGCATATGCAAAGATGATGGAGGAGTGGAGGTAGTTGGTTGTGAAGTGGAAGATAGATTTTGCTGAATGAAGGCTTGGGGATTTGTAAACACATAATGTGAGATGAAGACTTCCCAAGGGATTCCTTACTACTTGAGCTAGTGTAAGACAATCATTTTGATCAAGGAGTGGTGGAAAAGGCTCATCATTTGGTGGTCATTGCTTATTTTCTTGAAAACTAAGGCCATCTTGTCAATGCTCTAGAAAAGGTAGTATGGTAGGTTCATGATTTTGACTTTTTTGAAGTGCATTAGTAACCTTATATGATATGAGTAAATCCTAGAGTATCTCCCCTCACAGGTGAAATACCTGATAATCTGCCTCATCAGTAGGGCATACCTCTCTAGCAGGTGAGAGAAAGGGAAACAACCTTGCAGCCTTGTTTACAACTAGGTTTTAGGTAGGGCTCATAATAGCTCAAATCCAACTTCTTTTGTTTAAACCATATCCCACTGATGTTTGGTATACCTGTTGCTTTTGAAATGGATTCACATGAGAGTTCAAATCCCACTCCTATTAGGTTAACTTGGTGATTTCGTAAGCCAAGGATGAACAATCTAGTCAATTCTAAGTGGCTTTTGACTTGCTTGACCTTTTCACAAAACTGATAACACCCAACATCCTGAAAACATGAAAGGATCATGGGAGAGGAGGTAATTTGAATGGTGTCTAAGGGCTCAAACCTATTGGCCTTTCCCCCCTTGTGTTTAGGCTTGGTAGGTCTTTGGCTCTCATCACTGCTAGTATGAATTTCTCCTTCAGACATGGTGATCGGTTCTAGCACAACAAGATTTTTAGATTTTGTTTGGGAACCTTTAGGTCAAAGGATGAAAATTAGTGAGGTGAGGGAAAATTTTGCAAATGGGGGCCAAGATGAAGCTTTCAAGGAGTGTACTCAGTGTTTAGAGGTTTTTTTGTTGTCACTCATTCTCCTCTTGCATATATAACAGTTTTTTCCTTTCAAAACCCTAACCAAAGGGATTTAAAATTGAATTTTTATGCAGCCTAGGGTTTGGTCTAAATAGGCCTTTAAATGTCTCCTTTTCTTAGGAAAATGAAAGTTTGGAAGGCACGAAAATGAACCACCAACCTTTTTCTTTGATTGCAGGAGGTTTTGAGGTGAAAAGTCAAATTTTTTGGACCCTTTCAGCAAATCTCGACACACTCTACCTGTGCGTAGCTCCTATGCATAGCACCTGTACATAATTCCTGGGTTGAATTGGGCCGGAGATGGGCCAGTCAGGCCCATTGGAGCATAACTTTGGGTGGCTGATAGGCAGCTCGGGTAGCTCAGGCGCTTTCCTATGCCTATGCATAGTGCCTGCCCAGGTGCGTAGCGCCAGGCCTTAGGAGCGCAGTGCAGTGTTAAATAACACTATGGCTACCTCTCCTGTGCATAGTGCCGAAGGCCAGGTGCGTAGCGCCTGTGAAATTTTACCAATTTTGCACAGAAAACCTCAAACTCTCTCCCAACGGCTTTCTCTTGCTTAAATATGACAAACGATGCGGGGGAATACCTAAAAAGGTATTTATAACCTTTTGAAAAATAATTTTAAAGCCAAGCCCACTTTAATAATTTTTATTTCTTTTCACTTTTTCTCAGTGTGCCTTTGACTGCTTTTGCTCCTATAGGTGGGCAATTTGATTAAAACATTGTCCTTTTTTCACTGCTGGAGGCCTCTTAAGGTTCTTTTTAATTTGACAACCTTCCTGAGCTCACCAAGCCTATGCCTCTCAGCCTATTTTTGGAAAAAGAATTGTTTTTTACTTTAACACCTATACACAGCAAACTCATTATTTTTTCTATTTCTCCCTTTGACTGATATTCTGCCATGTTTGCCCCTTTTGGCCACTGGAATATGTCTCTAGTTGTTCTTTAGAGAAAAGAGGCCTTTGAAATGACATTTCTTGCCTCTTCCTGCTGATACTCTTCATCATATTTATGCCTTTGGTGTAGTGGAGTATTGATCTTCATGTCTTCCAAACCTTAGAAGGTATTTTGGAAACCTTTGAAACCATCTGCTGTGATGAAGGAGGTTTTCTTTGTCACTAGTTGGACCATCTTTGTCCATCTTCCCAAACTTCTGATTTTTTTAGGGGCACTTAGAAAAAAAATAGGGTTATCTTCTAAGTTCTCAAAGAAACACTTATCAAACTCATTACTTATGTCTAAAAATCCTTCAATGATCATTTGAAGGGGTTGAGGTGTCCTTTTCCTTTGTAACCCTAGTATTTCTTTATTGTTTGGTCAAAACAATCATAAATCCTGATCAAACCCATACCTTGCTACTTTCTTCTTGGTTTTGAATGGTTTTATTGTGATGGTGCCTCTCATTACCTTACCTCTTGCTAGGTTGATAACTTTTTGAGTCTTTTGCAAAAAAGTACGTAAGGGACAACTGTCCCCCTACAAAACTTGTGCTTCAGGCCAAATACCTTTTGAATGATATCCTCTATGAAATTAAGCCTGTTTTATCTCACTACCTTTTGTGTATGCCTTTATAAGTTTTTTTAGGCCTCCTTCTTTGACTTTGTTCAGCTGTTGACTATTTAAAAAACATTCCTGTAGAAATTCTTGGACATGGTAATTGCTCCTTTGCAGGCTTACTATTTGATCAAGAAGATATCTTTGGAGGTATTTGATGTTCTTTGGACAATGATAAGATTCATCCTTGTGTTATCTTGACTTAACCTTTGAATATATGTGGAAATAGTGAATTTAGAACCATGATAGTGCATAAACTAGGTGACCCTATTTGACTCATTGTAATGTCCTTGGAATAGGTTTTTGACTGAAAAAAGCTTGAATCATGGTTTTGATGAGGGGATAGGGTTTTGACACTCTATTATGCACTATCATCCTAGACAACTAGAAAACCTTGTATACTTTAGAGGGCTTTAGAAAGGGAGTTTTGAAATCACCATTGCTTGAGGCACTTGGTGAGTAGGGGAAAAAGTTTCGTTTACTTGGAGAAACAACATGTGAAAGTAGAGGGCTTAGGAAAAAAGAGACAGAGTGTTATAGGTAGAGGTGGAAAACATAGCGAGAGTGAGGGACATTAGTCCAGGATTTGGTCTTGTCTAGGTGATATATTGGCCATGCTTCAACAAAGAAGAAGGATAGTGAAAATTTTCTTTTTGAGGAGATTTCTAGAACTCACATGATTCTTGAATTTTGTTTCTAGAAATACAGGAAAAAATTACTGATGACTAACAGGAGTATCGATAAGATGTCTTCTATTGTTCAAATGAGGAACTATTCCCAGCAAATGCAAATTTTGTTTCATCACTCTTTAATCAAGATGGTTGTGCTACATCAGTTGGAGCAAAAAGGCATACCGTGGGAGGTGTTCATTGTTCATGAAGTGTTCACAAACCCACAGCCCCATCCTCAAACAAAAATTCCCTCATAATCTCATCCTCCTCCCCCTTCTCCCCCATCATCTCCTACTGATCATGCTTTATCATCTACACATGTATCCTCACCTTCTCCCAATGCATCAGATCAAGAAGGAAGTGACCATGACGAGAAATCAAATACTAATGACGGAGAGAGAAATAATGATGAAACAAGAATTGAAGAAAAAGAGAGTGAAGAGGAAGAGGTTAGAAATGAAACAAAAATCATAGAGGTAGATGACAATGAAGATGAGGAAAATGATGAAGAGAGCAGCCAAGATAATGATGATGATGTTGGAGATGAAGAGGTAGAAGACATTCTGGACACAAATGAAGGATGTGACAGAGAGAAAAATGATGATAATGATGGCAGTGAAACTAAGAACCACAATGACAGTAAAAACAGTGAGATTCCTAATAGTGATAAGGGCAGTGGTGATGTTGGAAACAAAGAGGACAGTGATGAAGCATAAAACATGGTAACTGATAGCAATAATGATGCTAATAACAACAGTGATACCAAGGATCAGAATGTCAGTGAAGCTAATAATAACAGTGAAGAAATGAAGAGGCTGATAGAAGTAGTGAAGAAGAAGATAGTAAAGAGCATGAAAGTCATGAACACAACCATGAAAGCCATAAGGAAAACATGACTATCACTGATAATGACAGTCAATATGGAAAAAATAATGAAGACACTGAAATGGTCACAATCAAACCTCTTTATTTGACTTACCACAGAGGAGAAATGCATGTGTTTGTTGCCTCTAAAAGGCAAGGGGCCATGCCTTCTGCATCAACAAAAAATCTTGACAAAGGCAAGGAAAAGGTCATTGTTGGAGATAAGAAAGGAAAGCATCAAACTAAACAAGAGCACCAACTCCTTGACCTTGACAGTGAAAATGAAGATGAGGAGAGGATTAAAAGAATATTTCTCCAAAGCAAGGATGCAGAGATAAGAGACCTACAAAGAAAAAATGGCATGGAAAAGTACATAATTTAGTATTACAAGGATGAAAACAAGTAGCTGAAGAAGACACAAAGGGATCTTGGCCTACAAAAAAATATGGTCAAGCACTATGCCTTGAAGAAAAAATTTGCAAGGGCTAAGCTCAAAGGATCCCTTGCCGAAATACAAGCACTCAAGGAGGCAAAAGACCAAGAAAACATTGGAATCCTTGCTCAAGTTTCTCTACATGCCTCCTCAGCCCCATGAGGAAGAAAATTACAAATTTTGGCAAGTTTTTGACATTTTTTTTTTTTGACTGATATTAAGGGCTGAAAGCGTAGCACCCTTGGCGCTACACTTTTCATACAGGCATAAAATGGAGGAAAATTTTACATTTTTGGATTCATCAGCCCAAGGACATCATGCACGCCAAATTTCAGAGCCTTTGGAGCAGTTTTGGCCCCTCAAAAGGCCCAAAAACATGTTGATTTTCACCTTTCTGCCATGTTTTCAGGGCTGGCACTATGCCTAGAGAAGCCTTGGGAGATTTAATTTTTGAAAATGTTAATTAATCCTAATCAGAAATCCAAAGGAATTTTTGGAAATTATACTCAACAGGCTTTCCAACGAGCCATCATAGAGCCAATTCCTACATCGAGAAGTCCATCAAAACTTGGCTGTAAGTGGACTCATTTTTCCTATGCAGTGACTGCGCCTTCAGACCTCTAAAGCTGCCCCCTTGCAAAAAAGTCAAAAAAACACAGTGAAGGATATTTTCGAGATTTTTTGGGCAAATCATTTCAAAGTTGGTTGAGGAGTTATGTTTAGGTTATCTTTCATTTATTACGTTAGATATTTTGTGCCTTGGGCCTTGCATGGTCTTAATGGAAAAATTTGGCATTTATGATGCATTTATGGTTTCTAGAAGCCTATTAGGGTTTCCACCTCCACATTTTCTGGTTAAATAGAGCCTTTAGGCCTCATTTTAATAGTTGGATGTTTATTGAGAGTAATATACAGACTTTGATATTGAAGAGAAATTGACTTTGGTGCTTGATGATGGCTTTGGAATGTGCATCTGTGGATTGAGCTCACTCTTAGGATTCATTAATCTTGTTTATATGGTGATGTATTCCCTATTTGTGTTTGTTTTCTTCAGTTATTCATTATTTTTATGGTTCATTTAGTCATAATACAGAAATAGAGAATAGGATTTGCCTTCTTGGCACCCTACTTTTGCCCGCTTCCTTGATTTCTATGTTTTCTTCTTCAAAGTTTTGCTAAAGAATCCTTGAATGCTCTTTAGTGTTACTAAGATGTTATGCTAAATTTCTATGTATTTGCAAGCAAGTCTTAGAGAATCCTTCACTACTCTCTTTGCTTACTTATCTGTTTTTTTTAAGGTCTGCTTAGTATTGTTTGGTTGAAGAATCCTTTATTGCTCTTCAAGTTTATTATGATATCATCTTAGAAGATTTTTCTTGTTTATTAGTTTGTTAAAGGATCCTTGATTTCCCCTTAACATACTGTATTCACACCTCCATGTTCATTTCATTCTCCCTAGACCTACTTAGATCCATTTGGCTTTGTCAACTTTCCCTTTGAACTATCCTTGACTCATTTTTATACTTTTCAAAAACCTTTGCAGACTCCATAGCCCAATGGATTGATTCTCTCTTACTCTACCTATTTCCCTTGACAACCTACCCAACCAAAACAACAAACAAATCCTAATCCCTATAACTAGACTAAAATCAAAACCTAAAAGCTATCAAGTTAAAAACTTTTACAAGAAAACATTAGAGAGAGCCCTCTCTGAGTCCAAGAATGCTAGGTCCTAGGACTCCAAAGATTGGTTTGATGTTACCCCTGTTCATTTGTTCTTTCCAATCTAAAAATTATGGGGACCTAACATAGTGGTGATCATGGTGGGACTTTTTGAGTAAGTAACAAGCTTAGACATCCTTAAAAATTGAGAAACCCTTGTCAAATAGTATCTAGTGATTCATCGCCACCTGATCGCCTAACATAGTGGCAATCACGGCGGGAATTTCTGAATAAATAACATCTTAGACATCATTAAGACCTCATAAAATCCACAAACATCCCTAGATTGGCTTTCAGTTGTTGATGGTGGACAACAAGAACATCCTTAAGACTGTAAGCACACTCCACCTGGCGATTCCACTAGCCTCCAGTAGGCCTACTAACCCCACTAGTTCTCATATACTTTCCTACGAATGCATTAATCATGCTGATGGTGGAAAACAAAGTTGAAACCCTCCACCTGGCGACTCCATAACTCTCAATATACCTAAAGACTCCACTGGTAGAGAACTCTAGACTAGTTGAAAAGATACAGTGAACCTTTCTGATTTACAAACATGAATCCAAGGATACAACGGAGATATGCTCCGATGAACAGAGATTATATCCCTGGATTCCCATATAAAATGCCTCAAATAGACTGGTTTTAAAACCTGCCTATATTTCAAAATGAAAAATTTGATGACCCTTTGTTACATCTCATCAAATTTCATATACATGTATGGAGGTTTAAAGTGGAATGGCATCAGGGTTGCCTCATGAAAATGTTCATGGGGACATTAGAAGGGAATGCTAGAGAATGGTATGAAGGCCTAAAACCTGGCATCTTGTTTTCTTTGAAGGATTTCCACAAGGTATTTTATGAACACTATAAAAAATATTGTCCATCTCTGTCATTAGCTGAAAATTTTTGTGATCAATTTAAAGTTCTAATACAATACCTTGTAAGCATTGATGATTTTTTAAGAAATTAACATCTTGAAATCCTATTAGAAGCAGTTCATGAATTTCATTCTCAAAACATCTATCATGATATCCAAGAGAAGTTTGTTGAGGATGAAATCAGTCAAGAAAAGGAAGATCTACAGGATCCCTCTGAAGGAACAAGTGTTGATTCAGCGTCTCTTTTTTTTGAGGCCCAAGAAGACATTAACCTCAGAATCGTTCTTTACAAGAGAAAGAGAACCATTGTAGTTCTATCCAAAGAAAAATAAAAATGCCTCCTCTTTTAACATAAGAGGAAATAGATCATATTAAAAGCATGCAGCCAGCCTCTAAACCTTCATATGAGCAGAACATTCCTATTTATTCTCATGCTAATCCTAGCTATCACGGAATATAAAATATACTTGTATACCAATTTGAAGAAAAAAATATGATAATCCAGTATGTTTGATTGGTGACATTACTTATTTTGATGATTCTCCAAAGTTTGATCAGTATGATGATAGTCATGTTCTCCAAATAGAAGCTAATATTGCAGAGAAATTAGTAGTTGGTTTGTGGGAGAAAGTTCTGTTTCATCAAAACAGTAATCATCCAAGACATGGCAGCTATGACACTGATGAAGAAAGTCTAGGAAATTTGGAAGTAGGTGAATCATCTCTGCCTCTTTGTTCTACCTCATTTCAGTCAATCAGAAATAAATTTCATGTGATTCGAAATTAACAGTCTTTTAGTTTTAATGATGAGGTTGGGGAAAATGATGAACTTCTTGAGAAAATTGTAAATGAGAAGCCTCAAATGGATGAGGAAATAAATTATGAAATAGATTTCTCCTCAGCTCCCAAGTTGCAGCCACCAAATTCCATTGAGTTTCAAATTGCAGATAAAGGCTTGGAAATTGATGATCACATAAGAGTTTTTGCATTTATTTCTCAAGAAGATTCGTTGCAAAAAAGTACATCTGCTCATCAACATGATGGCTTTTACAATGAATTCAGCCTACTTAGTCAGAATACATCAATTTTGTTGGAATACAACATTGATATATATGATGAAGCTGCCAGTTTAGATGATCATGAGGAAGAGGTGGAGTTTCTTGCACTAAAGAATCCTAAGCACAACCAAGTGGAGGAAAGAGTAGTCCTGGATGAGGCCTATTTTTCAAATCATCAGGGCTAGGTATTGTTTCAACATTCCTTTCTTGTTTTCTTAAAGACATTTGAAGGGAGAGTAAAACATGTCAGAAGAAGTTTGATGCAAGGTGTGAATAATATTTTAGGCACTACTGTTCAAACACATGTAAGGTGGGAGTGGCTTTTTTATTTTTTCAGTACACTCAAGAGATGAATGAAAATCACCCATGGAATCATCTGCATGATTAGTTGTATTGGAAAAGAGAGTTCACCAAATGAATATATGTCATGTAAAGTTTGATTAAGATAGATAGGTATCCAAATAAGCTCATCGCTATGAGCATCTTTCTAGATTTAGTTTCAGATTGTTTTGTCAAAAATTTAAAACACAAAAACAAAGAAAAGAAGAAAAAGAGGGCAGTTTTAAAGAAGAGGTACAACCCCATACCCAAAAAAAGAGTATTGATGAAAGTGAGCAAGCCTAAATGCCACTACTTGAGAAAAGAAAGTCTTGTTCAATCATCTAGCCTAATCATGACTGAACATGTTTTAAATTTCTATTGATAGGTTAGTGAAAGAAGACTTGTCAAACCATTTAAGCTTGAATTGTCAGTAGATTAGACTAGGAAAAACGTTTGGTGCCAAATGCATAAATCTGAACCAAATGGAAGAGAGGGATACATAACAAATGATAGATCACAACCCTCATGTTTTCTGGTTTTGATTGTACAAAAAATAATGTTTGTGTGCAGCTTGTATAAATACCACATCCCATGGCAAATCAGATTGTTTAAACTTGGTTTGATCATGTTTTCAATTTCATGTTAGTAGGTTAGAGAATAAAATTTGTCAAACAACTTAATCTTGATAGATAAGTAGTCTAGGTAGAGAATAAAAGAGTTCATTAGCCTAATCTAAACTCTTGGAAGTGATAAGGGTATAAGTTGATAGTTGGTTTTGCTTTCAAAAGAAAAGAATGTTAAGGGTTTTCCAGTCCAAGTGCACCCAAAAGAAAAAAAAATGTTAGGCAAGGTATGATGTGTAGGTAGAAATGAAGTTGAAGCAAGCATGTCTTTCTGATTTTGAAATAATAACTTCAAAGAGAAAAAATTAGAGATGAAGGAAAGAAATCTGCGAAGTGCAAGTAAGGCACTGGTCTTCAAAACTAAGAAATTTGAGATCTGAGGTCGTGGACACCTCCTGGAAAGGATTTTCCCTCCCCAAGTGGAGCCCTTATTAGTCATCAGTAAGTTTTACTATATGTAGATGACTAAATATCAATTCTAGATTTCTAAAAACAAGATTCCTAAATATTGTGAGTTTTAGAAATCTCACTGCCTTCATTATCCTTATACCAAAGTTTTCAATATTTTACTATTTTTCCATTCCATGGTTAACCCACCACTCCTAAAAAAACCCTTCACGGGCTTGTGCCACTCATATATATCCTATTTTCTCACCTATAACCTCAATACCCTGTTTTGCTTTTGCCCATCACTCCACTTCCCATCTAGGGTTACCAAATAGCCTTACCTTTCCATGTTCACCAGGTCACTCAAGGGTTGATGGTATCAAAACCATATCTGTAGGATCTTTAGATAAACCAAGTACATTGGATTTTGAATCTTCAAAAACATTACTTTGTCAATACTCTTTTTTTACACTTAAAGACTCTAAAACTGAATTTCAGTCAAAGGCAAGGTTAAAGACTCCTCCCACTAGGTCACTAGGGTTTTGTAGGTAGTAGAGTTTTCATTGGTGTTTGAAATATCTTCTTTTTCCAACTAGAGGTTGTGTCAAATGTAAAATAAGAGCAACACATGATTGCCCAAGAAAGAGCAGAAAATCTCCAAAGAGGGCTACTTTGTCAATTTCAAGTTTTGCAAGGGTAAATGTGCTTGGCATTTCTGCAGGAATGTCAAAAGGTAAATCAACAAAGGAAATTGACAAAGTAAATGATGTATTCCTAAAGGAAGACAGGAAACACTAGGTCTTGAGAAAAAACAAGGTTCCTAAGACTGATTGGGCCAGCAGTGTGCCAAGCAAGGATCCAATACACCAAATCACATGAAGGAGGCACACCAAGAGAACCAAACATGGAAGAAGTTTTTCAGAATTCATAGATGAAAAAAGGAAAAAGGTGAGGTGAAATGGACATAAATGAATGAAATTGAAAGGGCTATAGAGAACTAGAAGACAACACTAATAATTTTTCTCAAATAGCCCAGAAACCTAAGGTCTTGGAAAGATAGTTAAAAGAGGCAAATTGTAGATGTTAGACCTCCATGATGACAGCAGAAGGAAGATTTGAAGGGACTGCTATAAGTGACATCTAGAGTTTGTCAAGGTAAAGTGTCTCGCTGCCTCAAAATAAAGAGGATGAAAAGGGTATCAGTGAAAGGAAGGTCAAAGCTCTCATTTGAGTGATTTACTCTGAATGATCAAAGGGATAAAAACATAGGGCTGAGCTCCAAGATGGAAATCCAAGGTGATTATAAGGTTGCTGCTGTGTAAATTGAATATATCAAACTTCAAGAATATCAGAAAAGGCTAAGTCAGTATTTCATGGCACCTGCAAATCAGAAGTGGCCAAAAGAGGAGATAGCAAAAATGATTTTGAAATCTATATTTCTTTTCAAAGGTGAGTTTATCATGCCTAAGGATCAGTGATAAAGTTGAAAACAAGGTGTTCAGTCACCTGCCAAGCACAAGGTAATTTGATCTCCAAGGTAAGAACAAAGAAAATGTTGATAGATGCTCCTGTTGAAAATGCAGCAAGATGATGGAGCTTAGTGAAATGAAGTTGCCTTCACTAAGTGGGCCCGCAGGCGAATTCTGGCGCAAAGTCTATTTTTAGACTATGTCTATTTTTAGACATATGGAGCATGGTTCGGGGATTCCAGTTTGAGATTCTTAGAGCATTGGTCATGTTGGTAAAAATAGATGAGACTCTATTTTTTAGGTCGAAGAGGTCGAAGTCTATTTTTAGACTGCCTCTCCTAAAAATAGGGAAGTCAAATATTATTTACCCTTAATAATATTTGGACTATAAACAACAGTTTACTCTCTTGGAGCACTTCAGTTCGAGCCTTGGAAGTGGCTCATGCATCTGACAGAGGAATTATGCTATTCCCAAGGGTTTGATGGCATCATGCATGGTTGACTTCAATTAGGACTTCAGTGGCAGAAGTTTGGTGGAGTTAATGAGACAGCTAGTGGAGTTGTGTTCTGTTTATTTTAGTTGAACTGGTTGAGATTAGTTTAACTAGCTAATCAATTAGTTATGAGTGGAGTGAATCAAATATTATTTAATTCATTAATTAGTAACTCATTATTCAACTCAAGAACACATCAGTTCACTACAATGCATGATTAGTTTAGTGGAGACCAGTGAAAGAGGTAGATGAAAGGGTGGAGTTAGCTATCAGTGGCGACATCAGTTGTGCATGAGATTTGCACCACACTTGGAGGAATTTCCCATGATGATTGCGCTGTCAAGCCAAGGGGATTCGAACCTTGGATCTCTATATAGACAGGCCATGATTGCGCAATAGAGGCAAGGCAATTGGCGGTGAGTTTTGAACCAGTAACTTGTTCAAAACTGAGCTAGATTGTGGGTAACTGTATGAGAAAGTACTGAGTACTTGTGAGGAGTATTGTACTGAGTTTGTTACTTGATTTATCCATTATAATATACACAATAGCTACGGGGTTTTCAGCTATAAGCTTTCCCCATACATACTGTGTTAATGTGTATGATAATTTGATGTGTTATCGCTTGATTTATTTTTCCGCATGTGTGATGATCTGAGTGGAAGAGATTATGTTTTGCATATAAATTCGAATTTTATGTGATCAGGATAGTCTCGGTGGATAATTAATCATTATTCAGCAAATTTCTACATGGTATCGGAGCTATTGAAGCAGAGATTGATCATCACAGTGATTACAAACTTATTTCGGTAGACAGAGTCTGCATGCGGGCCAGGTAGCCTCCCGATTCATCTTTCTTTGGAAAGTGAAAGGTCTGGTAAATTCCCCTTGCAGTCAATCTCTGTGCTAGAAATAATTTGTTCTCACAGATTTAGAGCGGCTAAGCTTTGAGGTGGAATTCGAAATTTTGCAGCAGTTTTGTTTTCTTGGTGTCGGTGTTGAAAATGTCTTTCAACGGTTTGCGACTCGAATATGCTCTTGAAGGCAGTTCGAATTATGTTGCATGGAAGGATTGCATGGAGGCAGTATTAGAAGATAATGGTCTGAAGGATTTCGTAGATATGGATGTCCAAAAGCCCACTGATCCTGCTGAAGTCGATGCATGGCAAAAGAAGATGGCGAAGTGTCGAAGGATCCTGTTGGAGGGCGTCAAGGATCATATTGTATCCAGCCTGCATGGAAAGGATAATCCATATTTAATGTGGAAAGCTTTGACGGATATATTCCAGAGTAAGAGCAACCAAAGGAAGCTGGCACTCAAAGATAAGCTCAGGAACATCAAGATTGAGAAAGGCGACAGTATCGCCAAATACCTCACGAAGTTCACTCAGTGCAGAGATGAGCTGGGAAGTGTGGGGGTGACTGTCGAAGACGAGGACATGGTCGACCTGGCTCTCCTTGGTCTTCTGAAGGCTTGGCACTCATATCAAGATAGTGTCAATGGTCGGGAGAAGCTGCCGGGATGGGAGCGCCTTTGGGTGGATCTCATGCAGGAGGAGATAAGGAGGACTAATCGAGGTGGATCTTCATCAAAGGGAGCTGATGAAGAAAACTGCGTTTTGGTTGCCAAAGCAAAGAAGGGGAAGGGTAAGAAAACCTCTCATTCTGGTGCAAAGGGCAAGAAGTAGGATATGGCGAAAGTGAAGTGTTTTCACTGCCATGATCACAGACATTATGCTACCAATTGTCCAAAGAAGAAGAAGAACAAGCAAGCGGGAAGATCTGCAGATGGGGAAGCTTTGGCTTCACAGTTCGAGCTTGACTTTTCACTGATTGCATGCTTGGTTTCAAGTGTGATGGATCGGTGTGGTTCTTGGACAACGGTGCGTCATTTCATATGACGGGAGATCGGGATTTGTTCTCAGATCTGGAGGAAAAATATTTGGGTGTGCACATCGAGATGGGTGATGATGGTAGATACAGTGCGACTGGTATTGGTACCATATCCTTTCAGAGGGAGTCTGGTAAGCCCTTTGTATTGAAGGATGTCATGCATGTACCTGGATTGAAGAAGAACCTGATTTTAGTAGCGATGTTGGAGGATAAGGGGTATGATGTGGTCTTCAGCGAAGGAAAAGCCTTCCTGCGCAGTAAGACTACTGGAGAGACCCGGAAGATAGGGGTTCGAACCAAGAACCTTTATCGGTTGCAGGTAGATGGCTGCGCAGCTATGGCATGCAAGGCGGGAGAAGTGGTGAGCCGGGATGATGAGGGCGAACTGTGGCACAGGAGATTGGGCCACCTTCACCATGGAGCTTTGAAGATTCTGCAGCAGATTTCTATTGGGCTTCCTAAGGGCACTCTTGCGCAGTCAGATCAGTGCAAGGGGTGTACTTTAGGGAAGTATGTGAAAGCCACCTTTCATGAGAAGGATAGTCGCGCCACGACGATCCTTGAGAGAGTTCACACAGACGTGTGTGGTCCTTTCTCAGTTGCTTCGACAGCAAAGCACAAGTATTAAGTGATCTTTGTTGATGATTTCTCTCGAAAGTGCTGGATCTTCTTCATGCAGAAGAAGAGCGATACATTCGCGAAGTTCTGTGAGTTTAAAGCACTGGTCGAGAGGGAGTCGGGGAAGAAGGTGATTGCTCTAAGGAGTGATAACGGTGGTGAATTCATCTCGGCTGAATTCAAGGAGTTCTGCAGCGCAGAAGGGATTCGGAGAGAGCTCATCGCACCCCATAACCCATAGCAAAACGGGGTGGCTGAGCGGAAGAACAGAACGATCGTGGGTGCTGCACGGGCGATGTTGCATGATCAGGGCCTACCCCTTCACTTGTGGGCTGAGGCATGCAATACAGCAGTGTATGTGCAGAACCGTTGTCCTCACAAAGTTCTTGGCATGAGTACACCGGAGGAGGCTTATTCTGGCAAGAGGCCTGATATTTCCCATTTGCGGATTTTTGGTTCTCCTGTCTACATGCATGTGACGAAGGATGCGAGAAGGAAGCTGGATCCAACCGCTGAGATTGGAATATTTGTGGGATACACTGATACACCTCACAACTATCGGGTGTATTTGTCAGACAGTCGTAAGACTGTTGTGCGACGGGATATAAAATTTCAAGAGGAGAAAGCCATGCAGTGTTTGCTTGAGAGGGAGCTACACTTGCATGCAGATGAGGAGCTGTTAGTTCCTAAGGAGGAGCTTCCGGATGTGGATCAGCCACAAGAGGAGGTTCAGGAGGTGGAAGAAACCACCCAGGCAGCGCCAACCATCAGAGGGCGTATGCGCACTACAGAAGCTGAGCGACTGGCTCGGGATGCAGAGAAGGTTGTAGGACCACCTACAGCACAGCGCAGACAGAGACAGTCACCGGATCGGTACATTGGATACATGGCTCTTGTGAGTCAATGTGTTGTGACGGAGCCATCCTCTTTTGAGGAAGCTGTGGAGGAACCCGCATGGGTTGATTCCATGATCGAAGAATATGATTCGATCATCAGGAACAGTGCATGGGAGATTGTCCCAAGACCGGTTGGGAAATCAGTTGTAGGTTCGCGATGGATCTACAAGGTGAAGCAGGCGGCTGACGGGAGTGTGGAGGAGTACAAGGCGAGATTTGTCGCCCGTGGCTTCTCACAGATCGAGGGGATTGACTATGAGGAGACTTTTGCACCTGTCGCAAGGTACTCTTCCATACGGGCGATCCTTGCTCTCTCAGCGCAGATGGGGTGGCACATTCATCAGATGGATGTGAAGACTGCGTTCCTCAATGGAGTTATTGAGGAAGAGGTGTACATAGAGCAGCCTGAAGGTTTTGAGATCTTCAGCAGTGAGTCGCATGTGTGCCGACTCAAGAGAGAACTGTATGGGCTGAAGCAAGCACCTCGTGCTTGGTACACTCGGATAGACAGCTACTTCACCGAGCTTGGATTCTCCAAGAGTGAGGCGGATCCAAACCTGTACCAGATTGTGGTGGAGGGGAAGCTGTTGATCATCGTACTGTATGTAGATGATCTGATTTTGACTGGCGACGAGCAGTTGATACTTTCATGCCAGGAGGATCTTGCACGAGAGTTTGAGATGAAGGACCTGGGCATCCTTCATTATTTCCTGGGATTGGAGATTTGGCAGCGCAGTGGAGGACTGTTTGTTTCTCAGGGCAAGTATGCTCGGGAGATTCTGGAGAGGTTCAACATGCAAGGCTGCAAGCCTGTTGACACTCCTCTTCCTGGTGGTTGGAGGAAGGAGGATACTACTTCAGCGGAGGTAGTGGATGCCACTGTCTATCGACAGTTGGTGGGGTCACTTATGTATTTGGTCAATACATGACCCGATATATGCTATGCAGTTAACCAGCTTTCGCAAGCTATGGTTAAGCCTACCAAGCTCTTTTGGAAGGCAGGCAAGCATGTATTGTGCTATATCAGAGGCACATCGGGATATGGTCTATGGTACAGACAGGAGGATGGAGCAAAGCTTTCTGGCTTCACTGATGCAGATTGGGTAGGGAGCCCAACGGACCGGAAGAGCACTTCTGGAGGAGTTTTCAGCATTGGGTCGACAGCAGTTTCCTGGTACAGCAAGAAGCAAAGATCCATGGCACTCAGTTCAGCAGAGGCCGAGTACATGGCAGCTATCTTGGCTGCATGCGAGGCTATTTGGATGAGGAAGATCCTCGCAGGTTTGTTCAGGTTGCATTTGGAGCCTACAGTGATCTACTGTGATAAACAGAGCTGCATCAAGATCTCGGCTAATCCATTATTTCATGATAGGTCCAAACACATCGACATTAGGTACCATCATATCAAAGATTGTGTTAAGCGGAGAATCATGATGCTTTCATATGTTCCCACGGAGGATCAGGATGCTGACATCCTGACGAAGGCGCTCACCAGGAGCAAGTTCGAATTCCACAGAGGCAGGATATGGGTTGCAAATAATCCATATCTTGCTGAGAGGGAGTGTTGAAAATGCAGCAAGATGATGGAGCTTAGTGAAATGAAGTCGCCTTCACTAAGTGGGCCCGCAGGTGAATTCTGGCGCAAAGTCTATTTTTAGACATTGTCTATTTTTAGACATTGTCTATTTTTAGACATATGGAGCATGGTTCGGGGATTCCAGTTTGAGATTCTTGGAGCATTGGTCATGTTGGTAAAAATAGACGAGACTCTATTTTTTAGGTCAAAGAGGTCGAAGTCTATTTTTAGACTGCCTCTCCTAAAAATAGGGAAGTCAAATATTATTTACCCTTAATAATATTTGGACTATAAACAACAGCTTACTCTCTTGGAGCACTTCAGTTCGAGCTACAGAAGTGGCTCATGCATCTGACAGAGGAATTACACTATTCCCAAGGGTTTGATGGCATCATGCATGGTTGACTTCAGTTAGGACTTCAATGGCATAAGTTTGGTGGAGTTAATGAGACAGATAGTGGAGTTGTGTTCTGTTTATTTTAGTTGAACTAGTTGAGATTAGTTTAACTAGCTAATCAATTAGTTATGAGTGGAGTGAATCAAATATTATTTAATTCATTAATTAGTAACTCATTATTCAACTCAAGAACACATCAGTTCACTACAGTGCATGATCAGTTCAGTGGAGACCAGTGAAAGAGGTAGATGAAAGGGTGGAGTTAGCTATCAGTGGCGACATCGGTTGTGCATGAGATTTGCACCACACTTGGAGGATTTGTCCATGACAATTGCGCAGTCAAGCCAAGGAGATTCGAACCTTGGATCTCTATATAGACAGGCCTGGATTGCGCAATAGAGGCAAGGCAATTGGCGGTGAGTTTTGAACCAGTAACCTGTTCAAAACTGAGCTAGATTGTGGGTAACTATATGAGAAAGTACTGAGTACTTGTGAGGAGTATTGTACTGAGTTTGTTACATGATTTCTCCATTATAATATACACAATAGCTGCGGGGTTTTCAGTTATAAGCTTTCCCCATACATACTGTGTTAATGTGTATGATGATTTGATGTGTTATCGCTTGATTTTATTTCCGCATGTGTGATGATCTGAGTGGAAGAGATTATGTGTTGCATATAAATTCGAATTGTATGTGATCAGGATAGTCTTGGTGGATAATTAATCATTATTCGGTAAATTTCTACAGCTCCTTTATGTTTAACTCCTAAATATTGTCAAGGGTAGAGTTATCATGTTTCAAAGATCAAAGGGAAGAGCTATTTCAGGTTTCTCACAAATCACCTGTCAAAAAAGGATTTAAGGGCATAAACATGCCAAAGGGAAGTCAAGTTCACCATATCAGCAACCTGTAGAGAAAACAGAGAAAAAATTCTTAGAAGGAAAAAGCTAAGAAAGGCAGATTGAATGTTATGATGAAAAGCACAAGAAAATTTGAAAATATGACTGTGTGCAGCCCTTCAAAACATAAAGTGAATATGTAAAACTCAAGGAGAAAAAGGAAAGGGCCATTTAAATTTTTTTTAGCCACCTACAACAAAAAGGGGTGAAAGGGATATCTTTTAAAGGAAAAGGAGTAAAAAAAAACATTAGAAAAGTGGGTTCTCAAACTTTGATTTATTTTCCTAGCAAATAAAGTGGCATTTTGTCTATCATTTGGCTTATTATTCACTTGCAAAGAATCAAAAACCTTCAAGGAGAAAAAATTTGAGTTTCCAGTCAAATTTCGGGCAAGTTACCCAACGTTGCACGTTCAGGTCGGTGTTGCACGTTTAGGGCCCGGTGCTATGCGTTCGGAGGATTTCCTTGTGAAAAATTGCAATGCGTTGTGCATTCAGAGACAAATGTTGCACCTTTGTGCAAGCACTACGCGTTAACCCAGGAAAGCCTGACAAGCCCAATAGGCCCGTGTAAAGGCGTGCAGGTGTTGTACGTTCACAACCCGATTGGCCCAATATGCATGCAGGCACTACATGTTGGGCAAGGAGGACTCGAAAACATGTGCAGGTGCTATGTGTTGGGCAGGGAGGACCTGAATTTGCATGCAAGTGCTACGCGTTGGGTAGGGAGGACCCGACTCTGTGTGCAGGCGCTACGCTTTCGTCTGAAGCTCCTCCTTCACCTGCAAGCACCCAAAAAACATAAAAAAACTCCTTCAAGCTGCTATCAAGGGTTTTCAAGGACATTAAAAATTGGTAGGTGGATGTCTTGCCTTTACCTACAGTGAATTTTGATGGTTTGAAGTCAATAAGAATTGAACAAACCCTAATGATTAGAAGCTCTAAATCTTCCTGCTCAAAACCCTATTTAAACCTCCATCACCTACAAACCAGGATATATGAGTCAAGTACGGTATGAAGTATTTTGGTTGCAGTGATTTGAAGTTAACCATTTATCAAAGCTTGAAAGGCTCAGTCATCCACCTACACCTTCCTCTCACTCACTTACAAAGGCTGCCTTCCACCATAATTCCAATTCACTTCTCATATCAAGTTTTACAAACAGAGCTAGGGTGTGTTTAAAAGTAGAAGTAATCAAAATGTAAGGAGAAGGAGGAAATGTTAGTAGTGAAGAAGGCCAAGTGCCTTAGGAAGTTTAATAGGTTTGAACCCCAAGACACTATGGAGCTTAATGCCTCTCTTATGATTGTCACATGTTTTGAAAATGTAGGGTGTTTTCATTTTTGTGAAAAAGTCCAACAAGTACAAAGTCACCCAGAGCTCACATGGTTATTTATCCTTAACCTACATGACAAAAAATTGAACTTTACAGGGGTGACCTTTGAAATTTCCTCAGAATCCATTGCCCATGCTACAGGGATACCCAATGTTGGTGAAAAATGGTTCAAAATAGAAAATTTAGACATAAGCTACTATGAGCCATTTCTTAAACCCAGATACAAAGAAGGCTACAAAAATATCTTCCCTCTTTCACATTTGCTAGAGAGACATGCACCCTTGATGAGGGTCATCATGAAATAATTTACATGTGAGGGAAGGTACTCTAGAGTTTACTCCTATCATATCAGATTACTCATGCACTTCACTAGGGTTAAGATGCTTCATTTACCCTACTACCTCTATAGGAGTATCGATAAGATGTCTTTTGTTGTTCAAAGGAGGAACTATTCCCAGCAAATGCAAAGCTTGTTTCATCACTCTTTAATCAAGATGGTTGTGCTACATCAGTTGGAGCAAAAAGGCATACCATGGGAGGTGTTCATTGCTCATGAAGTGTTCAAAAACCCACAACCACATCCTCAACAAAATTTTCCCTCATCATCTCATCCTCCTCCCCCTACTCCCCCATCATCTTCTACTGATCATGCTTCATCATCTACACATGTATCCTCACCTCAATAAAACCTTCCTTCCTCACCGTCTCCCAATGCATCAGATCAAGAAGGAAGTGACCATGATGAGCAATCAAATACTAATGAAGGAGAGATCAATAATGATGAAACAAGCATTGAAGAAAAAGAGAGTGAAGAGGAAGAGGTTAGCAATGCAATAGAAAACATAGAGCTAGATGACAATGAAGATGAGGAAAATGATGAGGAGAGAAGCCAGGGTAATGATGATGATGTTGGAGATGAAGAGGCATAAGACAGTCTGGACACAAATGAAGTAAATGTCAGAGAGACAGACGATGATAATGATGGTAGTGAAACTAAGAGCCACAATGACAGTAAAAATAGTGAGGTTCCTATTAGTGATAAGGACAGTGGTGATGTTGGAAACAAAGAGGACAGTGATGAAGCAAAAAACATGGTAACTGATAGAAATAATGATGCTAATAACAACAATGATACAAAGATAAGAATGTTAGTGAAGTTGATGATAACAGTGAAGAAAATGAAGAGGCTGATAGCAGAAATGAAGAATGAGACAATAAAGAGCATGAAAGTCATGAAAAAAACCATGAAATCCATAAGGAAAGCATGAATATCACTGATAATGACAGTCAAGATGGAAAAAATAATGAAGACACTGAAATGATCACAATCAAACCTCTTTCTTTGACTTACCAAAGAGGAGAAAGGCATGTGTTTGCTACCTATAAAATGAAAGGGGACATTCCTTATTCATCAACAAAAAATCTTGACAAAGGTAAGGAAAATATCATTATTGGAGATAAGAAAGGCAAGCGTCAAACTAAACAAGACCACCAACTCATTGACCTTGACAGTGAAAATGAAGCTGAGGAGAGGATTACAAGAATCTTGCTCCAAAGCAAGGATGCAGAGATCAGAGACCTACAACTAAAACTTGGCATGGAAAAGTATATCATTGAGTATTACAAGGATGAAAACAAGCAACTGAAGAAGACACAAAGGGATATTGGCCTACAGAAAAATATGGCCAAGCACTATGCCTTGAAATTTTTTTTTGCAAAGGCCAAGCTCAAAGGAGCCCTTGCCAAAATAAAAGAACTCAAGGAGGAAAAAGACCAAGAAAAACTTGGAATCATTGCTCAATTTTCTCCATAGGCCTCCCAAACCCCATGAGGAAGATACTTGCAAATTTTGGCAAGTTTTTGACATTTTTGGTTTTTTGACTGATATTAAGGGCTGAAAGCGCAACACCCTTGGTGCTACGCTTTGCCTACAGGCATCCAACGGAGGTAAATTTTACATTTTTGTATTCATCAGCCCAAGGAAATCATTCATACCAAATTTTAGAGTATTTGGAGCAGTTTTGGTCCCTCAAAAGGCCCAAAAACATGTTGATTTTCACCTTTCTGCCATGTTTTTAGGGTTGGCGTTGTGCCTAGAGCAGCCTTGGGAGATTTACTTTTTGAATAGGTTATTGAAGAACAATAAGAAAACCAAATTAAGTTTTGGAAATTAGACTCAACAGGCTTTCCAATGAGCCCTCAAAGAGCCAATTCCGACATCGGGAAGTCCATCAAAACTTGGCTGCAAGTGGACTTATTTTTCCTATGCAGGTGCTGCGTCTTCAGACCTCCGAAGCTGCTCCCTTGCAAAAAATTCAACAAAACACAGTGAAGGATATTTTCGAGAATTTTTGGTCAAATCATTTCAGAGTTTGTTGAGGAGTTATTTTTAGGTTATCTTTCACTTATTACATTAGATATTTTGTGCCTTGGGCCTTGCATGGTCTTAATGGACAAATTTGGAATTTATGATGCATTCATGGTTTCTAGAAGCCTCTTAGGGTTTCCGCCTCCTCATTTTCTGGTTAAATAGATCCTTGAGGCCTCATTGTAATTGTTGGATGTTTATTGAGAGTAATATACAGACTTTGAGATTGAAGAGAAATTGGCTTTTGTGCTTGATGATGGCTTTGGAATGTGCATCTGTGGATTGAGCTCACTCTTAGGATTCATTAGGCTTGGTTATATGGTGATGTATTCAATATTTTTGTTTTATTTCTTTAGTTATTCATTATTTTTATGGTTCATTTAGTCAGAGGACAAAAATAGGGAATAGGATTTGCCTTCTTGGCACCCTACTTCTGCATGCTTCCTTGATTTCTATGTTTTCTTCTTCAAAGTTTTGCTAAAGAATCCTTTAATGCTCTTTAGTGTTACTAATATGTTATGTTGAATTTATATTTTTTTGCAAGCAAGTATTAGATAATCCTTCACTGCTCTCTTTGCTTACTTATCTGTTGTTTTTAAGGTATGCTTAGTATTGTTTTGTTGAAGAATCCTTTATTTCTCCTCAAGTTTATTATGATATCATCTTAGAAGTTTTTTATTGTTTATTAGTTTGTTAAAGGATCCTTGATTTCCCCTTAACATGTTGTATTCAAACCTCCATGTTCATTTCATTCTCCCTAGACCTACTTAGATCCATTTGGCCTTGTCAACTTTCCATTTGAAATATCCTTGACTCATTTTTATACTTTTCAAAAACCTTTGCAAACTCCATAGCCCAATCGATTCATCCTATATTACTCTACCTATTTCCCTTGACAACCTACCCAACCAAAACAACAAAAAAACCCTAATACCTATAAATAGCCTAAAATCAAAACCTAAAAGATATCAAGTTAAAAACTTTTACAAGAAAACAATAGAGAGAGCCCTCTCTGAGTCTAGGAAGGCTAGGTCCTAGGACTCCAAAGATTGGTTTGATGTTACCCCTGTTCATTTTTTCTTGCCAATATGCAAATTACGGGGACCTAAAAAGTAGCATAAAGTAAAGTGTCATTCATGCATTTGATTAATTACTGCTTCGTTGCGAACCTCTATCTCTCTCTTAGCTAGTTGTTCATCAAATTGAAATGGTATTCTTTCTCTCATATAGTTGTGCATTAGAGATTTTAGATTACATTTGGTAAGGCCTTGAAACTGAAACATAATTTCAAGATAAACTTTAAAATAAACTCAATAAATCTAAGGAATAATTGAAACATAATGCTCACACTTAGAGGTATAGGCTAGTGACGTGTTCCGGTGTCGTTAAACCTAGCAGTTGTCACTCACAATATTGCATTTGACATTGCCAATACAGACTTATGCTCCCCGTACCGTTGCATATATAAAGGGAAACCCTCATAGGTTGCAATCCTTTATCTATAGGAAGCTGAGTTTGCCACCCTGTAACCATGATACATTGAACACAACATTCGGGGAGATTTCCTTCACATACGTTAAGTCCTTGGTCATTTCTCTTTCATTTGATCAGCAAGGTGTATATTGCAGTTCACAGGAGCTTGGTACAACCTCTTGCTTAGAATTCCTGAGTAGTCATTTTGATCTTTCCGTGACTCTTTAAAATTTGAAAAGATCATCAAGCACTTGTCCTTTCAAGCTCATCCAAATTGAAAGTGACTAGAGTTTCCTTTTGTTCTTTTCTCGACTCTTAAAACATGAAAAGGCAGAGTTTTGTTTTAGTGTCATAAAATTAATTACCCACAATCACACTCCCATTAAATTTATTTTCTTGGCCTGTTCATGAGTGATTCCTTAGTGACTGTTCTTAAAGCCTCAAATTTATCATCTCTTTTCTCTCCTTCACTTTGAGATAAAGTCCTGTAATGGCTTTCAATCCACAATTTCCATTCCTTGCTCCATTGGAACTACCTAATGTGTCAAAGTTAACGAATGATCCCATTCTTCATAACCCATATTGGCCCCCAGTTCTCACCAAGATCCCTGGATATTGTCCCAAGTTTGAAGGCAAGTCCGAAGAAGACCCCCAGGTGCATGTTATGATGTACCACCAATGGTGCTCCTCTAACTCTTGGGTTGATGATTTGATTCGTTTACGTCTTTTTCAAAGGACTCTCACTGGTTTCGCTGAAAAGTGGTACATTAAACTCTCCCACGGCATCTTTCAAGATTTCAACTCTCTTGCAATGATGTTTCTCACACATTTTCAGTTACCAGTTCATTATTTAACCGAGACACACCTCCTAACATCCTTGAAACAATATCAGGCCACTCATATCTCCGATCATATTCATGAATGGAGGTGGAGTTGTCATTTGATCAAGTTTGAGATCCCTGATCAACTTCTGACTGATTGGTTCACTACCTCTTTTATCAGTCCGAACCATAAGGACATCACTATTGGGGCATGCGTTACTGAGGAACAAGCCATCACTCATGCCCAGTACTTGGATCTCGTGTACTCTCAATTCAAAACGCTTTTTGAAATCTTGCCCGATACTCCATGACCTGGGACTTCCAAAGCACCAGTGACACCATCCATCGACGGTACCATTGGTTCCTTGTCTTAGACTTCTCGCAAGTCTTCTCCCAATTCTACGAAGCAGAAATCCACTTCTTCCATTGATACAACTTCTTAGCCACCTAATCCTAGGAAGACCATAGAAGTGAATGTCATCTAGTCCACCCCAGTGGAAAAAGCTTCCAAAGGTAATAAAAAGGGTCAAGGCAAGGCCAAATACGATACCCCGAAATAGGATTCTTCTAAACCCAATACTAATGGTGGCTCAAAATGTAAACCGAAGTATCCTTGTTTGATATGTGACGATGAGAATTACACCAAGAACTATCCATGACAAACAAAGGTGAGTCAATTGCTCAAAGGAACTCAAGGAACTCTAGTTGTTCTTAAAGAACCATTCCCATCACAAAAAAATTAGATGGTTGAGAAACCTCAGTCCTCCACCCCTTTTGGCTCTCAGGTTTTCATGATGAATGGTGCTGCACCCATATCTAGTACTGCCAGATTTGAAATATAATACTGAACCGCATCAGGAAGCGAGGAAAGAGATTGTAGATGGTCCTCCTCCCCTGCCTTCTTCTTTCCCTCTTCACATTAAAAGGCCTAGTCCTGAGCTCGTTGTATGACCACTTTCTAAAGGCGTGCTCCATAAGTCCTCCTATAACCCGAATGCCCATGCTGCTCAACATTACAGTATTGTTGAGGATTTGGCTCTGACGCCATATTCTATGTACGCGTTGGAGGTGCTTCAGAGCTATCCGTTACAATAGAAGGTTTTTTTATTCGCTATCGGAGGGATGGACCCCGCTAATTCAAGCCTTATCACTTTTGATCTAGAAAATTTCGTCCTGCGTCTCTCTCACTAGCTTGATTTGATTATCCAAGTTGGGATTAATGGTAAAAATATCCATCGATTGGTCATGGAAAAATTTGAATCCACTTGCATCATGTCCGTTGCATGCTGGAAATCCATTGGTTCTCTAACCCTTAACTAGTCTCCAAACACTTTAGAAGCTTTCGACGGAAGGGAATCTCACCCTCTTGGTGTCCTCACCAGCTTACCTATAACGTTGGAAGGAAAAATGGTTACTGTCGAGGTTGAAATCGTTGACGCTAATTTCAATTATAATATTCTCCTCGGTCACTTAGACTCATGCCATGTTATGTGTCCCGTCCACTCTCTTTCATGTTCTTTGGTTCCTGCACGAAGGAAATATCATCACTGTCGATTAATTATCATTTTTTACTTCTACCTCATCCGAGAGCAACGTTCCATATGTAGACCGTATTCCTACGCCTTATGGAAGTGCGGGCCTGTGGATTTTCAATGGCCCTGCTCTTATGGGTCTCTTTTCTCTTCCTCCGCCCAACAATGCTCAGGTCAATATGATCTCCACATCTTCTGATCCATGGATCATCCCTTCGCCTGAGCAGATTGATTCGTTTGGTGACATGATGTCGTTAAGCCCAATAAAAATTGATTATTGTGAATTTATCTCGGCTTAAGCTCCCCCTCCCTCTGATCATACCCCTTCGAGTGTGTCTCTTGACATGTATTCTCAATCCCCTTGGCTCGATGCTTCAGATTCTCCTGATCCCTTGAATGAGACATTTCCAACTAATGAATCCATCGTGGAAACCATGTCTCTAGAGGATCCTCCCTGGGACGAAAGTCATCACCATTCCTCCTTTATGCCTGGCCTTGGAGCCATGTCTACTTTCCTTGAGAAATTTTCTTGCCAAGCTCCTTTCCATCTGCTTCAAACGACCATTTAGACACATGAATTTTTTGCGGAAGGAAACATAGTGAACATTACTCAAACGATGCCTATTGACATCTCCGTTAAACCAAGGGTTGTCGAAAACATCCACATTGGGGTGACCTATTCTCCTGATGAGATCAAGGTCTATACTAGTCTCTTCTGAGAGTTTCAAGACGTTTTTGCTTCGTCTTATGAGGAAATGCCTGACATTAATCCGAGTATAGTCGTGCACGAGATCCCTACTTATCCTGATGCGAAACTTTTTTGCCAATGTCTTTGTCCTGTGCAACCTAGAAAGGTAGCTACCAGAAAGGGAGAAGTTGAAAACTTCTCAAAGTAGGATTCATTTATCCGATCCCCTTGACAGAAGTAGGGTACTATTCGTGTTTGAGTGAATTACCGTGACATTAATTGCGTTTTTCCTAAGGACAACTATCCCACTCCCTTCATTGACCAAATAATTGACGAATGTGCTGGGAGTGAGATCTTTTCCCTTATGGATGGGTTCTCTAGTTACAACCAGATCAATATCCTTCCAGCTGATCAACATAAGACCAACTTCATCTATCCATGGGGCACCTTTGCATACAAGAAGCTCCCTTTTGGCCTTAAGAATGCTGGTGCCACATTCCAACAAGAAATTTCATATGCCTTCATGATACTAAGCACATTGTTCAACCTTACCTGGATGACCTTCTGTCTCATTCCGCTAAGCATAAGGACCACCCGAATCACCTCCGTTGAATTTTTCTTCATTGTAGACGCTACAATATTTGGCTTAATCCACATAAATGTGTCTTCTGCGTCGATTCTAACAAACTCCTTGGGTTTTTCGTCTCTAAGGATGGAATTCGTCTCTATCCTCTTAAGGTAGAAGCCATTGTTAATCTCCCCTCCCCTTCCTCTTTACATCGGTTGTAGATTTTGCAAGGGAAATCTAATTTCCTGCATCATTTCATACTGAACTATGCTGAAGTAGCCAAATATTTCACGTGATTTCTTAAGCAAGGCGTCCCATTCCTCTGGGATGAGATTGCCCAAAAATATTCCGACGCACTAAAGACTTTTCTTGTCAATGCTCCTCTTTTACGTCCTCTGAATTAACATAGCGACTATTCCCTCTATTTGGCTTCCAATTTTAGCACTATTTCCATGGTTCTAGTATAGCACAATGACAATGGTGATGAGCATGTCATTTATTATTTGATCCATAATCTTCTCGACACTGAAACGTGTTATGCTCATGTAGAGAAATTGGTGTTGGCAGTTGTTCAAGGCATCCACTGTTTTTGCCATTATATTTTACTTCGCACAATAACCGGGATTTTTGATTGCAACCCCATGACCTATATTTTAACTCGACAATTGTTGGGGGGGAAATACTCCAAGTGTATAGTTATCCTCTAAGAGTTTGATTTGGAATTCACTACTGCCAAATCGAAGAAATCATTTGTTTTTTCCAATTTTATCTGTTGTTTACCTTCTGCCTCTGCTCCCTCTGGTTCTGAGGAACGCATTCCAGACAACATTATTTTTCTAATTAGCACCCTTGATCCATGGTACGGTGATATCATTTTTTATCTCAAAACTTCCACCTTCTGGTCTGATTTTCCGAAAGATGCTCGTCGACATATCTGTCATCATTCGCAACCCTATCACATAGTCAGAGAAACTTTATATCGGATCAGAGCTGATTCCGTTCATCGCTGATGTTTGACCCTCGAGGAAGATGAAAAAAGTCCTCAATAACTACCATTCTGGCACATGTGGTGGTCACATGTATGGATATGCTAGTGCTCCAAAAATCCTTCGTGCTGGATATTTCTAGCCTACCATTTCAAACACTGTATTCTCTCTGTCCGTAAATGTCACGAGTGCCAAATCTACCAATGCAATATGCATGCACCAACCCCTCACCTCCATCCTGTCATTACCATTGGCCCCTTTGTGAAGTGGGGTATCGATTTCATGACGTGTAACCCTCGCTCGTCTGGGGGGCATGTTTATATTATCATCGTCATGGACTACTTCACTAAATGGGCCGAAGCAATTCCTACACTCACAGCTGACGGTAATACGACTGCAAAATTTATTTTCAATCATGTGATTACCAAGTTTGGTGTCCCTCAAGCCATTTTCACCGACCATGGCTTCCATTTTCGCCATTATATGATGACTGAGTTGACTACTAAGTTGGGTCTGCGTTATGAAAACTCAACGTCATACTACCCCCAGGCCAATGGCCAGGTCGAAGCTGTGAACAAGGTTTTAGTCACCATGCTTCAACGTATGATTGGGATGCACAAGTCCAATTGGAATCTCATGTTGTTTTAAGCTCTCTGGGCTTACCAAACCTTGGTGAAGGATTCCATTGGATTCATCCCATTCCACCTTGTTTATGTTTTGGAAGCTACCCTTCTGATTGAATGTGAAATTCCTTCCCTCAAAATAGTTGTTGAATTATTTCCTAATACCTAGTGAGAGGAAGAATGTCTTCTATATTTGGAGAGGCTAGATGAAACTTTCGGCTTCGCTACTCTAGTCATAAAAGCACAGAAAAAGCGGGTCAAGTCCCACTTTGATCAGACGGTTTCCCCTCGTACCTTCATAGAAGGAGACTTATTCCTCCTGTATGACCAATCTTATGATAATTTGGGGACAGGTAAATTCGAACCCATGTGGCATGGGCCCTACATCATTAAGCGTGTTTTATAGAATGAGGCCTATGAGCTTATTGACTATGAAGGATATCCCTTGGATCAACCTAGAAATGGGTTGTATCTAAAAATATATTATGCATGAGTTTCTCATGCATGTCCTTTTGTACATAAGTGTGTTTTTATTTTTATAAATTTTTTTCTTACTGTGCTCTATGAGTAGTTTTTCCTGCTTATTATGTCTTTGCTTACTATGCAGATGTCTGTCACTCCTTATGTCAGTTTCACGGATGGTGCCTCCCGCAGTACCCAAAACCTATCCTCCGCGGCTTGGGTGATTTATGATCCTAACGGTGAGTTGGTAGACCTTCAAGATATTTGTTTAGGACGAACAACCAACAATGTCGCTAAATACAATGCAGTCATGGAACTCCTAAATGAAGCTATTGCTCTCGACATTCATGAATTAATTGTAAACCTAGAATCTCAAGTTGTTGTTCTCCATCTCAATGGGAATTATTTTGTTGGAAACCCTTATATTTTAAGGATGTATTTGCGTGTTCGTTTGTTAGAAATGAATTTTGATTATATCACATATCAGTATATTCCTAGAAGAGTGAATACATTAACTGATGTAGTAGCCAATATTGTATTAGATAGACATTTGCGAAATTTGTAAAAAGAAATAATCATTACATAGTAAGATTTAGACAGGAAATTAAGCATATATATATATATATATATATATATATATATATATATATATATATATATATATCGATTTTTTGCATCCACATGCATCATAGTTCAAAAAATATATGTGTTTTGGTTACATCCCAATACATCATGTCTCTAAAAAATATGAAGAAATGAAACCTAGGTGTATAATCCACATGGTGCTCATGATAACACATTACGGCACGTATGAACCACCTCAGTAGTCGGTGAATGCGATTAGAAACTCCTGTGGTATGCCTCTGATAAGCATGAGGAGCGTCCTCGAATCTCACATAATCTGGGATCCCACTTGTGAGTCCCTCCAAGTTGCGTGCGATCTCGATTCTCTTCTTCCTCGCTTCCCTCACCATGAGGGGCCCCTTCGAAATCACGTGGGACCGTCCGTGCTATGGGAGACATCCCTGTAGGTTTCTCTAGGCCAACATCTGTAGCACATGGATAAATGTAAGAACACATATAAAACTCATAATACACATAAAAATAAAAATAAAGAGTTCTTACCTAAATCCTCATCCTAGTCATCTCCTTCGGGGAGTGGAAGGTTTGGATCACCCCTAAAATAGGTATCGGTGTACGACCAATATTCTACCACAATGAGCAGTCAGCATAGCCAGTCGAAGGATTATGGTTTCCATGACATGTGTTGACCACCTCCTGACTGAGGCATCAACCATGCCCAACGGACCATCCATGGTTATCATGTTGGTGGCGTAGGTTTTATCACCTCCTAACACTGGAATATCGGCAACTGTTACAGGATGAACAGTATCAAGATGGACCCGTATACAAATTGTTTCAGCTTGCCATTCTTGCATTTAGTTACTAGCATTTTAAGTTTATTTCTACTGCTTCTACCCAATTTTAGATGGTTGGAGCCATGCAATCGACGAAAATTTGGAGCAGTGCCTTTGTAGCTTCGTGGGGAGCTTGAGATCCATTATAGTATGTAGCACTACCCTTAGTGCCAAGTCAGACATTGTCTGGATATCTACTTTTCCACTTTTTGATCCTTTGTTTGCTCCTGGATAGACTCTATCTATCTACATGCCCATGCTCTCACAAAGGGTTCAGGTATCTATTAGGATCTGTTTCTCTCCCCTCTGTGAAAATCCAATAATTAAATAAATTTTGGATACTTCTATCTCCAACTCTTGGTCATGAATCATAAATATTTCTCGATCAGTGTCCCACACACTAATCGGGTAATGCAATAATTCCATCCGAGCTCCTAAACACGGTGTCAGGAAGAATTTCAAGAGCCCACAGTTTCTCAGGGAATCCATACATGTATTATTTCCAATAGATTTTTCATCCTCTTCTCCGTGCTCTCATTCTTTCCACTCTATGACCATTTTAGCTATTGTTTTCTCTGAAAAAATCATAATTGAGGCTCCCATTATCCATAAGATTGAAGCTTGAGCCATTTAAATCAAATATTTTAGAGAATTTTTTGAGATCTTTGGCCACAGTGATTCATGCTGTTGTTTTGAAAATAGCGGTGTTGATTGGCACCTCCTCGTTTAAATTTTGCGGGATTGGGCGTGACTCCATGCCCAGAACCCGCATCGACCGCCGAGACCAAACCTTTACAAAACCTCCCCTAAAATGCATTAAATCATGAAATCGGAGAATGAAAAATGGCTTAAAATGTAGGATAAGATCAGAGCTCACACCTGGGGAAAACATATTTGAAAATGACCTCTTGGATTGCCTGTTGTCAGCTCCACAAGTTCACAGTAAAAAATGGTAAAAATGTTCACAAGAAGGTGAAAAGGTGAAAAGAAAATTGATTTTACTATTTGCATCATTTTATAACCTTTTTAAAACCCTAATTAGGTTTTCGGACATATTTTTTGATTATTTTATTATTTTTCCTCGAAAAATGGGTTTTATGTTGTTTTATTGCGCAACAATAGGTCCTAAAAATGACGACGATGAAACAAAGAGTTGTATTTTATTACTTTTTCGGACTCGATAAAAACACAAAAAAGTCACCCCTTGGAGTCATCTTTCACATCTTTTCTGACTCGCAAAAATTGAAAATATTGTCGAGACTCTTGTCGTTTTAAACTTGTTAAAGGTTGTGAAACGTCATTTTCCCAGTATACATTTACCCCTTGGTCGAACATGGATAAGAGGTTCTCTCAGATATTGTTTTCTACCTTTTCGGATCTGTGAGACTACCTATGAAAAGGGACCTGTTGGAGTTTTCTTTTCCACTTCTTTTCAAACTCTCTAAACATGAAAAGACATCAATTTCTTCCTTTTTCAGACTCGTTAAAACTAAATGACATTGGGAATTGTCAGCATGACGTTACCTCCTTCCTAGGGCTCGTAAAATGTAATAGGATGGATTTGTCCAAAGGACAAACTTACATGGAAAGAATATGTTATCCCCTTCAATATTGTTTCCAAAAATAATTGGGGTACTCGCCAAAAATGGTGGGGGAAAATGGAAACAATTCTTAGTTGTGTTAGTAGTATGTCGCTCTTGAACATGACACTTGTCTATAGTTTGTCTCTTGTTGGGGACATCCCACATTTGTAATTTTTCCTCCATGGGTTTGGGTTATCCGTTTTTACCTCTCATCTTCTCTTTGCCTTGTCACCATGACCTCAGATCCCTTGACGTCAAATACTACCAAATTATGGAGTCGTGTCGCCAATATGTTCAAGATAAGTTCCTTCTACAATTTTCAACCCCTAATCCTCTATTTAGTCCTGATTCACTATCATCTTATTCCTTTGTCTCATGTTTATGACTTGGGAAACATTATGGCCCTGCTTCGACCGATCACTTCCTGTCGACTTCAGCTCATTATTTAGGAAGCTGATCTAGAGACTCCCTTCTGGTACCTAAGAGCTTGCATGTCTCAATGGCAAGTTCTTCGCATTCGATAACAAGTTCTCATCATTGGCCTTTGATCGAGTGATTTCATAGATTTTTGACTCCAGCTCATTATTCACATTCCATGGATTGTACTAGCTGTACCTTGAGAACCATTGTCATTATTAGTGGTCTCTCTTGCGCTCGTTAACAACTTTCATCATTGGTTGGTAATTAGGTGACTTTATTGCATTTTTTAGAGTCAGTTCATTCATTCACATGCCTAAATTTGTACTTGTTTGGGTCGAGATGAAGCGCAAGACCGTGGGTTTTTTCTAATGAAATCCAGGTTACAGGACGATTTGGTTTATCATGGCTATATGCATGATCCTTCTCACTGGATGGCTACGTCCATACCTTGGATCTTATTATATGTTCTCTATTATGGATGGTTGCGCCCATAGAAAATATTCATGTATCAGAGATATTAGTTTTACTTTCTCTTGTAGGTCTTCCAACGACGACGTTTTGGTTTGGGCATGTTCTCATAAATAATTTCACCCCTCCCTCTCTCTTGGAATTCATGCTTTAGGGGGAATATATTACACAATATTTTGTCACCATCCTTGCAATCCCCATCCCACACATTGGAGGACCATTCCAGTGACCCCTGTGTACTGTCATACATTTCCATAAATGTCATTGCATACCTTGGCATGTCAAGAACTTAATCTTTGTTGATAATTCCTCAAGCAGACCTTCACAAACCTATGATTTTGGGTCGACGCTGGTAGGCAGTTATGGCCTTGTTCCCATGAAGAAATTAACACTAAGCCTTGTGCCCATTGGCGCTCTGTCTCAGAAGGGCACCCACGCTGAGCTGATTTTGGAAAGTTTTTTAAAATAGAAACGAAGCTTCTATGGTTTAACAACTTTGTGAGCAGAGTCATGATGGATTGGTCGACTAGATCAAGTCGAGTTTCTCCCTTTGGCCTATTATTTCCTACAAATGTGAAACTCCCCAAATGGATATACCTCTCCTCCACCTTATGTGGATCCCAAACCTCCTCCTTCTCTCCTATAAATCCTTCTTCCTCACGTTGATTCAACTAGCTAAAAAATCATTAGTCATAGTTGGCATGTTGAATAAAGTAGAGAAGAATCCATTGTTGAGAGAGATTTTAAGCCCATTTCCTCATTGAGCCGAATGACGAACTAATGCTTGAGACATGCCCGACTGAACTCATCGAAGGAGATCTGCAACATCAAGGCATAAGGTTTTAAACTTCTTTTTCATATATCAATAATATATGACTAGTTTATGGTTCCAAAATTTTTTCCATTTATATTCAAAGTGTTTAACTCTCCTTTACTAGTTGAATAGTTGTAAATGAATGTATATGCTTGTATGCTATCATCATTTGTTTGATATTTGTTCAGGTGCATGGCCATCGTCACCAACAGAGCATAAGGTGTGAAGAAAAATATCTAAGAATCATTGTTGCGTGCCACAACAAAAGCATTGAACTAAGGTAGGATATTTGTTCCAATCCATATTTCATTTATAAGCTAGGAATTTAGGAATTTAGCATGTTCCCTTATTTCTTTACCCACCCTAGGGTTAGAGGAATTGCCTCTGTCCACAAAGGGGATTTTCCTGCTCAACACTTATTAATACACTTTAATTATTTTTTTACCCTAAGTTTAGACTTAGGGTATCCATTAAAATAATTAATTATTTTAATAAGACATGAAACGAGTATAATTTCCACAAACGGTTTCTGGGTTCTTTGGAATACTGATGTCCAAGTCTCCTGAAAAATTTTGAGATTTAGAAAATTTTCGATTCTACAAAAATAAACACTCCCTCTTCGTAAGGAAGTGTTCTAGCAATATGCCTGCTGCATGTTTCTCTACTTCTGAAGCATCCTTTGCGCTACTGATCTCTAGATGCTTCCCCTCATCTGCTACACTGCTGCCTTCTATACTATTTCCCATGACACTATCACTACTGCATCTGTACTGTAGCTCCCTTTGAATCCTGATCCTATCCATTCCTGCTACTGGAATGGATTCTTGATCATCCCCATATTTTCTTTGAAGTAGACAAACTTAGTCTTCCCCAGAGATTTTGTGAGAATGTCTACCACTTGTTCTCCTATTGGAGTGTACTAAAACTACACAACTCCACGTTGTACATAGTCCCTGATGAAGTGGCACCTTATGTCAATGTGCTTTGACCGATCATGAAATATATGATTTTTAGAGAGCTTGATGCAACTTTGATTTTCACATAAGATACTGGTCCTTCCATTTTCTCCTTTAGTAGATTCACAAGAAGTTTTCGAAGCCATATGGCCTTACATGAAGCTGTGCTAGCTACCATATATTTAGCCTCCACTGAGATAAGTGCCACAGATTTATATTTCCTGCTGCACTAGGAAGTCATTCCTGATCCTAGAATGAAACAATACCCACTGGCACTCTTTCGATTTACTAGAATCCCAGCCCAATCTGCGTCGGTGAACCCACTCAACCTGACATCACTTCTACAGGTCTACTTCAATCCAATCTCGATTGTTCCTTGAAGGTACTTGAGAACATGCTTGACTACTACCCAATGAGCCCTCTTAAGTTCTACCATGAACTAATTGAGGGTATTTACAACACAACAGATGTCTGGCCTTGTGTTTATCAGATACATCAACGATCCTATGAGCTGCCTATACATAGTAGGATCAATCTCATCATCTTCGGACTTGTCGATTTTCTTCCAGTTGGTGATCATTGGAGTCATCATGGGTCTACAATCCTCCATATGAAATCTCTCCAGAATATCTATAGTATATCTTCCTTTACCAAGAAATATCTCCCCCTTCTTCTGCCAAACTTCCAACCCCAGAAAATAGTGCATTAGCCCTAGATCCTTCATGCCAAATTCCATAGCCAAATCCTTCTTGCAATCTGTGATGTGCCTTGATGATACTAACAGAAATAGATCATCTACATATAAAACCAGTATTAGGGGCTCACTCCCTACCCTTAGATAGTATAGATTGGGATTTGCATCACTCTTGAAGCTCCCATCTTCTGCAAGTAGCTATCAATTCAACCATAACAGGCTCTAGGAACTTGCTTTAGTCCATACAAGGATTTCTTGAGCCTGCACACATGAGTCTTTTGATCATGTGTCTTGAAGCCTTCTGGTTGTTCAATATACTCCTATTCCTCTATCACCCCATTCAGGAACACAATATTTATGTCCATCTGGTGAATCTCCCATCCCATATGTGCAACAAGGGATATCATGGATCTAATAGAGGTATATCTGGCTACTGGGGAAATTTTTTCTTCATAATCTATCCCTTCCTTATGAGGATACCCATTAGCCACAAAAATGGCTTTAAATATCTCGATGCTGCCATATGCAACATGCTTGACCTTTTAGATCCACCTTGATCTTACAACTGATCTCTCCTGAGGTCTGGGGACCACTTCCCAGAAATCATTCGTCATGATGGAACTGTACTCTTCCACCATTGCATCTACCCACACCTGGTGCTAAGCTACTTCCTGAAAACTGGAAGGTTCCCCAACTTGTACAACCAAGGCTTGATACCTCTCAGGTTGCTTATGTTGTCTCTTCTCATTTCGGGGGGCTCCAACAAAGTATTCTGCATCCCTTAGAATTTGTCATAGTTCCTTGCTCATTCTCCCACTGGTAGTGGGTAGTTTCACCTGCTTTCCCTCTTGCAAATCCTCGGGAGAAATGTTCCTTGGATATTCATGCCTTGGAGAGGCAGCTAAATTTTTTGCTACTGGTTGTTGAGGCTGAACCAACGAATCCTCCTCAGACTGCATAGCAGAAGGCAACTCGCGAGATCTTCTAAAGGCCGTCTCCTCCAAGAATTGCACATCCCTTTGCACCACAACTTTCCTTCTCTTAGGAATGTAGATGAGATATGCCTTTGCATTCTCATTGTATCCTACCAGATACCCCTTTTCTATAGTCATATCCAACTTCTTCCTCTTCTCACTAGGCACATGACAGTAAGCTGTAATGCCGAAGATCCTAAAGTGACTCACTTCAGGCTTGTTGCCAGTGAAGACACTTTCCATCATGATATTTCCCAATGTAGCATGAAATATCCTATTTTGAAAATAGAAGGCTGTATTACAGGCTTCAAGCCACAAAAATTTGGGCATGTCTTGATCATACAACATCGCCCTTGCAGCCTCGACAATAGTCCTATTTTTCCTTTCTGCCACACCATTTTGCTCCAGATTATATGGAGTTTTCCACTATATTCTAATACCTTCCCTTGCGCAAAAGCCAGTGCATTCCTTGTCTGTGTATTCACCACCATTATCTTAATGCAATACCTTGACCTGATTTCTTGTCAGGTTTTCTACTAGAGTTTTGAACTCTTTAAACTGACTGAAGACTTCTTCCTTGGTCTTCAAAAAGAAGAACCAACTATTTCTGGAATGGTCATCAATAAGGGAGATGAAATACTTGGAATCACTAAGAGATATAGTGGACATTGTTCCATAAAAATCTGTGTGTATCAGGCCCAATACACTCTCAACTCTATTATTTCTTCTCTGATACACTTCCTTGGAATATTTACCTAGTATGCACCCTCTGCAGACATTGTCCCACTTGATGCTCAGTTATGGAACTCCCGTGGCAATTTTATTGAGGATTTTTAATGCCCCATGATGCAAATGTCCCATTATTCTATGCCATATTTCATTTAGGTTTGTTTCATCAGTGCTGCCAAATAGCGCCATTAGGGATTCGAGCTGCAACTTATAAATTTTGTTGCTCCTTACTTCAATCTCTGATTTCTTATTCCAAATTGAATGTTTGATGTAAACCATGTTGCCAATAAATTAAATTTCATAACCTTAGTTTTGAAGTTGAGACACTGAGAGTAAGTTCATCCCCAAACCCGAACACATGCAACAGATTCATGGCCCAAAGCTTATTTCCGGCCTCGGTTTGAAATACTACAGTACCTCTTCCAATCGGGGTACATTTTTCTATATTAACCATGGTTATTTTAAAATTCATCTGCTCCTCTCGGTAGTTAGAAAATAATTCCTGCACTCTTTTCATATGGGCAGAAACTCCATTGTCAATGTACCAAATTTCTGGAGAAGTCGTGCTTGACACAAGAAAATTCTTCTTCAAGTCTGGATGCTAGAACATAAACATTGTGATCCATATGCTCTATCATGCTTATTTCCCTCTCTGGAGAATTGCGTGAACCCCTTTGAGATGTGGCCACACTGTCAGATATATGTTCACTTGTCAATTCTCCTTTCCTATTACCCATCTCTAGCTCTGATACCATGTGAAAATTTCAATATGAAATTCTACAGTTGTAGTGATATATTTATTTCTCCTACTTATTATTTCAATAAGTCATTTACAGAAATATATAAGTAAACTTCGAAATAAATACTACTACAGCATTCACAATTATAATGCAGAGAAGTAAACAGTGAAGAACATAAGCATAAGAACCAATCACATGTACAAAGTTATTTTTGGACAAATGTCCCCAGAAAAACCTAATGTGGGAAAATCAGTGCAGTAGATGAGGGTTTTATTAATATTCTTCTGCAAATGAATCTTTACAAGGAATACACTGGTAGATAAAATCCTAAAACACCTGAGAAAAAATTCTTAGCTCCTCCCAAAAAATTTTGGACACCTTGATTAGCCTCTGCTTCTCTCTATGTCTTTCTGCATGTCTCTCTATGCATTCCATGCATTGGACTGCGTAAGTATACATAGGATATATGTGGGATCACTGTGATGCAGCCTTGTGCTGCCTCTTGTGACCCACTGCGTCCCTCTTTCCTTGATTTCAGTCACGACTGACTCCCTCCTCCCTTCTACTCCTACAACTCTCTGCCTTGCAACTCTCCCATTGAGATAGAATTCTATTCCTTCAGAATTGATCTCCTTCAGGTATTGAGTGTATGCCCAGCTTGTTTTCCAAATGACCCTCAAGCCTTCTTTTATAATCTTCTCGTTTATGAATCAACACGTATATTAGAAGTCAAATCAATGGCTAATGTTATAGGTCAATTTGGGCATCATCCCCCATGACCTGGTCAAACTGGACATCATCCCCAGGACCATTGTAATAGGGTCTATCATCACCTTACATTTCAATTGCTACATGCCCTAAGTGAAGGAATTTCATTCTCTATTGTGAGATTTCCAACCTTTGAGGTATATGTTATATCACTTATTGACTCACAAACTTAGTCTCTAAAGGGACTAATTGCCTTGCAGTGCCAAATCCTCCATTCAAGGGTGCACTCCAGTGCACTTCATGACACTCAAGGCTGCATTGGTCACCTGGGAGCGAAATCATCATTGTTCCAGGAATATCCACATGGCCAGTGCCTTCTATAAGAGTCCATATGTGTCAAACTTAAAATCTAAGTGTCCATCTAACACCTCCAAACTTGGGAACATGTCTTGCCTATTATTAGAAATTCATTCATTGAGAAACTACCATCAATTTCCCTATAAATTAAGCACTCATTCTAGTGATATGGAAGGAAGAATTTTGGTAAAGTTATGCTGTTGGATTCTCATTTGAGAAGAGAGTGAAAGTACTGATATGCTTCTAGTATGATGGTGGATGTGATGAGGCTGGAATGAAGCTGGAGCAGGTTGACCACAAATCACTCCATTGGTTGCAACCTTCCCCTTCTACTCATTAATAAATATTGTTGTTCATTTTCCCATACATATGTCTCCATTTATTATGCAATGTATTCTTGAATGATGTATGTATTTCATATGTAATCAATTTGAATTGAGTAAGATAAGTAGATATTTTTATATTTCATGTTGTTTGTTGTTCTCTGTTTGTCTTTGCAGAAATCGATCTAGCGACTTGGCTTGGAGTGAGAGAGACGAAAACAACGACAAAAAGAGAAGGAGAAGCAATTCAATCACAAGTAGGCTCCTTTACCACTATGTATATCTTATTATTTTAGAGAAAGTGATAGTTATTATTTCCTTTGTTGTTCTAAGTGACAAACTGTAATATTCCTAAATTAGCATGTAGCTAATTGGAATATTAATTTTTTCTTTTGTGATTTAGATAGATGAATAAGTGGGTAGGGAGACCCATAAATCTCTTTAATAGGAATAAAATCCCTCTTAATGTGAAAAGGGATCATTTTAATAGCTTGATAAAGAACCCTCATGTGTGAGCAGGGGCTAATGCATGTGGGCAAAGTCAACTTTGACCAAATCAACAGCGTTGCCATGGAGGAGTGGCATTTATTGAGGGACAAAGCAGTTTTGGTTGGAGACTCTTTTCATGTGAGTAGTGTCTTTAATGGGTGGGACCCAAGATGAGAAGGCTCAAAAATAATATAAGGAAGGGAAATGCAGCTATAGAAGGCATGTTAGAAGGCTATTGTTTTTTATCTTTTTATATTTTGAAATTGTTAGGTGACATTTCTATGCATCTTTGCTATTCAGCAAGGTCTGCTGTACTATTTAGTACAAGGGTGTTCCCGAGTGGGGATCCCAAAATCTTCCTACTCAAGAGGGATTATTGAGCTATATATTCCACATACAGGCATTAGGCCAAGCATTAGTCTTCAGCTACAATGCAGTTTCTGTTCAGATTTGTATTGTGTTGCAAGGTGTTGCAGTGGAGGGTTTGACAGGGCTATTTTCTGAGCTAGTTTTCAATGGAGGAAGCATTCCTTCCATTGGGAGGCCAGAAAGGAAGGTCCTTGGGATTTATTTCATATCTTGGCACCAGTCCAAAATATTTCCATATTCTACAGTGTAGATTCCCTCATAGACTGTGTTATTTCAGTGAACACTTGCAGTGGAGGATTCAATGCTTGATTTGGAGGGTGA
Organism: Pinus albicaulis; assembly: GCA_034641835.2. Taxonomy (NCBI): domain Eukaryota; kingdom Viridiplantae; phylum Streptophyta; class Pinopsida; order Pinales; family Pinaceae; genus Pinus; species Pinus albicaulis. The sequence continues at coordinate 178,652,080 of CM076579.1, forward strand.
GATCTTCAATGAAGGGAATGGCCTTTCGCTTGGAAGATCTATTGGAGGATATTTGTAAATTTTCATATCAGTTTCAGCCACCTCCATCTATTTATTTAGTTTTAGCTGCAATTTAGCTCTAGGGCTACATTCCGACATTTTTCATTTTGGGTATTTCCGGAAATCCTTTTTGGATTCTCTCGGAAATGTGTTTGGGAGCATAGATATCTATCCCCAACACATTTTGAGCTATATAACAGAAGATACTTATCCTTGTATACATTATGTAGCAGTTTACTCACTAAAATATGATGTCTTGGCTCATGGAATTTGTATAGCAGTTATAGTTCATGTATTGGCATATTTGCTTAGTGGAGGCTTGTATTGTATTGCTTGAGTGACTTGATCCTCAATAATAAGATGGCTATAAATTTGTCTCATGTAATGGTGTATTTATTTATTCATAGATGTTTCCATGTTTATGCACTATATTCCTGCTTTTCCCATTTGGGTATATTACAGTGGTATCAAAGCATAATCTTGGCTCAGCCTGTGGATCTCAGCCATTATGCTTTCAGGAGAATAAGAGGAAGGAGAAAGAGATCAAAATGATGGAAGGAATGAGTTTTATCTCATCTATTTTTAGATCTAGGAAGGACCTCACCAACGAGGTCAAGCAAATAAAAATGGAGAGAAACAATGAGACCTCGTTAAGGTTTCAAGATGAGGAAGGTCCATGCACTTCCTATCAGCGGAAAACAAAACTGGTATTGCATAGAGCTCCAAAGAAATGTACTATCCCATTTTCTTTTGAAGAAGAAGATGAAAGGCATGGAGATGGAGGAAACTTAGAACATGAGATTCTAAGTGAGTATCTTGAAGAATAAAAATATAAAGCAAGGGATTTCAAGGAGAATATACCTCTCCCACAGTTAATCCACCTCAAGGAATAAATAATACTTTGCAACAATATATTTCTATTGTCTACATTTGATGGGTCATCCACATCCACAACAAGGACTTGGGGAATGAAGTTGGATGCATTTTTTCTGCTACATCCAATGGTAGAGAAAGAAGCTGTTGAGATTTCAGCACTGCACCTTGAGAGTGAAGCAAACATTTCGTGGTTCAGCCATTTGAGTCATGCAAGAGTGACTGCATATGTAGATATTACTCAAAGGCTGATCAAGAAGTTTGACAAGAAGAAATCAGAGGAGAAGATACCTTCAACACCACTTGTTGTAGGAGCACTTGGATCAGAAGAAAGAACACTTGAAACTTTGCAAAGTGGTCTTGATCTCTTGACATTTAGAGTCCCATGCACTATTCTGAAGATGCATGATGAGGAGGAGACTTATACCAGCGCTGATGCAACCATTGAGGAGAAACCATCATTAACAGTAGTTGGGGAAGTCATCACACTAGAGAAAGGATCCCTTGTAGTAGTACAAGATGTTCCCAAGCTTTACTGAGGTATGCACATGTTTCCACTTTCTATCATTTCAGCACATCTTATGGAATGTTATGGGAATATGACATTGCATGACCTAGGGTCAAGACACACTGCTAATTTGGAGCAACAGACTATCGTTGCATAGAGGACCCTTGATAGAATCAAGGAGGAGATGTACATTCATCCTAGTATGTCATTGTTGAGATGCACACAAATCTTGGGGTTGGAGTGTATATTTTTGGGAGATAGGATGAGTATTGTCCTAAAAAATCCAATGCAGAACTATATTTTCAACATTGAGCATGAGCATGAGACAATAGATGCACCATCATGGAGATTAGTAGTGCTATCATTGAGAAGTAGTGATGAGTTGGGGGGCCAGCTACTATTGGGACATTCTGATGACCATTATACTTGTGTGAAATTGGATAGGAAGATGGTTGACATCTCCCATTATTTTGATGGATCCTTCTTGATGAGCACTTCACAGCTCAATGAGAAGCTTTTGCCTACAACATATCTAGATCCTTATGGGGTCAACTTGTTCATTAATGAGTGGTCTTCATTTAGATATCTCCAGGAGGTTGTACTTTAACATCCCATGAAGTAAAAATATAGAAATATGATTTGGGAGGATGGTATTCTCCATTGGAGGAGTACCAAAGTGGAGCATGGTAGGGGACACCCACAATTGGATGAAAGGGTGTGTATGGTGAGCAAGGGGTTGGTGAGCCACTTGCATATCTATGACACAGGGAAGTAGGAGGCATGGCTGCGCTGGCTACTCTTGAAAGAGTTTGGCCATCATGTAGCATATCCTACTCCAAAGGGTGTGTTAATGGTTGGGACATGGTAGGACACTTGCATCATGTGGTAGCAAGGATTTTGGGTATATTGTGGTGATGTGATATCCTTCATATCAATCATCATGTTGTTACTCCATGGTCTATATGGTGATGGTGTGAGGAGGCAACAAGAGTTGTTATTTCTTTGGATACTCTTGGGAGAGTATGGGCTGATTTTCTCCCATACTTCGCATGATGTTGCAAGAGTAGATGGTGGTGGCACAATCATGGTGCAAAGGGGCTACTCCTTAGCTTTGGAGGATCAAGATGTACTTCCACCTTGTAAGAAATTTCCCATATATAGCAGCATTATGGTAGATGGATTTGGCATTTGGCATGTCAAATAATGGAGCTATGAGATGACAGGAGCCTTATTACAAAGGCCAACAGCGCTGTCACTTGGGAGCTTGGGTTTGTTGATGGGGTGTTCCCAGGATCACTTCACATATGATGCACTTGATGGGCTAGTAAGAGATGAGAGTGTTGGATTAGCGGATGGATACATCTATTACCATGATAGAAGAAGGCTTTACATGCATCACATGGTTCATTCCTTTCCATTCACAAAAGTTTCAAGGAGACATATCACACCACTATGGAGAGGTCATCTATGGATCTCATTATTAGGCTACTCTTAGTACATGGTAAGAGTTTTTTTTTTGCACTTATTGATCATCTAACCCAATATTTGCATTCTCTTTCCATTTATATACAATGCATTGCTCCACAAGAGGGCAAGTTTTTCTTTGGGCTTCATGGTATTTCTAAGACCAACATATATGATGGAGATAGCCATATCTTGTATGGCTTAGGGAAATTTTTGTGTTATTCTTGTTATGCTCAGCTGATATATAATTCCACTTATTACTTCCTAGTAGATGAACAAACATGCACAACTAGCAACTTGTTGGGAGACAACTTGCCATATTATGTTTTGAAACAACAGATAGAAAAACTGCACTGTAACCATTTGGGAGACTGTTGGTACCATTTTTAACTACAAATAACCTTCATTATATTTCTAGTTTGGATCCCATATTGTGTTGATATTCTATTGGCTTTATATGGGATAGCTTGGGAAAAAACTAGAAAGGGGATCTTTGAATATCTAGTTGCCTTTTTGCCTCTTAAAGGAAAAATTATTGTAGCCCAATATCAGCAACAGCTCTACACTCATCATAAGTGTAAAGAGAGAAAGCATGGGATGGAAAATTTGATCCATCATTTTCAGTTATGTAGCCATCCTACATTGCAAGAGCCAAAGGTGGAAGAGTTTTTCCGTGAGTTTCCATTTTGGAGGGTGACTCATTTTGTATGGATGATAGCTTGGGATTGGGAGCTTCACATGGGAATGATGGTTCCAAATATATTTCAAATTCCATGCCTCAAGAAGGCCTCTAGACAACATATAGTTGCCTCCATGAACATCCCACTACTTCATGATGAGAGCCCTTTGGATTTGTCACCAAAGGCTAGCTTATACACTTGGGAGGAGCAACCTAGAGACATATTGATGAGAAAGAATCTTGTTCATTGGGGAAGTTTATCATATGAGGATGATATAGGAGGAGGATAGGAGGCTATTCAGTTCTATACTTGTAGTTTCTTGAGGACAAGCAACATTTGGGAGGGGAGGACTGTAATATTACTAAATTAGCATGTAGCTAATTGGAATATTAATTTTTTCTTTTGTCATTTAGATAGATGAATAAGTGGGTAGGGAGACCCATAAATATTTTTAGTAGGAATAAAATCCCTCTTAATGTGAAAAGGGATCATTTTAATAGCTAGAAAAAACACCCTCATGTGTGAAGAGGGGCTCATGCATGTGGGCAAGGTCAAATTTTACCAAATCAACAACGTTGTCATGGAGGAGTGGCATTCATTGAGGGACAACATAGTTTTGGTTGGATACTCTTTGCATGTGAGTAGTGTATTTAATGGGTGGGAACCAATATGATAAGGCTCAAAAATCATATAAATAAGGGCAAGGAAGCTATAGAATTCATGTTAGATGATTATTGATTTTGATATTTTTAGATCTGGAAATTGTCAGGTGAAATTTCTATGCATGCTTTGCTGTTTAGTAGGGTCTGCTATACTGTTTAGTAAAAGGGTGTTCACGAGCGGGGATCCCACACTCTTCCTACTCAGGAGGGATTATTGAGTTGTATAGTCCACATATAGGCATCAAGCCAAGCATAAGTCTTCAGCTACAGTGCAGTTTCTGTTCAGAGTTGTGTTGTGTTGCAGGATGTTGTAGTAGAGGGTTTGACAGGGCTATTTTTTGAGATAGTTTTCAGTGGAGGAAGAATTCCTTCCATTGGGAGGCTAGAAAGGAAGTTCCTTAGGATTTATTTCATATTTTGGCACTAGGAAAACCTATTTCCATCTTCTAAAATGCAGATTCCCTCATAGAATGCGTTATTTCAGTGAGCACTTGCAGTGGAGGATTCAGTGCTTGATTTGGAGGGTGAGATCTTCAAGGAAGGGATCAGCCTTTCACTTGGAAGATCAATTGGAGGAGATATGTAAATTTTCATATAATTTTCAGCCACCTCCATCCATTTATTCAGTTGCAACTGCAATTCATCCCTAGGGCTGCATTTCAACATTTTTTCATTTTGGGTATTTCCAGAAATCCTTTCTGGGTTCTCTTGGAAAAGTGTTTGGGAGCATAGATCTCTATCCACAACACCTTTTGAGCTATATAACAATAGATACATACCATTGTATAAATTATGTAGCAGTTTACTCACTAAACTATGTTTTCTTGGCTCATGGCATTTGTATAGCAGTTATAGTTCATGTATTGGCATATTTGCTTAGTGGAGGCTTGTATTGTATTGCTTGAGTGACTTGATCCTCAAGATTTTATATCCATTATTGCTGATATGTATAACAATATGGTTGTAAATTTGTCTCATGTAATGGTGTATTGATTTATTCACTGCTATTTCCATGTTTATGCACTATATTCCTGCTTTTCCCGTTTGGGAATATTACACAAACACCACACTGAGGGAATTTGGTTTATCTGTAGATCACAATTCTGCATAACAAATTGGTGACTCTGCTGAGGAGTATCCTATCATTCCTAGTGTTTTTTCCTTTTTTTATCCTCATCAGTAGCATCTACTTTTAGTTTTCAGTCATTTGAATGAAATAATTTCATTAGAAGTGTGTTTTTTTGCTTGGTTTTTCAATCCTTTCTGCACCCAATGCACTGTTGGTCAAGACATAGTGCACTGCAGTGCACTATCTCCCACTCAGGGGTACTTTGCAACGCAGTGTCTCCCTTTAGAGACTGCGTTGGCCCCTCAACCAACCAAATTCCATCTAAATTTTCCATTTCTATCATTCTCAACCACTTGTTTGATGTATTCTCAAATGTCTGATACCTCTTAGAGATTAGTAAAATTTCCTAATTCTTCCTCCTTTGAAAAGTAAATTTGTTCAATGTCTCTTTAGTGTTCTTATTTATCATTGGAAAATCAAAATAAAAGTATTTCATTTCTGCATTAGGTCAATTTCTTTTTGAAAAGGAAATTGTTGTTTCATTCCTTATTTCCTGTAGACAAATTGTAATTCCATTCTTCATTTTCCTAAAAGAGAAATTGTTGTTTCATTCCTTGTTTCTCAAAGAAAAAAACACTTGTTTTATTGATTGATACATATAGTTTCCTTTATTTCATTCACATTAAGGGAGATGAAAAGAAAAAAAATGCATGTTTATATAGTGAATTGTGTGTGTTGCATATGAACAAGTTAGGAAAGCTGCATTTTAGTTTGTGCTCTTTTTTGTTTGCTCTAAAACTGATTACTCTTTCCCTTAGTAGCTAGGATTTTCATTAAAAAATATAAATTGAAAAGTTTGCTTATAATTTAGTTTGCATTTTTATGAATTTCCATCACATCATGCAGTGAACCTCAAAGAATTTTTTTTAAAGAAGATCAACATAAAATTTACATCAATTTACCTAAGGAAGCATTGGAACATTAAGGATAACATTAAAAGGTATAGGCTAGAGACGTGTTCTAACGTCATTAAACATAGCAGCTGTCACTAACTTGTCTACAATACATTCTGAGTGTGATACCTCACTCCACGTACGTAAGTATATCGGAGCTCGTCCACATAGCTTCAGGTATATAGGGCGGTGTTCTAGTACAGAAATTATAAGGGGGTGCTCTCACTGTGTGGTTTCACATTAGACATCGCTAATATGGACTTGAGCCTCCACGTAACTTCAGGTATATTTGGGAGGACAACTTTAGGTTTCTATCCATCCATAAGTAACCAAGTTGGCTGCCTCGTAACTTGTGATACACCGAAAACAACATTCTGGCAGATTTCCTACCCGTAATTTGTGGTTCAAAATTACTTGGTAAACCTTTTTCCTAGAACCCTTTTATTTTGTTTATTTGTTTTTAGTCATAAAATAACTCATTCATCATGGAAGAAGAACATCCCTTTCCCCGTCGTTCACGTATAATAACACTTAAACCACCTTTACCACCAGAAGCCATTTCTGGTCAGCAAAGGTGACATCGTTATATCGAAAATAGTACTATTAGTACCTCTGGCATCATCCTCACATATACCAAAGTCGTCTAGAGTTGTTTCTACAAATCCTGGTTCATCTACTGTTGTCGAGACAGAGTCCTCATAGCTACCTGTGGTCACGATCCATCCAATCAGTGATACCATACCTCCCGAACTCGATGTTGTTCAACTGGAAATTGATCCAGATCCCATCATTATTTTACCAGAACATGTAGATCCTGAAGTAGAACAACAGGAATTTTTTCCTATATCGGTCGCCCCACAATGTATTGTAGCCATTGATTCTCCTATATTGTGCAGTCAACCACCTGAAATATAATTTGGGCCTGATGGCGAAATCCTTCCACCTGGTTTGATTTCAATTAAATAAATACCATAATATGAAACACCTTCGACTCCAACGCATTTTGGATCAGAGCTTTATCTTTACGAGAATTTTCCTCAATCACCTCACACTTCTTTTGTAATATTCCCAAATTAGGAACTGCTAGCTAGGCCTGTCTAGAAAACGCATTTTTTAGAATTGGCTGCTACAGAAAATGAAATCAGCCCTTGGATTCCTTAGATCTGATAATATAAGACCCAAATCCAAGAGGGGAACAGAAAGAAATATTTCTAGGTGGGTTAAACAGATCTCCCATACCTAGTACAACTGGAAAATACCCAAGAATAACACTGTAGTAATGTATGAACAATACAGCAATGAAATAATACATTTTACTTATAACAGGGGTAGGAGGCCAATAAAATTTTCTTCAATAGTATTTACAACAACAAGATAATTGTATAATGAGGCTCATGAAATACATAGCTAGAAATACAAGACTTAATCAGAAGAAATCCCCTCAAAAGAGGTGTTGCAACCACATGAATGGACTGAAACTGCCTTGACAATGTTATTTTATTAGGCTGCAACTATTGTCGATTACATGTCATATCTAGAGTATATCTGTGCATAAAAATTCAGATCCACATCAGATCCATGCACTAGAAAGGCCTCCTCTTTCATATCCCCTTGGGGTTTTGAGCACTACACCAAGGATAAGTAATAGATCTGAGATCTAAGAAAGAAGATCTGCAAAAATATTCAGAAATTATGAAGTATTCAGATTATGCAGATCAGATCTGAAATATACAATATGTTGATCTCCTCCAATGGACCTCAAAGTGCAAGGTAGATTCCCAACACTCAGAAACCAGCTCTCCAAATAGTGCACCCAAACTCCCTGCAACAACTCCTATAAGAATAACGTAGATCTAGAATAGAGACTGCGCTGTAGGGTATAGATATCAGCTGGCCACACGCCAAGATCAAGAAATGAAGCTCAATCACTCCAATACACTTCCTCCAATAGAGCAGAGGACTTGTCCACTGAAAAAGGGCATTGAAATGTCTTAGATCTTAACAGATCTAATCTCCACTTACTGCAGCTTGAAAATACAACCAAATCCTCAACAGGATCTGATTTGTAATTGAAAGGAGAAGCTTGGCCTTCAAGCCTAATAGTGGACTATGCAATACAAACTCTCCCAAGAGCTACTCAATGGGCAGAAGAGGAACTCCTAAACAGGAAATTCAAATGCTAAACAACATTTTCAATCTAGGCTAAACAACCAATGAAAGCTATATGGTCTAAACAGAAAATATATCAAAATATCATATCATGAAAAACCCCCTCATGCTACTTATCCTTCCTTTTATAAGATGAGAGTGTGCAAAACCCTAAACCACCTTCAATGGACTCATCCCTTTCACATAAGAGATCTTCAACTAGAATTACATTGTGCCTTATTGATGAGCACTCTTTCAATACAATGTTGTAGATTTCACACCTAAGGGTGCTTATTTACATAGCCAAGATTTATCCTCTTTCATATTTGGCATTGATTTATTTTTCATTAGGATTTTGATTAACCTCCTTTGCACATTTATTCATCTAACTAGATTTTTAAAGAAAAAATAATATCCCTATTAGCTGCATGCTAATTTAGGAATATTATAGTCTTCCCCTCCCAAATTTTTCTTGTCCTCAAGCAACTACAAAGGTGCTGCAAAATCTCCCCTCCTCTTCTTGTGGCCTCCTCATTCAATAGTCTCCACCATTGCTTCAAATTTTTTGCAAAATTTTTGTCTCCCAATGGTTCCTCCCAAGTATGAAAGTTGGCCTTTGGTGGATAAACCAAATGGATATCATCATGAAATAAAGGAAGGTCTATATGGAAACTGCCTTGCTGGTCAATGGCCTCCTCAAGATAGAAGTGATGACATGTAATACCCTGAAACTGGGATTTTCTACAACAATAAGAATATCTTAAGATATTCTAAAGTTGGAGATCAAAAAAATAGACTCATATGATGTGTTAAAAAACACATAGCCATAAAATGAGTGAAATAGCAACAAAAGAAGAATGTCTACACCTTCCCAAGTGGGGAAAATGCAGCAATTAGACCCTGAAAACGTTATTTTTGGAGATCTGTGTTTTTATTGGGTGAAATAATGGTGGGTTCCCTTAGAATATGTTTTTAGGTTCTCACATACAAAAGGGGATCAGAAATAAATTCCTTTTTATATGTTAAACAGACCTCCCGGCTACCTCACAGCTTAAAAATAGCCAAATCGCATGACTTAAGTTATGCAGAAAAATATTGAAGCATGTAAAACATTATTTTATGAGTTTTTTTGTAGTAAAATGATAAAATAAGATGGATATGGAACTTTATGGAACAATATGCCAATAAAACAGAGATCTAGCCTCCTTATTGCATTAGAAAGCTAACCCGGCAAGGGTTTCATGAAACACATGTACAAGAAAGAGAAGATCCAAATATTCAGCTCAGAAAATGCAGTCTTGCTACAAAATTATAGAAATATATCTGAAAAATACAAAAGAGGGATGAGAATTGCTTCCTCTAGCTTTCTGGGAGAAGGGTTGGCCCTTTCCCTAGGGAACTAGCTCAAAAACAAGGGTCTTAACCCTGCTACAACAAATCTACATAAAATGATGCAGTTACTGCAAGGGAATGTACTATAGGAGATGAGAACCACCTTTTACTACTGCCAAGATATGAAATGTGCTCAGAAATCTTCCTAGCTAATTTCTCAAGAGGAGGAAGGCACCTTCTTCTGAGAAACAGAACCGGACGTGGTGTAAGGATCCTCCACTGCAACACCCTGCAACTCAGAAATATTCTGCTGCAGAATAATGCTGGGACTGAATAATGATTCTTGACCTTGAGCTTGGATGTGGAGCTATACAAGACAAGCTCTCCCAGGAGGCCCCTTAAGGGAAGAGGTGGTATTCCCGCTCGAGAACACCCAGTGTTACCTTGCTAAACAGCAAGGGGAAGCCCAGTCTAAGCAGACAAGATGATCGAAATAAAAAATCATTAATAACGAAGGCCTCCATTCTCTCCTTATGTAGCAAGTGAACCTCTCCTCATTGGGTCCCATCCACATGTTCCATCAAGCTCATGCAAGTTGTCCTCCACCAAAACTGCGTTGTTCATCAAGATGGTGCAATGTATCTAGACAACTTTCTTGACTTGGTCAAAGTTGACTGAATCAACATGTCCCCATCTCTGTTCACACCTAATGGTGCTCAAATAAGCTGCTTATTCTTGCTCCTTTCACATTAGGAGTGTTATTGATCCTTCTAAAGAGTTTAATGGGCCTCCCTACCCATTTATTCACCTACCTAGTGATGAAACAACTCTAATATTCCATTTAGCTTGAAGTCTAAAAATTTGGAATATTACATGACAATCATGGGGAATTTCATCATAAATGAAGGACTACCACCTCCATGCTATCATCCAAATGAAATGAATCACCTCCCAGCTTGGTAATTCATAGTGAAGCTCCTCCCAATTTCCCATGAGAGGCATGCCCCAAGTGCTTCAATCAATCATATGGTCCACTTCATAAAGAAACAAGTGATCTACTATAATGGCCATATAGTTTCCCATGCTCCCCTTAGAACATGTAGTGAAAAACATGTAGTAAATTTCTTTCCCCAAGGACACATCCAACAAATGTGTCACTCCTCCAACCATGTCCCCAACAAAGATAAGAACATCTTCAACATATGGGGTCATAATTAAGGTCATGCTAGCTACCATATGCAATAAAGGATAAGGAAAATGGTCCCTCATGTGCAACCAGTGCAATTTTACGCCTAACTGCCATAGAATATGATATGACAAGTGCTTTCCCCAACACTTGTTTGCTGCCCCATCCTTCTTGCATGCTTGGAGAAGGCGTATGATGGTTGGTGTTAATGAATCACACCATGAAGAGTGAATCATCTCTCCAAGATCTCCCAAGGAATGAAAAACATCACCATTGTTCATGGCCCAAAGTGGCTCATGAAACCCATAAGAAAAGGTGCCCCCTCTTGGAGCCAAGACCTGCACATGAGTGTTAAGAAAATGCAAGTGTATAATAAATATATCGTGATGTTCAGCAATACAATTTTTATCATACACTTGTTTTAAATCACCAAGGTAGCTTATGGATGAGCTCCCTCTCATACCCAATGAATAAGGAGGTGGTAATGATAACTCTTCCCAAGAGCTATGTTCCTCCTGAACCAGCAAATGATCCATGCACTTCCTCATATGAGAGTGCATCTCCTCTTTGAAGTTTTCCCACATGAATCCATCTAAGATAGTGTGACATGCTCTAATGAAACTAGTGGGTTTTGAAAGTAGGATCTCATAGGTTGCATTAAGTAGTTTCTCCTTGAGCTTGGAGTCTCTAGCCAAATAGATCTGATCTTGGGAATAAATGACTCCCTAACTACTTTATACCTCCCATCCATCACTTGCCCATCAAGAACCTTACATGTGAAAAGGTCCTTGGATTATTCCATAAAAAGTTTGGAATCCCAATAAGGATCTAGGCTCCCAAACAATGACAGTGTTGTAGAAATTTGAAATGCAGCCCCTGTCATAGCATCGCTCTCCTCCTTGACATGCTTGATGTCAAAGTCACATGTTGGAGTATTATCAACTTCTTTTTATTGCCTCCTTTTCATTTGATCTTTCTCAAGACAAGATTGAAGTCGATGGAAGTCAACCTCCCCTTGGAAAGTCCTTGTCTTCCAAAACTTCCTCAATGTGGCCCATGCATGCAAGAGTGTTGATATCCTCTTGTCATGTTCAGAAATATATTTTGTGAATGAAAATATCATTGTCTGCCCCAAAGATATGGAGTTTCCATGTGACATCATGTCCATGCCATCATAGACTTCTGAATTCTCCTTTTTTAGCGCAAATAACTGATTGGGAGATAGAAATGTCTAAGTCAGAAAATTGCTTATCTCTCTTTTGAATCCATGAAAGATTCTCTGTGTTGTGCTAGTTTCTCCCAAAGCTCCTTCCTTAGCCAAGTATGTATATGCTACTCATATTTGAGAGAACACTTTAGTTTTCCTCCCATCAGGAGGTCTCCCTGGTGGAATGCCTGCATGTAAAGAGACATCAAGGCATAGAGTAGGATGTGTATGTGTGTGGATAGATTTGTCCTTGCCTTCATTACATAAATCCTCTTGCCTTCTTTGTACATCAAAATTCTAAAACAGAGAGGGGTATATGCCCCTCATAATGTGATGCTTGCCCTCCTCTTTTCCTTCTTCTATCTTCGATATCTCAGCATTTGATGATGATGGCACATGCTACACATGGATTGTGCCACAATCTCCATATGTGAGATTCTTTGGAACTCCTTGTAAGAGTGCAAGAGTTTCCCTCCTTGGAGAAAGTGCTCCATATTCCTCTTCATGAGGTTCTAGATGTGCTCTTGTCATGACTACGTTATCATCTTTAGCCTTCTCTTCCATAGTTGAAAATGCCTCATCATCAATAAGAGACCTTAGATATTGCTCTTCTTTTGAAGGAGGAATCTCCATGTCTTCCTCTTAAAAAGAAAGATCTTCATGTAATGGGGACTTTTCCCTTGGAAAAACATCATACAAGTTCCCATCCCCTTCAATGGGTTTCTGAAATGGAGCTGATTTCAAGGACCCTTCCAATCCATGCAAAATTTTTGTTTGATTTGGTTGATAGAATCCATAGAAGGTGTTTCATGAGACCCTTCATCAAACCTTTCCACTACTCTTTTAATGAGACTTGCATAGGTATATGTATTTGCATTATTTAAGGAAAAAGTATCAAAAAACCACCAATCATAAGCATTACCCTCAAGATGCAGTGTTGCTACTTTGATGGCTTCCTTTTTTGAAACTTGATGTTGTTGCACATAGGTGTCTAGCTCCTTCACCCAAGCCCTAGCTGAACACTTAGGTGATCCATCAAAAGTGGATAAGAAGAATCTACTCACACCATGCTGCTTGCTTCTTCCTTCCTCCTTGATCTTGCAAAACCCTTGGAAGATCAAGTGATCTTTGAACTCCTCACATTGAGCCTCATTCTCCTTCAAATAATCACCAAGAGTCTCCCTCTTTGGCACATCTCCTTTATTCTTCCTCTTCTTCATGAAAAAGTGACTGATAGAGCGTCGTAAATATGATGATGTGGCTAAATGCTCACACCCATAATATGAAGTAGTGGGGCTTCCTTCATGTGCAAACCTTTTCAAAATATCTACTTGCCTTTCATTCTTCATTCCCCAGATTTCTTCTTTTAGTTCATTCAAAGCTTGAGAGAGAGTTTTGGAGAACTCTCCTCTTTGAAAACTTCCAGTTAGAGGGATATTAGCCTTTTCTTTTGTGACTTCAATGTAACCACATTTCTTCATCGGTATCTTCCTTTCATGAAAAGACATATTGGCTCTTCAATAAGCAAGCACAAGCTATGCCAAGATAGATGCTCTGATACCACTGTAATATTCCCAAATTGGGAACTACTAGCTAGGCATGTCTGAAAAACACAATTTTAGAAATGGCTGCTACAGAATATGAAATCAGCCCTTGGATTCCTTAGGTATAATAATATAAGACCCAAATCCAAGAGGGGAACATAAACAAAACTTTCTATGTGGGTTAAATAGATCTCCCACACCTAGTACAGCTGGAAAATACCCAAGATTAATAGTGTAGTAATGTATGAACAATACAGCAATGAAATAACATAGTTTACTTATAGCAGGGGTAGGAGGCCAATAAAAATTTCTTCAATAGTATTTACAGCATCAAGATAATTGTATAATGAGGCTCATGAAATACATAGCTGGAAATACAAGACTTAATGAGAAGAAATCCCCTCAAAAGAGGTGATGCAACCACATGAATGGACTGAAACTACCTTGACAACGTTATTTTATTAGGTTGAAACTATTGTGGTTTACATGTCATATATAGAGCAGATCTATGCATAAAAATTCAAATCCATATCAGATCCATGCACTAGAAAGGATCCTCTTTCATATCCCCTTGGGGTTTTGAGCATTACATAAAGGATAAGCAGTATATATGAGATCTAAGAAAGAAGATCTATAGAAATATTCAAAAATTATGAAGTATTCAAATTATGCATATCAGATCTGAAATATAAAATATCTATATCTCCTCCAATGGACCTCAAAGTGCAGCACAGATCCCCAACACTCAGAAACCAGCTCTCCAAATAGTGCACCCAAACTCCTTGCAATAACTCCTACAAGAATAATGCAGATCTAGAATAGAAACTGTGCTGTAGGGTATAGATATCAGCTGGACACATGCCAAGATCAATAAGGGAATCTCAGTCACTCCAATACACTTCCTCCAATAGAGCAGAGGACTCCTCCACTGTAAAAGGGCACTGAAATGTCTTAGATCTTAACAGATCTAATCTCCACTTGCTGCAGCTTGAAAATAAAGCCAAACCCTCAACAGGATCTGAGTTGTAATTGAAAGGAGAAGCTTGGCCTTCAAGCCTGATAGTGGACTATGCAATACAAACTCTCCCAAGAGCTACTCAATGGGAAGAGGAGGAACTCCTAGACAGGAAATTCCACTGCTAAACAACATTTGAAATCTAGGCTAAATAGCCAAAGAAAACTATATGGTCTAAACAAACAATATATCAAAATATCATATCATGAAAAACCCCCTCATGCTGCCTTCCCCTTCCTTTTATAAGATGAGAGTCTGAACAACCCTAAACCACCTTCAATGGACTCATCCCTTTCACACAAGAGATCTTCAACAAGAATTGCATTGTGCCTTATTGATGAGCACTCCTTCAATATAGCGCTATAGATTTGGTCAAGGTTGAACCAGTCAAGATGATTAACCCCTTTCACACCTAAGGGTGTTTATTTACATAGCCAAGATTTATCCTCTTTCATATTTGGCATTGATTTATTCTTCATTATGAGTTTGATTAACCTCCTCTGCACATTTATTCATCTAACTATATTTTTAAAGAATTAATAATATCCCTATTAGCTGCATGCTAATTTAGGAATATTACATCTTTCTTTGATCCTGTGGTTATTAGAGTTCCCATAGATCATGTAGGGTATACATTGGGTCGTATGACCATGGTTGAGACAACATATTCGACTGTACCATCTATTCTAGCTATGAAAACACCTGCTCTTTCTACACTGTCTATGTTCACCACATCACCAAAGTCACATTTATATGGTGGCCCTTCTGTCCCACTTGGTTACCAATCTTTATCTGGAACCTTATTTGGTGCATCCACAAACCCATGGACTTCACCAATGTCATCATCTGGTATTCTATCTGGTACATATATAATGAGTACTGAACTGCTTGATCCTTTATATATATCTTCAGTTCAATATCAAGCTGGTCCATCTGGGTATATTCCATCTAGTACAATCTCAACTGGACTCCCAATATTTGGAGAACAATATATTCTATCTTATTATACTCCTCATGACGGGGGGAAACCTATGGTCACCCATTTTTAAACATCATTATTTTTTCAACCTAATGTCAGAATGACTGTTTGTCAGTGGTAGCCCACTCTACCCATCTAACCACAAACAGTTGTGCAATCATATCAACTGTTTCAACCTGTCTCACCCACATCTACTCCACTTGTTAATACATCCTTACCCTTGTTATAGGCTCAAATTTTTGTACCTCAACCGTCTCAGCCAGGTCCTTCCATGGCTGGTTTACAACAGCCTTCTGTTTTCGGAATTATTTATTCACAAGCTGGATTACCCTATTATGGATGTCGTAGGTGCAACCGGGCTTTACCTATTCACAACCAAATCTGAGTTATTATATTTTGGGTTATAATATTGGTGGAAAAACACCTTGGAATCCACAAGCGCAAATGCAACAACCCTCATTTCAACAAGTAGTGTACCCAAGTTTTGGTCAACGGAATCCTCAAGCGTTTTCTTATCAAAACAACCCCTATCTAGGTTACCAGCAAAAAATTTCTTATGATGGTGCTCAAATACATATTTCCCAAGCAATTACATCATACCCTAGTTATGCTCAACCTGACTTAAATCGATAGTTTCCCTTTGTTGCAACTTTAGAATTACCTGATTTAAACCGGCTTACAAAAGATCCAGTCAACTATGCTCCTTGGTGGCCAGTGATACCTCATAAATTTCCCTTGGATATTCCTAAGTTAAATGGAAACCCTGGAGAAGACTCGTTGATGCATGTTATGACTTATCATTTGTGGTGTTCATCTAACTCATTAAATGATGACTTCGTTCGACTACATCTTTTCCAGTGTACACTCACTGGTCCGACCGTGAAATGGTACATTAAGTTACCAAGAGCTTCATTTGATATTTTTACTGCCCTAACTACAGTATTTTTGACCCACGTCCAATTACGCATACGATATGAAACTAGAATGGAACTCTTGAACAATTTAAAAAAAACAAATGTTACTCACATTTATGATCATATTCATGAGTGGCGTCATCGTCGTAGAATGGTCAAGGCATTTATTCTCGATCAGCTCCTTGCTGAGTGGTTCGTTAAGTCCCTGTTACCGTCTATAACTGAGGATGTGGCTAAGGGTGGCATCGTCACTGAAGAGTAGGTAATTTCTCATGCCCATTACTTAGATTCGATTTATACTCAGTTTGGCATGCTCTACGAGAAAATTCCCAATGCATCGTGATATAATTTTATTGTTCCTCCTCCATCTAAGGAATCTCATGCCAGTGAAGATATGATTGGTACTGCAAACACACGTCACTCTACTAGTACATTTATTCCTGCACCTTCTTCTGAAATTCATGTTGTGTCATCTAACAAGGCCAAAAGTTACAAGCAACCCAGAAGTAAGAAAAAGGGGAAATCAAAGAAAAAAAAAAATTCAACCCCGTAGGAACGATCATCTTATCAACAAAATGGAAATCGAAAACGTAGTTACCATTGCATAATATGTAATCAGGAGCACTTTTTGTTTCAGACTATTCTCACTACGCCGAAGTCTCAAAATTTATTAAGACCTCGCATGCATCCGCTGTGTTGACAGATCCATTTCCGAATCTAGACACTAATTTGGTTACTATAGATCCGGCTTCTACTTCGAAAGTGTTTATGCTATCCGTCATGAAGCCAACAAATGATGTTTTGGTATCAATGCGTAATAAATATTATGATAGTTGGGCTACTGATCAACCTCGACCACGAATCCATCTACAGAATCTATTTCGCCAACTGTTATTCCTGAGTTAACAATAAAGCCACTGAAGGGAGTCGTCCATAAATCGACATTCAATCCTCCAGCCCGAGCTGCTCAAAATTATAATATAGTTGAAGATTTGGCTCAATCCCCTTCCTATGTTGACGTTTGAGGTACTTCAAAATTGTCTGTCCCAGAAAAAATATTTGTTGTCAGCAATTGGTGGAATCAATCCAACATATTCCAATCTTGTAATATTTAATCATATGGGCTATGTGCCGAAATTACCAACAGAATTGACATTCTCCATCCAAGTAAATTTTTTCAATTTCCTCGTTCATTGTACTATTATTGATGAGGGAGAATATATCTCCATTATGTCTCTAAACTGTTGGAAGTCACTTGGCTCACCGCGCTTATCTCAATCACTGACGACGTTGAAATCTTTCGATGAACATACATATAAGCCTTGCAGTATCATCAATAACCTGCATGTCGAACTAGGGGGAAAATCAGTAAATTTTGAATTTGAGGTCATTGACGGACCCCTTGATTACAAAATTTTACTCGAAAAGCCATGGGTATATGCTATGCCTGCGATCGTCTCTACATATTTTAGAATGATAGCCTTTCCACATAAAGGTGTTATCACAGTCAGCAATAAACTCTCCTTCTTTGCCTCCAGCTTCCAGGTAACTAGAAGCATTCTGATAGTTCACGCACCCCAACTAGAACTTCAAAACATTGATGCAGGATTCTCAAAAGGATTCTTCTCTATTAGGAACCTTTTCATTACCACCACTTGCGACGTCAGTAGAAATTGAAAACATAGATACTTGCTACATGATATATTCCACTCCATCTGGCTTAAGAAAGATTACAGGCGATTATGAAGTTGTTATGTTGGATGAATTTCTACTTCCCATTTCAATTGAGCTGGCATAACAATCAATCTACATGGCTTGGTTATTGAATCTGAAATCATCGCCGCCGGTCATTTGGGTTGATTGTTCATTATATTTTGGTACTCAATATGATCCTTTTTCATCCACTTTATTAACTGGTGAGTGTTTGGGATCTAATTGATGATGTAAATCAGATTTCAATTTAATTTCAACTAGGGAAGGTAAACTTAGAAGTGCCACCTATAGGTCTAGAAAGATTCCTAATTTTTCTGAGATCTTATGGTTCTCTTAAAAGAACACGTTCGTCAAGATTTCTTCAAACAACTAAACAAACCTAAATATAATAATTGTCTGAGATCTATGGTTCTCTTACAAGAACATATTTGTCAATATCTCTTCCAACAACTAAACAAACCTAGATCTAACATTCGTCAAGATCCTAAGGTTCTCTTACAAGAATACATGAATTTTAGGATCTCCTCCAATATTAGAACATCCAACAAAAACTTAAAAGCTGAAATGAAATATAAATATAAATTAAATTATACCTAAAATAAGCATGCAAGTGAGACCATGGGGGCCCTCCATAACAACACAAGCACACCACTTCAAAGGAGACTCATATGTAGAAGCAACAAAATCAAAGTATGATTCTTTATTTCAAAATCTTCATCATGGTGTACAAAACAACTCTAAGATTACAAATGGAGGAGATTGTACTCCTATTTATACAATGGGATGAGATAACAAACTCATAATGATGATCCACTAATCTCTCTTTATTTCCATACATCTATCAACCATCTAGACACATAAACCCCGTTTTTCCTTGATCTTCTCCATGAGATCATGATCTTTTCCATAAGGGTTGTCTTATAAAATTCGAAATTGATCATTCAAGACCACATAAAGGTGTCTTGGAAGATTCCTTGGAACCTACACATGTCACAAAAACATCCACTTTCCATATATGAAGTAAAATATATTATTTTCTAATATTTAATCAAGAATTTCTCTTAAAAATCCTTGAAAATAAATAATATTTGGAAAATATAAATGAGACCCATTAATGATGAACAATAGGGAAAATGAAGTGACATGGTAGTGAATAATGAGTGATATAATGGAAGCATAGGTGAAAATGTATGGTAATGAGTGATATTTGTATGACATTTTAAAGCCCAGCATACCCCCCAACTGAATCTCTTGCATGTCCTCATGCAAGCTATTACAATGACTTATTTGATTTGATTCTTAGATGAGCTTCCTTTGATTGAATTATAAGATTTTTGGTTCTTGTGTAACAACATCTTTCAATCATGGACTTCCTTTTAACTTTGCACATCTTTTGATAATTTTATTTTTGCAAAGAATTTGCATCTTTTAATGATTGGTTCTTGTGTTACAATCATTATTTACTTTGTTGAGATCTCTTTTTAATGATTGGTTCTTATGTTACAATCATTATTTACTTTGCTGAGATCAATCATTTTTAAGAAGTTATTTAATATGCTCATCATTTTGTAGTAGTTTTTATTGTGGGAATACTATGTGGGTTAAGATGTAATATGAATGAGAGAAATAAATGAAGTGTGCAATATCCCCCCTAACTGATGGTTTTTGGCGATTTTTAATGAGAAAGGGAATAGTGAAATAGTGGAATATTTTCCAAATATCATCATTTTAGCATTTAAAAAGAATTTAAAGATTAAAGGTTAGAAAACATCATCCCTTACTTACCTAAAGAAGTAGATGAATCATGCATGTTCAGCTACTGCAATTCTGATCTGAAGCTTCTTCTACAAGTTGTGGATGAAAGATGGATCTGTATTGTCGTATCTGCTATTGGATCTTCTGCTGGATAGTCTGATGAATCTGATGAGTCTACTGAATATGACTGAAAATGTATAAGGCTTGGAAGGTATACAAAATATAGAAGTTACATCCCCCCCCCAGCCTTATTTATTGACTTGTTCGCAAGTCATTTACAAACTGAAAAACAATGAAAGGAAATCTGCTTCATTTGCTACAAAATATGCATCTTCAAGTCTTCAACGCTCGATGGCACAAATCTTACTATGTGCATAAATGTTCTGATGTTGAACATAGTAAGAAATTGTTAACTTAGTGGCCATTAATGAATGCCACTAGCCAACACGAGAACTCCCACCATTGATTCCAATCGGAGTCAAGATGCCTAACACATCTTTGTAGGTACGCATAAATTTGATGTGGTCGAGTCACCTATAAGATCCAATGAACAAGGAATATTAATGTACTTCCATTGTTCATTGGCAAGAGTACTTGCCATTAATGCATGCAAGCCTCTAGGTGTTTTTTTTAAAGATTATTAGACTCTAGGAATTTGACTCAATGATATGTAGAAGCAGGGTTTTCTTGGTGGAAAATGAAAAATAGTAGGAAAAATGAAATGGAAATAGAAAATGGCAAGAAGTTTGTAAGTAAACTTCGTTGCTTTTATTGGTGGGTTAGGAATGGAGAAAATGTAATGAAGTGTATGTGGTAATGGAAGATGGATAATGACTCTTGCTGGAATTATGGCATGCAAAATCTCAAATATGGCAATGGAATGCAAACTCTCAAATATGGCAATGGAATGCAAACTCTCAAATATAGAAAATCTGCTCCTTAATTTTGGACTGCTTGTTAAAATAGCTGAGTTTGACCAACGTTTACCATCCACCCGTAGACGTCAAATTCAAGTGTGGATAGGTATTTCACCATCCTTGTACATTTAGGAACAAACATCATGTCTTTGAATTTTTCTATGTGTCATGCAACATGTCAAACCATTAAGCTATTATAGGAAGTTGCAAGAAATTGTAATTTTCTGGAAATTTCATTTATAATCATGGATTAGTTCTTTAAAATTTCTCATGAAATTAGTCTTGGAAGACCAATTTTCGTCACAATGTAATCTCCTTACTGATCACTTGATTAACCTGTCACCTACGAAAAAAAACTTGGTAGAAAGAAAACATAAGTGTGTTCAAGAAGAAATGGCTAGTTCCTTCATGATTCTTACGCAAAAAATTCATACCAAATAAAAAAAATTAAGGACAATCAAAGTGTTGAAATTGACTCAATTATGATATTAATATCAACCCATTCTTAAAAAAATAACCATGAAAAGTAAATTTACTCCCTATTTGTGTCAGATAACACATGTGCATGGCAAAGAGCTTGCCATTATAGATTTGTTGTGTCCCTCAAACATGACCTTTTTCCTCAAATGAAGTTTTTTTGGTGAAGCATCCAGCCTCAAAAGGTCCTTTGATAGCATGATTTTTTCCATTAGTCTTGCAACCTGCTGCATTGAAACCTTCTATATTGGGCACACTTTCTTGTTGACCTACACATAACACCAATCTCATTTCACTTGTTAGATATTAGTATATGCATCGAATCATGAAGATTCTTTTATTACCCCCCAACTAGAAGTATTGCATGTCATGCAATGTAATCGTAAATCAATGTGGGGTAATTTATGTTGATTTTTGAATTTTTTTTAACTAAAATAAAAATTTAATTTTGTTATTTATGATTGGTGTTGTTTTTTTTTTTAATTTATTATTATTATTATTTAAACAACAAATTTTTAATTTTTAATTTGTTGATTTTTTTATTTTTTATTATTTTTTAAGCAAAAAATTTAAAATTTTTAATTTGTTAATTTTTTTTATATCAAGAAGACACAAATTTTTTTATTTATTTTTATGTTGATTTTTTTTTAACAAATAAAACTAAAAAAAAAACATTTTAATTATGTTGATATTTTTTATATTTTGATATAAGTACTGTTGTTCTACACAAGAGTTAGTGTTTTAGGTTGAACAAATTCTGATGGAGACCCCTGATGGTTCGTCAAAAATGAGCCATAGCCTCCAAATTTTGACCCTTTAGAATCTCAGTGATCCACTTCTCATAAGGAGCAAACCCTCCGTCCATTTGATCCTCTTCTTTTTTTTGGCGGAAGGGCGAGGAAACAGAAATTTTCAGGTTGGGGGATTGCAGGTTGTTTGTGCAATTCGTTCAACGATTGCAGTTCAAGGTAGCGACAAATCATTCAAATGTAAATGAGGTTGAATTTGAACTTGTTGCAAAATCGGATTTACACATGCACCACTATCTTCCTCAGCAAAATCAGATTTTAATTATCTTGGCATGATCTTCTCCTCATATTGTGGACAAAAATCCCAGATTTTTGATGATTTGGGAGGATTTTGTGCCTTGATTTGATCTCGTTAATGACTTGATTTTGGGAATGGTCTTGCAAGGAATTTGGTGAACGTCACAGAAATAAATGACTTGTGGATGTCGTGAGTTATGCAGAGGGTGGTTGTATTCCACACTCAATGAATTTCCTATGCGATGGTTGGTTTCCGCCTATAAATAATGCAAGAATATGTCTCTCTAGAGGAAATAGACAATTAATCAAGCCACCCATAAGAGCTTTTCTCAAATTTATTTCTGGAAGTGAAAAAATTGTGGCAATGTAAAATGCGGATAAAATGAAGAGGGTTGCAGCATACATCAAGGTTTCCCTTTCATACGAGATTTCATTCACAAATTTCTGAATGTTGGGCTCAAATCCCATATCAAGCATACGATTAGTTGCATCTAGTGCTGAAACCAGCTGAAGGTTTAACACTCGGCATTATGCTTGCGTTGTTTTATGGATCGATTTGGATCGTGAGGTGTCGTAGATTCATTTATTATCGATTTGTGCATATGCATCTATCATCGCTATCAACGACTATTTTGCATGGTCGTTATCACCTTTAAAGTTTCATTTTTTCTCACATGAAAATCATTCCACATGATGAATGAAACCCTTTGGAGATGTGAATTTTTTTTTGACAAAAAAAAAAAATGATGATGAGAGTATAAACCCTAATGTTTGAGATTTCAACATGTGAGCTTGGCTTAAATTGTTTATTAGTTCTTTCCTCGACTTCATTTGGTTTGTTCCTTGGATGCATTTGGAATTTATTTGATAATTGAATAAGTTTGTTTGTTTGTTTTTTTTTAATTTTATTTTGGTTTGTTGTTGTTGTTGTTGTTGTTTTTTTTTTTTTTTAAACTAAAATTAAAAAAAAAATGAATTTGAATCCTATTTCTAAAAAATTGTTAGTTTTCGAAAATAATATGATATATTATTATTATTATGTGGGAATTTTTTATTTTTATTATTATTTTTTTTTTGAACTATTTTTTTTTTTTAAACTAAATTTTATCTAAATCTTTTAAGATGATCTTTCACTCATTCACAAAATTTTTTATTGTCATATCGCAGATCAATTTTCCAGCGAGAATATTTTTATTTGAAATAAATCGATAGATTTTCTGATCTTCCTGATCGCACGAAGCACAAGAAGAGAGCATACTAATCTCTTGATTTGTTTTTATTTATGCAGGTTAGTGTGGATGAATAATAAACACAATCAAGATTTGCGACAAAACCTCCCATTTTCTATACTCTTTCTGCAATGTTGCGGGGGTGTTTAGACTCTTGGAAGACAAAGCTTTCTGATAATCAAGCTCCTGGCTTATCCGTGATACAGAAACAAGATATAGAAATGTGATGATGAAGCAGCTCTTACTATGCTACTAAATTTATTCATTTATTTATGATGATTTATTATTATTATTTTTTGAAAATAAGACTAAAAACTTCTAATGATAACGACTTATAACGACTTCTATTGATAACAAGCTCGTTTTATTTTCCTAATTTATTCTATCTAACTTGCTTGAAAGATCTTTTATTTCCTAGGTAAAAGAATGCTTCCAGTGAAGCCATCTACGAACTAAAAATTCAAAAATGCTCACATCAAGATTTAAAATTTTTACGTTATGTTTTACAAGTATGTGAGTAACCTGTCTTAGAGTTGGCTCAAGGTTATTGTCCTTGCTCTCCAAGAAATACCTGTTCAACATTGTCAAATTCCTCATCCGTAGATGGATTAGTGGGAAATGGGGGGTTTAAAATAAAAACTGAATTTAAATTAACTATGTGCAAAATAAAAATAAAAAAATGCTCCAAACTTTGAACTCCTTTATGAACCTGCTGTCACCAAGTTCCACAAATTAGTCCATAAAAACAAATGCATAAAATAATTACAAAATCCTTCTAGTTGCACTTCCCCGACAACGACGCCAAAATGTTTGTGTCTAATTGATGATGTCAATCAGAGTTCAATTCAATGTCAACTTGGGAAAGTAAACTTAGAAGTGCCACCTATAGGTCTAGAAAGATTCCTAATTTGTCCGAGATCTTAAAGTTCCCTTACGAGAACACATCCGTCAAAATATTTTCCAACAACTAAACAAACCTAAATCTAATAATTGTCGGAGATCTTATGGTTCTCTTACAAGAACACATTCGTTAAGATTTCTTCCAACAACTAAACAAACCTAAATCTAATACTTGTCTGAGATCTTACGGTTCTCTTACAAGAACACATGAATTGTAGGATCTACTCCAATATTAGAACATCTATCAAAAACTTAAAAGTTGAAATGAAATAAAAATTAATTAATTAAATTATACCTAAAATAAGCATGCAAGTGAGACCATGGGGGCCCTCCATAACTCCACAAGCACACCACTTCAAAGGAGACTCAAATGTAGAAGCAACAAAATCAAAGTATGATTCTTTATTTCAAAATCTTCATCATGATGTACAAACCAACTCTAAGATTACAAATGGAGGAGATTGTACTTATTTTGTTAGGTCCCTATATTACTAGTATAGTCCCTTATTGTTGTTAGTGTAACCCCCTTATTGTTATTATTGTACCCTTGTAACCCCCATTTTGTTATTATTGTGCCCTTAAATTATTATTGTTAGGTCGGCTAGGATTACATTGTGGCCCACTAAGATTACATTATGGCCCCATGGACTCCTATATATAGAAAGGAGGTTTTGTGAATTGTATCATCCAAGAATTGTTCATTTATGTAATGTATTGGAGGTTTCCCCCTCGAAGTGGCTCATTTCTAAGGCGTTGATATCTCTTTTCTTCTCTTTTTGGAGCTGGCTACACAACATTTGGTATCAGAGGCTTTGGATTCTAGGGTTTCGCTGCTCCAAACAGGTCATCGTGGCATTTTCGCTATAACTTTTTTTCTACGAAGTTTCAGAAGCTGAAATTTTTAGGGTGTGAAGCCGAAATCCTGAGGAAGATTGTCTAAAAATTTCAGAGCTTGGTTCGCAATATTTTCGGAGATATGATCTGTGGAAGTTAGGTCTTTTTTCAGGCTCCTAAACAGGTCATCGTGGCATTTGCGCTATAAATTTTTTTCTACGAAGGTTCAGAATCTGAAATTCATATGGTACGAAGCTGAAATCCTGAGGAAATTCATCAAAAAATTTCAGAGCTTGGTTCGCAATATTTTTGGAGATATGATCTGTGGAAGGTAGTGCTTTTTCAGGCCCCTGAATTTCATCTCAAAGAGGTGATCGTGGGAAAAGTTCAATAACTCTCTCTATGGGCATCGGATTGGAGTGCTGTAAAAAGTGGTCATAAGTAAATAGACTGTAGTTTCTTGGATATCAATTTTAGAGACAAAAGACGAAACAGTGACACGTGGCAAGTCGTACAAGTTCACACTACTGAACCAGTCCATAATTAGGTCATTGTGGGAGATTGGACACAACTTTGTCTTGAAGAATCCAAATCAGGTCAGACCCATGGCATTCGAAAGATAATTCATAGGGCTACATTGGTACCAAAATTTAGATATTGAAGTGCTACAATCACAGAAATAATCCATTTTCAATATCGAGCTCCTCAAAAGCAAGAAAAAGGTGTGTATTTTTTTTCCAAATTGCATAAGTCTTGTTTGAATAATCAAGTTAAATTGATCCCAAGGGAATATTGTAGAATAGATATCAGTATTGGATTCTAAAATGGCCCCTAAAAAGAATTCAACACCCATTAAGCCTTCAGAAGGCTCTACTATGACTCATGAAGATGAAGAATGGCAACATGACATATCAAAATTACAAGAGCAAATTTCGCTCTCGCAAAGAACAATAAAAAATGAAATGGAAGTTTTGAAGAAAGGCGTGGAAACTAAGATGGATGGTTTGAAGAAAGGCGTGGAAGCTAAGATGATTGGTTTGGAAGCTAAGATGGATGGCATGGAAGTGGGCATGGAAGCTAAGATGGATGACATGAAAGACAACATGGAAAACATGAAGAATGATCTAAAACCATACATGGAAGGCTTGATGACAAGTTTAAAACCAGAAATGATTCCTAATGGTGAAAATATAGTAGAAGAACCTCATGATGAGAACAAAATAAATGTTAATCGTGATTTCATAAACTCTAATGTTGGCGGGAAGAACCACCATATTCCAAAAATGGATATGAGGAAGTTTGATGGAAAGGATCCTGTAACATGGATACTACAGATGGAGCAATATTTTGATCTCTATAATGTGCAAAACACACAAAAGGTACGCATTGCAACTTTACATTTAGAACAAAATACATTTGTATGGTATCGATGGCTTTGCTCCCGTAAAAAAATTGTCACTTGGTCAATTTTTACGAGGAAATGATAGCACATTATGAGGATACAAAGAGCAACACCTTCTTTAGCCAATTGATAAATCTCAAACAAAAGGGTTTAGTGGGGCAGCACATTGAGGACTTCCAAAAATCGAATATAAGGGTAACTGATATTCCAGAGGAACACAGGATTGATCTCTTCATAGGCACTTTAAAGGATAACATCCAACATGAAGTTCGCGTTTTGGAACCTGATTCATTGGAGAAGGCATTCAGGTTTGCAAGAAAATTTGAATGTAAAGTTATGGCGACAAGGAAGCCTACCACTCAATTCTATAAAGAAGGAAGTGTTGCTACATCTAGATTTCCACAACCTACAAGGTTGACACCACAACAATTGGAAGAAAAAAGAGCAAAAGGGCTTTGCTATAGTTGTGATAGAAAATACACCAAAGGTCATAAGTGTGCTGAGAAGAAATTATTTTACATAGATTGTGAAGAGGAAGAAGAAAATGAACAAGAAGAGGATATACACCAGGAACCAGCCCTTAGAAGAGGAAGAAATGAATCCGACCATATCGTGTAATGCACTGGCAGGAATTACCACTCCTCAAACTCTCAAGATAGCAGGACAAATCAAGAAGAAAAAGGTAATAGTGTTGATTGATTCAGGTAGCACCCATAATTTTATTCATTGTAAGGTAACCAAGGAATTAAATTGTTTCCTATACCCAGCACCAGAATGTCAAGTGATGGTTGCAAATGGAGGAACTATAAATTGCTCTGGAAAATGCCATAATATCAAGCTAACCATGGGGAATATGTATTGACTAGTCCAATGCTTGCCATTCCTATGGGAGGTGCTGATGTTGTACTAGGAGTACAATGGTTACAATCTTTGGGGACGGTAGCTTTTAATTTTCAAGAACTTTTCTTGAAAATTTTTTCAGAAGGAAAGGAAGTTGAATTACGGGGTATTGAAGGGAAGCCAGGAAGGATAATAAGCTCTAATGTCATGACAAAGCTTCTAAAGAAAGAACAACGAGGCGTAATTGCACAATTATGCTCTCTAGAAGTCCCGACATCAAAATCATCTCTTTCTGTAGATCTCCAACAAGTCTTGACAATCATTCCAAGGTGTTTTAAACTCCCAAAGGACTCCCACCTATTCGTGATCATGATCATGCTATTCATTTGATTCCAGGAAGTGTTCCTCCAAACATCAGGCCTTATAGATATCCTTACTTCCAAAAGAGCGAAATTGAACGTATGATTGCAGAAATGCTAGAGGTGGGTATAATTCAACCTAGTCAAAGTTCTTTCTCTGCTCCCGTAGTATTGGTACACAAGAAGGATGGATCATGGCGAATGTGTCTGGATTATAGGGAGCTCAATAAGCTCACCATTAAAGATAAATTTCCCATTCCTGTGATTGATGAATTATCGGATGAATTACATGGAGCAATTTATTTTACCAAGTTGGATCTTCGTTCAGGATATCATCAAATTAGAATGAAGACTAAAGATATTCCAAAAACAGCATTTCCAACTCATGAGGGTCATTATGAATTTTTGGTCATGCCTTTTGGCCTTACCAATGCACCTTCTACATTTCAAGGGTTGATGAATTCCATTTTCAAACCCTTCCTTAGAAAATTTGTGCTAGTATTTTTTGATGATATACTAATCTACAAGAGGTCTTGGAAGGATCATGTTGAACATGTTGACAGGGTGCTCAAACTATTGCAGGAGAAACAATTATATGCAAAAAAATCCAAATGTTTCTTTGGAGTACAAGAGGTGGAATATCTGGGTCATATTGTATCTCACGAGGGTGTTAAAGTAGACCCCAACAAAATTAAAGCCATTAAGGAATGGAAAGTCCCCACAACCATAAAGAAGTTGCGAGGATTTCTCGGGTTAACAGGGTATTATCGCAAGTTTGTTAAGAATTATGGGAGAATAGCAGCACCTCTAACAACATTATTGAAAAAAGATGCATTTTCATGGACTCCTGAAGCAACTAAGGCCTTTGAACGTCTTAAAGAGGCAATGTGCCTAGCACCGGTCTTAGCTACACCAGACTTCACAAAAACCTTTATTGTGGAATGTTATGCCTCAGGAAATGGAATTGGTGCAGTTTTAATGCAGGAAGGAAGACCCATTGCTTTTGAAAGTCGTCCAATCAAAGGAAAGTATTTACAGAAACCTATTTATGAGAAGGAAATGTTAGCAATACCGCATGCACTAAAGAAATGGCGAACTTACCTAATGGGAAGACACTTCAAGGTAAAAATTGATCATGATAGTCTTAAACACTTTTTGGAACAAAGACTATCTTCAGAAGAGCAGCGAAAATGGGTCACAAAGATGTTGGGTTATGACTTTGAAATAATCTACAAAAAAGGAAAGCTTAATGTTGCTGCAGATGCACTCTCAAGAAAGAATGAAGAGGTGGAAGCATTGCTTTGTGCCATTTCTATTATCCAACCAGATTGGATAACCGAAGCAAGATATGAATGGAAGAAGGACAAAGATGTATGGACACTCATTCAAAAGTTGCAGCAAGATCCTAGTACATATGATACATTTAGTTGGAAAAATGATTCCTTATGGTACAAAGATCGTTTATATCTTTGTAAGAATTCCCAACTAAAACAAAAGATTCTTTTGGAATTGCACACTTCTCCTTTAGGAGGACACTCAAGATTTTTAAAAACTTACCACAGGGTGAAGAAAGAATTTTTTTGGGATGGCCTTAAATCTGATATTCAAAAGTTTGTGGCGGAATGTTTGGTTTGCCAGAAGAATAAAGTGGAAACAATTAAGACCATGGGACTTCTACAACCTTTATCCATTCCAAGTCAACGTTGGGAGGAGATTTCAATGGATTTTATCACAGGTTTACCTAAGTCTGAAGGAAAGAGTGTCATCATGGTGGTAGTTGATAGACTTACCAAGTATGCACACTTTTGTGCATTATCTCATACATTTAAAGCAAGTACAGTTGCTACTACATTTATGGACAGAATTCAAAAGCTACATGGAAGCCCAAGGGTTATTGTGAGCGACAGAGATCCCATTTTTACCGGAAATTTTTGGACGGAGTTATTTTCTTGTTTGGGTACTCAATTAGCTCATAGCTCATCTTATCATCCTCAATCTGATGGTCAAACTGAGATAGTAAATAAATGTTTGAAGGATATCTTCGTTGTTTTGTATTTGATAAACAAACACAATGGGTCAAGTGGTTACCTCTCGCTGAATGGTGGTATAACACTTCCTTCCATACTGCAGCAAAAATGACCCCATTTATGGCACTTTATGGATATCATCCACCATCCATCACATCATCTTAAAGGGAAAATTCGAAGGTTCAAGCAGTGGAAGATCACATCGAGCATCAGCAAGAAGTTCTCCAACTCTTAAAGGATAACCTGAATTTGGCACAAAATCGAATGAAACAACAGGCAGATCAACATCGCAATGAGAGAAGTTTTGATGTAGGAGATTGGGTATTTTTACGGCTACAACCATACAAACAAATGTCCCTCAAGCAAGCTAAGAAGGATAATAAATTATCACCAAAGTACTATGGTCCTTACAAGGTGTTGCAAAATATTGGTTCTATGGCATACAAATTGGAGCTTCCTGCTTCTTCGCGAGTACATCCAGTTTTCCATGTTTCATGCTTAAAGAAGGTTATAGGTGAAAATCTTCCAGCTCAAACAATATTTCCAGAACTTGATGAGGAAGGAAAAATCATATTGGAACCTGAAGCGGTCACGGAAACAAGAACTCGACAACTACGGAATCGATCAATTTCAGAGTATCTCATCAAGTGGAAGAACTTACCCACCGAATATTCTACATGGGAGGATGAGAATTTTATACAGAAGCACCCAAAGCTACTCAAGTGTTGAGGACAACACTTTTTTGAAGGAGAGGGGCATGTTAGGTCCCTATATTACTAGTATAGTCCCTTATTGTTGTTAGTGTAACCCCCTTATTGTTATTATTGTACCCTTATAACCCCCATATTGTTATTATTGTGCCCTTAAATTATTATTGTTAGGTCGGCTAGGATTACATTGTGGCCCCACTAGGATTACATTATGGCCCCATGGACTCCTATATAGAAAGAAGGTTTTGTAATTTGTATCATCCAAGAAATTTTCATTAATGTAATGTATTGGAGGTTGTCCCCTCGAGGTGGCTTATTTCTAAGGCGTTGATATCTCATTTCTTCTATTTTTGGAGCTGGTTACACAACATATTTATATAGTGATGAGATAACAAACTCATAATGATGATCCACTAATATCTCTTTAGTTCCATACATCTCTCAACCATCTAGACACATAACCCCCTTTTGTCCTTGATCTTCTCCATGAGATCATGATCTTTTCCATAAGGCTTATCTTATCAAATTCGAAATTTATCATTGAAGGCCACATAAAGGTGTCTTGGAAGCTTCCTTGGAACCTACACATGTCACAAAAACAATCCACTTTCCATATATGAAGTAAAATATATTATTTTCTAATATTTAATCAAGAATTTCTCTCAAAAATGCTTGAAAATAAATAATATTTGGAAAATATAAATGAGACCCATTAATGATTGATGCAGACCCCAGAAATTCCCGTAATCACACTAACTATGCATATCAAAACGTAATTCTTGTTTCTTGTTGATGAAATCCCCTTTCTGGCAAATTCAACTTTTTTTGGAAGCTTCTTTGTTACAAAACAACAATGGTTATAAAACCACGATTATTAAACTCAATACACATCATCCCAAACTTTTAATCATAACTCCCATTCAAACTCTCAAGCTTTCATTCATAAACATCATTCCTCATTTCCATTACATAGGGCTTTTAATATCGGATTTTATTTCACAATCAAAAGTCACAAAACAAATGTGCCAATGTGTTTAATACCACTGCATCATAATGTAAACAAGACTCGAACTTGCTTGTTTTGATAACCGCGCTCCCAATTTATATTTGACCAGAATTCAAATGAGCAAAGTAACTTACCTCTAATAGCGCAGGTCTTTTCTGTTTATTCAATTCAAGGTTCCACCCTTAAGTCCCAAATGCATCATTGAATTTTACTTCTGCAATTGTAATTCCGATCAGATGATTCTCAGTGCCTGCACCTCTGTAATTGTTATGGAATTGCCATTTCTCTATACAGTTTTAAAGGCCCGTGTTTATACAACCTTTCCAGCGCTAAGACAGTGTGTTTAGATACAAAAAGAGTCGTTATTCAGAGTCGATTTCAATCAAAACTCAACCTACAAGCTCAGTTCACTAACCACAATTTCTTCAGCGCTAATAAAACTCAAATCGCTCTGCACTTGCATTATAAAATGACATGGGAATCAACCCACACCCTTACAATAACATTGTCTGCGTTTTTGCTTTAGATAACTCGATTTATTTACTATAATTAAGATTGGAATCGATCTCCATCGATTTGATTACATCGCATAAACTCAATAGGTAAAGCGATCCTAGCAATTAAGCATTCTGCAATTCAACGCAATCAGCTTCGCTCCAGCTTCGATCCAGCACATTATATCTCCGTTTAGTCAGCGCCCAACACATAAATTCAGAATGGAAGACGATCCAATTGGATCTGACAATCATAAACTAATTTATTTCAGAATCACATACCTGTGAACTTTCAACTTACAACGCAGATCTATGGGTCACCCAGAACTCATTATTTATCCAGATCTGAAACGCTGTTTTATATTTCCAAGCCAAACTCGTTCTTTACCCAGATTGGAAATGCTGTCAATGGTGTGAACTGTGAGTCGATTTCATTCCTTCTTCATCAATTGATCCTTACGCCTTCACTGTAGTTTCCCACTACTCATATAAGCACATCAATGTCAGTTCTTTTCACATGGACTTAACCTCTGCGTTATCACAACTTGTCATCTTGCCAATTTGAATGCCTCATTCGATTTGGGAATTTAACCAGATTTCTAACCATAACATCAATCCCCCCTTATCATCAGAAAGAGATTTAAATTCTTGTATTAAAACAGAAATTCATAAAACCCAATCATTTTCCATCATCGCATTCCATCAACACTACAATATCGATATTCACAATACCAATTCCTTCGCCCCGGTGCAGACTCGTAATACAAACCAAACATATTATTACCACATCTATTATTCAGATCGATTTCCCATTACATTGCAAAATTTGACTCATTTAATGGCATTAACTTATAAACAACGATTTCACCACCAGATTATATAAAATGTGCATTCTCCATTTAAAACCCAATTACAGAAAAAATACTCCACTCCAGAAATTGAACCACACAATTCTGAAAACACTTTTTACATTAACAATGAAAACACTTACAGACTTTGTCTTTGCCGGATATTCAACAGTAATGGCCTTACAATTGCCAGAGGCTTTTGGCTGTCCAAGCTTTACTTTCTCCTTTCTATTCTATCCTACCTGCTCTATTTTCCTTTGAGGCCTTCTAATTTATACAAATTAAAAATGCACTAAATTAAGTTCTATCCCTTTGAAATCTCAACAAATCCCTAAATCTCTCAACATCCCTAAAATATAGATTTTTATCCCTAAAACTTTGAAACTAATTCCAACTTAGGCTCCATCATTAATTCTAAATTATCTTCAAACTAATTTCTCTCATGTTTCCAGTTGTTTGGAAACATTTACAAATTCTCACAAATAATTAATTAAAATATAATTAATCACTCAAAATAATATTAATATTTACATGAATTTTAATATTTCTTCAAAACATGAAACCCTTAGGTTTTTAAAAATACAAAGTATTTCCCGAAATTATGCTCCCGCATTAATGATGAACAATAGGGAAAATGAAGTGATATGGTAGTAAATAATGAGTGATATGATGGAAGCATAGGTGAAAAATGTA
Source organism: Pinus albicaulis (assembly GCA_034641835.2). Classification (NCBI taxonomy): domain Eukaryota; kingdom Viridiplantae; phylum Streptophyta; class Pinopsida; order Pinales; family Pinaceae; genus Pinus; species Pinus albicaulis. Next base: position 178,685,903 of record CM076579.1, read on the forward strand.
TGGTAATGAGTGATATTTGTATGACATTTTGAAGCCCAACAGAGAGCATTGCGGAATCCATGATGCTAGAAGGAGATTCATGGGAAAATCAGCATCATCATTCCCATATTCAAGATTACGAATAATATAATCTTATTGAAACATATCACCTATCGATAAAAACATTCTTTTCGAATTCTTTTCCCATTAATGCAATCGAATTTGAGTGAAAGTTATCTAATATTGAAGAAACCATTTCTATCAATATTTTGACCAAACCTAGTGTTGTAGAAAACATTCATGTCGGCATGTCTTGTTCTCCATCAGAAAATTAAACTTATTGCTCTCTCTTTCATGAATTTCATGATGTATTTTCTTGGTCTTACGAGGGAATTCTAGACATAGATACTAGTATCGTTGAACAAACTATTAAAATTTACCTTGATGTCAAACCGGTATGTCAACGCCTTCATCCTGTTCATCTGAAGAAGGCCGCTGCCATTAAAGCAGAAATTGTAAAACTTTTTCGTGTTGGTTTCATTTACCCTATTCCTCTTACTGATTTGGTTTCCAACATAGTTCCTGTTATGAAGAAACAAGGGACAATAAAAGTGTGTGTCGATTATCGGGATGTCAATATTTCTTGTCCAAAAGATAACTATCCTACTCCCTTTATTGACCAGATTATTGACGATTGCGCTCGATGTGAAATATTTTCATTCATGGATTTTCTGGTTACAATCAAATCAATATCCTCACAGAGGATCAATATAAGACAACATTCTTTTATCCTCGGGGCACATTTTCTTATCGGAAACTCCCATTTGGTTTAAAGAACGATGGGGAAACATTTTAGAGATAAATGGATTATGCTTTCAATGAAATCAAGCACATTGTTCAACCTTATCTAGATGATTTACCCATGCATTCACGAAACTGGAATGATCACTCGTTTCATTTGAGAGCTATCTTTCTATGTTGGCACACTAAAAAACATGGGCCCTCAATGCACATAAATGTGTGTTTTCTGTTGGTTCTGGTTGTTTTCTAGGATTCATCGTCTCAAAAGAAGGACTTTTAATTGACCCACTGAAGGTCCAGGCCATTCTTGATTTTCTTGCGCCATCAAATTTGCTTCAGTTACAGAAACTTCAAGGAAAGGCTAACTTCCTAAGGAGGTTCATACCCAGCTACGCTGAAATGGATAAAGGATTTACTAGTCAAAAGGGTATTCCCTTCTAATAGGATAAGGTTGCACAAGTTTCTTTTGATGTTGTCAAGGATACACTTGTCCGGGCGTCATTAATGTATCCCCCCAATTATCAGAGTGATTATTTCTTATATATCGTCGCGGTTGATACGACCATTGCTATGGTATTGGTCCAAGAAGAGGATGGGATAGAACATCCGATATATTATTTGAGTCATAATCTCAATGATATGAAAGTGAAGTATTCATACGTTGAAAAACCCGCCTTGGCAACCGTTCAAACTGTTCAAATATTTCGCCACTATATCCTGTTCTGGAAGACCATTGTCATTTTGGATTGCAACCCCATGAATTACATTTTGTCACATCAATTGGTGGGGGGAAAGTATTCAAAATGGATCGTCATTTTATAGGACGTTGATTTGGAATTCATCAAATCCAAGTCAAATAAGTCTTTAGTTTTGGATGAGCTTCTCTGCGACCTTCCCTCTCATAGTACTACTACTACAGTGGAACCATCAATTCCTGATGAATCTATGTTTCTATTTGGATCATCTGATCCTTGGTATGGGGATTTTATCATTTATCTCCAAACCCAGACTTTTAGGCCCGATACCTCTCGCACCGAAGAACGATGTATTCGACACCAAGCCAAAGATTATCTGATCGTCGACGATACACTTTATCATTGTGGTGTCGATACGATTTTAAGAAGGTGGCTCACTCATGCGGAGGTCGAAAAGGTTTTAAATGATTGTCATGCTGGGGCTTGTGTTGGACACTTGTCTGGATATGCTACCACATAGAAGATACTCTGCGCCGATTAATTTTGGCCTACCATATTTCATGACTGCATCCTCGCGGTCAGAATTTGTCTTGCGTGCCAGATATTTGATCATAAAATCCGCAGACCGCTAGCGCCAATGGATCTTGTTATCACTATGGGACCATTTGAAAAATGGGAAATTGACTTTCATGATCTCGATGTTGCCACCTATAAATTTTGGTCTATCAAAAGGTGGCCAAAACATGTTTTCAGCCTTCAAGAAACACTTTCCTGGCCAAAATGTTATCTCTTGAAGCCTGTAGATGATCTCATGCTCATGTCTCAAGGTTTTCACTGTTATTTATCAGAAACTCAAAATTCTGCTAAAAATTCCATGAGAAGACTGCTGCAATATCCTCCTTCTTTTCCCCTTTTTCCTCTCAGAGACTAACCTTCATATTTTTCATCATTTTCCTTTGTTTTCCATTTTCCTCACCTTTCTTTCATGAAAATTTCCTTGCAGAGTTCCAAACTTCTTTCGAACTCTATCGAAACCCTCAGAAAACCTTTGAAAATCACTGAAAATCTGTGTAAAAAACCCATTTCTCTCTTAAGGGTTTAAGCCCCTTGGCCTGAGTTTCCAAACCACTTCCCCAATACGCCCTCATCATAAAAACCAAGCGCCAAACCCATGAAGCGCTAATCGCATCGGAGAAGTTACAAATGGGTTGATTGAAAGACCGGGCCCGAATGTTCCGATTGCGATTGGCCCTAGTTATATAAAGCCCCGGGCCCATGGTACTCCATACACCCAGTGGCCCCGCAATCGGGCGCCAGCCTATCATATATATTTTCCGCCCGATCCACTCAAAACCTTGGTTTTTATTGAAATTTATGGGTTTCTCACAAAGTATAAGGGTCCCGCCGGTGCAAAAAATTAAAGGATTTGGACCGTTGATCTAGACCCGATCTAACGACCTGCGCATAATCGCAAGTTTCAAATCGCATCCCCTCTTCTGCGCACCCCGATTGAAATTTGCTCCGATTAAATCTGGGCCATCCATCTCCCTGTTGATCGGATGGACAGCGCTCAATCACATCGCAATATTTCAATCGCATGCTTTGTTGCTGCCCTCCCGATTTCCGATCCCCGATTAAATCCCGACCGTTGATCTTGTTCTCAGATCAACGGCCTGCGCTCAATCGCAAGTTCCCTCCGATCGCAATCACAGACCTTCCCGTCTCACCCCCGATTCCATCGCAGCCATCCGTCCCGCCAGATCCAACGGTTCAGATTTGTCCCGCACCTCTCCCATCATTCTTCTCCCCTGCCCTTCCGATTACATCCCGTCCGTTCATTTCCCGCTGATCCAACGGTCCTTATTCCCTCCGATCACAAGTCTTGCCCCCATTTCGAAAACCCTCCGATTCACTTTCCGCCGTCGATCTGATCTGCAGATCAACGGCCAGCGCTTAATCGCATTGGATATTTCAATCGCATGCTCTTTTCTGCCCTCCCGATTGAGATCCTCAGATTAAATCTGGGTCGTCTGTCTCCTTGATGATCGGACGGCCTGTGCTCAATCGCAAAGTTTCAATCGCAGTGTTTCAATCGCATGTTGTTGTGTGACCTCCCCGATTGTGATCCTCCGATTAAATCTGGGCCATCCGTCTCCCTGATGATCGAACGGCCTGCGATTAATCACATCGCTGCGTTCCAATCGCATCCCCTTTGCTGCGACCTGCCGATTGCGATCCTCCGATTAAATCTGGGCCATCCACGTGTCCAGATCGGACGGTCCCAGGACACCCCCACCGTTGCTCATCGCGCGATCAACAGTTCTGTTTTATTCTTCCTCCCGCGTCATTTAAAATTCCTCTCAGTTAATCTCCACCGTTGGATGATGCCATCCGACGGTCCTGCTCTCTTCCTACGCCTCTAAAGTAGTAAAACCAAATACGCAGGATTTTATAACAAATTGTTTGTATTTTGCAGGTTTTCGAATGAATTCTTCCGCCATTTTTGAAGAAACCACAAAGGCCGAGGGTGACGATCCTCTGTCTTCTGAGTTCATAAAGAATCATTCGAGGGGTGTTAGATTTACGTTTTATCAGTGATTTCATGACCCATTGATGCCATTCGACCTCGCTACTACCCTGCGCACCAGAAGACAAGCAGAAATCATCATTTATTAAAGAGTATCAGTGCCAAAGACAAAATTTATCAAAACCGGAGATTGAAGACCCAAAAACACAGATCTCAAGTAACTTAAAGTGTTTTAGGAAATGACGAAGACATCTGTCGAGCTGAGAAATCCTCCACCGCTATAAGAAGAGGCTAATTGAACCCTCTACAGCTCCAAAAGACACCTGCAGTCTCGTTGAGATCAAAGACCGCCGAACAATTAATACTAATTGAGCTATCTTATCTCTAATTGTCGGCAGAACCATTCGAGAAGATTAAAGAACAGTTCAGAAGCATATATTTAGATCATTTCATCTCGGGAAGTAGAAATAAAGTCACTCCAGCATGACACTGAGCTTCAAAGGATAGCATACTTCCCACTGATTTTAATCTTAAGTGTAACTCAATTAATGCAGGTTAACACCTGTAGATTTCTTGATCAAGGCCCTCAAAGCACCGAAGAGTCATCTTCTGTATTAATTGATCCAAACAGATCTTTTCATAGTTGACCATCGCCTCATTCTTCTATAAATACCTCTGTAGAAGATGAGCAAATGGTTGGTCTCGGGACATCTGAACGCATGTAATAGTAATTTTGAAGCCACTGATGCCCTGTTCTGTAATTGAAAGATACATAAGCTGATATGAGAAGTTCAAAGCTATAGAGACCCACCGGGCTTGCTGATTGTAACTGGTTTGAACATCAATACAAGCTGCTGATTCATGGAATTTTGAAACTATGTCAATGGTGATGTGTTCCTTACTGTCAATTGTCGTTTTACTTAATGTTTTCACTTTGTTCACTTTCTCTGATAAAGAGCAGCAAACATAGAGTTAGGATATACTCTCCACGGTACCCTACTCTTACTGAAAGCTTTATCTTCTATGTTTTCTTCATTTGAATGTCCTCTTTGAAGAGTTTATTAATGCAGGTTAGTTTAAAAGTACTTCCCTGATCTAGATAGCTCTTCGAGATGAATGTTTTCTATGTTATCCTTGGAGTTTATCAATGCAGCGTAGTTTAAAAGTACTTAGCTGATCTAGATTGCTCTTTGTGATTATCATCTGTGTTCCCTTATCGAATATGCTGAAGCAGGCTGGTTTAAAAGCACTTACCTGATCTTAAGCTGTTTGAACTGCTTTTTAAATGTTTCTGATGGAAAGTACTTCAATGCAGGTTAGTTTAAAAGCACTTACCTGATCAACATAAATACTTTTATGTTTCTCCTTAAGTACATGTTGAAAGCAAGCTAGTTTAAAAGTACTTACTTGATCTTAGACTGTGCTTTGTTTTTTCATTTGTTTAAGTCTTTCACTGCCTATTTGTTTCACCCCATTAATCACCTTAAGAGATCCTTTGATGTAAATGACTTGCTCCATGGATCCTTCTTGAATTTGCTATCCAATTAAATCCTCCTATGACTCCATAGCCCAATGGGTTAAAGCTGTCTTTGTCCTTTGCTATCAACTAAAACATTCCTTCATTTGCAGGCTCTTCACCCTTTATTTTGAACTGCTTTCACCTTCACCATGTCTTCGCCCAACCAAAAACAAACAAAACAAACCCATGCTCTTCATAACTAGCCTAATATCAAAATTCCAGTTTTTAAAGATCACATCTTTGAACTCATTTATAGAGAGATCCCTCTCTGGATTCAGGAGGGCTAGATCCTTGAATCCCAAAGCGGTTTGATGTTACCTCTGTAGTTGGACTTTTCCAATCTTGCTAATTACAGAGTGATAATAGCCGGTAACCCCTCGTTCTCATCCCAGGGCCATGGTTATATTATTGTCGTAGTAGATTACTTTACCAAGTGGGCCAAAGCAATGCCTACATTCAATAACACAGGTGAAACAACTGCATTATTCTTTTTCAATCATGTCATCTCAAGGTTTGGTGTTCCACAGGCTATAGTCACAAATCATGGTAAGCATTTCTGCAATCATATGATGAATTAGTTGACTGCCAAATTAGGATTGTCCCATGATATTTCTACTCCTTATTATCAACAATCCAATGGAAAATTTGAGGCTATTAACAAGATTCTTAAATGAATGCTTCAACGAATGATAGGAGTTCATAAACGAAATTGGCATTTGATCTTGTACTCAGCTTTGTGAGCATACTGAACCTTGGTGAGAAATGTAAGCAGATTTACCCCCTTTCAATTGGTGTATGGTCTGGAAGCTATCTTGCCTATCCAATGTGAAATACCATCATTAAAACTCGTTGTTGACTTGTTACCTGACACCTTTATTGAAGAAGCGTGTCCTTTTAACCTCATCCATCTTGATGAAACGTGTCGTGAAGCCGCATTGGCCAACGAAGCGAATAAGAGACGTATAAAGGTGCAATGTGACAAGCATGTCTAGCCTCGCATCTTCTCAGAGGGTGACCTGGTCTTACATTATGATCAGGAAGATGATGTAATAGGTACAGGAAAATTTGAGTTGTTATGGCATGGCCCCTATATTCTCAAAAGATTTCTTTGTAAGGGTGCCTACGAGTTGGTAGATTATGATGGAATTCTATCGCGTTAACCCCGAAATGGGTTGTATCTAAAAATTTACTATTGCTTAAACACAAGCATAGTAAATTTTTTTATTATCTCATGGACATGATGCCGATTTGCATTTATTGCATACTATCTTAGTTTGTGTTAGCCCCTTATCATTTTTGACAAGCAAGCAAGGGGCTAGTTTGTTCTATAAGCCTGCAAGGAATGCATTTCCCTTGAAAACACATCATCCTTGCAGCCTTTTCAAGTTCCCTACCTTGTGACTGTTTCCCTCCACTGATTTAAGTCAATAAGCCTTGCTAATAAAGAATTATGCTTAAAAAGGCTTTATTTCGCCCCTTGTACCCTTGCATTTTTTCCCCCATTCTATCCTTTTTTTTCCCTTACTTCTAAGTCCCCTTTGTTCCTCCAATATCCCCATCAACCTCCTAAATTCATCCAAAATCTCCATGAAGTCCCACCCTTGCCTTTTGTTTCCTCAAAATTCCCCTCTGTCTCTCTATCGTTACCCTCCTCAGGCCTCAAAATGCATTAAAAAGGGTTAAAAACCCACTTTCAAACCATATAATAGGCCTTAGCCCCCTTCGGCCTAGCCTCGGCACCTTTTCCTCCCACAGAACCTAGCGCTGTGACCGGATGCTAGCCCCGAAGGCGCTTGTCCCATATGTTTATCGGGCACATTCTCAACTGTTGATCCATATAGATCAGACAATGATCGTTTAAACCCGCGGCGTTTGTGTTTCCTCGTTCAAATTCCCGATCGCGCCATCGCCGTCCATTTACCTGCAGATCTAACAGTTCGGAGTTTACCCGCCGGTGGTCCCCGCAGTGAACTGTTTCAAACCACCTGGTTTCCATCGCACCGCTTATGGAGGTCGGGGGGTATTCTCCCATCGGCCAGCGATTCCATACAAATATCGACGCATGGCTCATGTACGGTTTCAAAACCACCCTCCCATCGCGCGTTATCTTCCGGTACAGGACGCGCATCGATATTCACGTCAGCCGTCAGATCTACCCTTGGTCATCCAACGGTCATCGCTCGGCAGAGTTGCACAGGTTTTAATCCACGATCACCGTACTCCTGGCCCACCGATCGTCGCCTTCCGCCGTGTCTCCCACCGTCGATCTCCTAAGAGATCCGATGTCCTAGATTGTTTTTCCCCACTTTGATTTTTCCGCCATCGCCCGGTCTCACCACGTCACCTCCACGTGTATCAGCCGTACTTCCACCTGTCCCGTTGCATATATCTCTTCCAAGGTCGGGTTTATTAAGGTTTTCTATTTAAAATCTCCTCTGCGTTCCGCTGCTAAGGTTCCCTCCATCATTCCTCTCCATTTTTCGCCATTTCACCCGCACACCATCCCTCCCCCCCACCATTTTTTTCTTAACATTTTCATGTTTTTGCAGGGCTATAAGAGGCGGAAAACTGCCATGGTGTCTGTGTACTTATTTAATGGCATGTTGCGCAGACCGAGAGTTGAATTTGGAAGCTGGTACTACAGGGATATGTCAAGAAAGGTGGCGGCAGTATAAATTCCATCAAAGGACAGAGTTTGAAACTTCGCAAACCCTATCCGGCACCATTAAAGCCTAGATCTTGTAGAATCGAGACATTTATGGAGCAGTGGGAAAAACCAGCTTATGATCAAGGATTTCAACGCTTAGTATTGAAGGTTTTGGGCCTTAATGCAACAGTTTAGAGACAAAGTACCAGATCAATGATCCCATAGATCATGCAGAAGGTACAACACACAGAAATCAATGTATATCAGGGATTTCTACAGCAGCAGAATGTTTTTCCTCCATAAAGTATAGAGCGCCCATGCAGTGTTGAATCCATGCCATGTTCTGGAGAGATTTTCTACCCTGAAACAACCCCAGCATTATCAGAGCATTTATTTCATCAGTATGGCAGACTTCTTATCATTCCTTTATCTTTTGTTTATACACCAGAAAGCACCATGCAGTACTGCAGACAGAATACATCAAAGTCATATCAGAGTAATCTGTAGTCTGAAGAAGATCATTCATGCACCCAAAGAACACTAGGAATTGAATGCACAGGATTTAAAACAGAATGGGCTTCGGCCCTCTTTCTTTTCAGAAGTTTAATACTGCATTTATTTCTTCACCTACTTCCTCTGTTTTCCCTTCAGCTATAAATTCTGAAAGAAACTCTTTGTAAAGGTTGTTGATCAGTTATCAGAGAATTGCAAGTAGTTTCTTTTGAGACACAATCTCTGTGTAAATTGTAAGATAGGCTGAGGAATATGATTTCAGACTGAGTATTCAGCTATTGGCAGTGTAGTACTTGACTGGTATTTCTATTTAATATGACAAGCACATTTCTTTGGATCCTGATCTGAAGCAGCGGTGATTTTTTCCTATCTTTGTGTTTACATTCATTTCATTTCGTTTCTACTAGCTTGCATCAGAATATTGGCATAGGATTTACCCTTGTTAGGTACCCTATGTTTCTACTCTCCTTGCCATTGATGTTTCTCTTCTGAATGTATTATCTAAGAAATGATTTTAGTTAATTTAACCAGTGTAGTGGATGTTATTGCCTGCTCTCTGATGTATGAATTAAATGAATTCAGTTCTTAGATGTTTCTTGTTATAGATTTAGTTGGAATATTTGGGAACACTGGGGATTAGAGTTAGCCCTGTCCACAAGGATCCTTGTACGACTTGCTGATCTGTAATTTTGTGCTCTAAAATCTGTGTTATCTCCTCCCTCCTACTTTCCATATCACATAATCATCTTGAAAGATCAAAAGTTTCAGATGACTAGCCCAATTGAAAGCCTGCCTATTGATTAGCAAGCAAATCCTTTCCTGACTCCATTTCCCAATGTTTTTGAATATTTCACCTCTGCCTTATCCTATTTTCTCATCCTGACCTATATTGAACCCTTCATTCCTGATAACTAGCAACCAAAACAAAAAGTCAACAAGCAAACCAAGAGCCTTATAACTAGCCTAAAATCATAACATTTGAGCCTCATAGACATAAACCTTTGCTCATACAGAGAGATCCCTCTCTGGACCCAGGAGGGCTAGATCCTGAGGTCTGAAAGTGGTTCTGATGTTGTCTCATCTTTTGGTCTTGCCAATCTAGCCAAAACATGGGAACCCTAACAATTTGTTTTTCTAGATTTTTCTTGAAGTTAGTAATCCACTTTACATTTCGTCACAGATGTTTGAATATTTGGAACCATTCGTTGGGTATGCTGAAGGTGCTATTCATAGTACACAAAATCTATCCTCTGCAACGCGGGCCATTTTCACTCTGAAAGGTGAGTTAGTGAGTTTTCAAGGGATTTGTATCAATCGATCTACAAACAATATTGCTGAGTATAGCACGTTGATCAAAATTCTCTCTAATGCCATTTCATTTGTTATTAACCACATCATCATTAGGTTAGACTCACAACTTGTGGTACTGCAACTTACTAGTGTTTATACTGTCAGAAATCCAACACTGCACGTATAGTCCTAAGAGTTTGACTTTTATAAAGAAATTTTGATTTCATTCAATATCAACACATTTCCAAAAATTTGAACACATTAACTGATTACTTAGCGAATTATGTTATAAACATACATTCGCAACAGATTTAAAGACATATTTTCAATTCAAATCACATAATTGAATAGGACTGTGCAATAAGCATAGGAAAACATTGAAAACAAATAGATAGATAGTTATAGGATTTTACAAAGTTTGTGCCCAAGAAAAATTGGTCATTAGACCTCAAAATGTATGAAAAATGTCAAAAGTAAACTAGTGATGCTTGTGATAACAAGCTACTAATCTAGATATCCTACACAATAACCGCATCCAATGGTTAGGAACACCAATAGTATGGTGTTGCAGTCTCATGGGTAAATCTTCGATCTAGAAATCTGAAATCCTGAGAGTCAATCCCTCTATGTGCTGCTGTACCTCAACAAGAGTCTTGGTCATATCCAAATCCTGAAGGATTTCTCTCCCGACAACCCTCTCTAATGGCTCATCTGCTCTCTTCTCTGGCTGACCCACTGGTGGAACTCGACCTACATCTGTATACATCAAAACTTTAGTTTAGTCTTGGGAAACATCAAAATACAAAAACATGTATAAACCTTAGAAAAATAAAAAAAATGGTCAAACCATTCTTACCAATTGCACCCCATTGAGCGTCATCTGGTAGAACCAAGTCCGAATCTCCTTAGAAGTCTACGCCTGCATATGCATAATCATCGATGGCAACCATTTGTCATTTGAGACAGACGAAGAATTTAATCAAGAATACGATGGTAGATTGACCAGCATGTCTAGCCATAAGTTCTACCCATATCTACATCCTTGGATCTCTAGGGCCAGATATACCTAGTGTAACATGTTGGGGTTGCATCAATGGAATCCGCTCTAAGGCGAAGGAAATCAGGATCGATCCATAGTTGAAATTATTTTTCCTTCCTCCCTTTGCCTTGGTCTACTGTTCTTTCATATGAAAGAGGACAACTTCAGCCCAGTTAAATACTATTGGTTCCAAGCACTCTAGTGCATACTGCATTTATGATCTGTTTGCCACATGTAGTGTAGCAGTACCAGGAAGCTTTGCGATAGTGAATAGGATGGTCCTCAAAGGAAAATCATGTACATCGCGGATATTTATCTTCCCATCCTTACTAGGTTCAGTCCCTGGATTGCAATACTGAAATATATAATCTCTCACTGACTCTCCTTTGAGAGCAGACCCTGAAAGAGAAATGGGCGGACGTCTCCTCGATAATCCTGTGAGAAAATAAATGTCCTCCACTAATATTAGGACCACTCTGTCCCCAATGTGAAAATATTGTATCGCCAAACCCCATGAATGAACAAGGAACTCCAATATTTCCCTTTGTTGCCTCATACCCGACAATCTAAAGTACTTTAGCAACCCACCATCTCTAAGGACTCTTACTGTACCCAGATCATTTAGGGAAATCATGTTTTGTTCTTCATTTTCTCTTTCCCTCCATGTAATCGTAATTTTGGTCTGATGAATACCTGAAACACAATCATAAGACTCATTAGGATCCTTTCATCCAAAAAACTAGGGAAAATTTAAATAAAGAAGAAACAAATGGAAATTGTGCCCAACGCACCGCATGTCAAGGGATAATGCATTACATGCACCTACCAATTCAAGGAAAACAACACACTTTTCGAAATTCAAGGGTGTGTTGCCCTATGAGCGTAATATATGCGTTGCCCTATGAGCGAAGTATATTTACCCTAAGGGTCTCAAAACCCTAAAATTTTTCAATGAAATGAAACATAAATGATATTGAAGGAAAGAGAAGGTTCATATCTCCAACATGGATCGAACGGTGAGGAAAATTGTTCACATAATTTGTCGCAATCAACTGCTGAAGTTCAAGGGAAAAAACTGGTTCAGAGCTCCAATTTTCAAATGGTAACTTTCAAATGGTAAAAACTATTTTAATTAGTTAGTTGATTATTTCAAATCATATTTAATGCCATGACTATGGTTTTTATTCATTTTTTGCTATGAAACAGGTATTTTTAATCTGTTTGATGTTGTTCTGAACATGTCTTACAACTGATACAACATATTAGTCGTGCACACTTATTCAAGAATGATTTGACCACAAAGAATACTTTTACCCTTATTATTCAATCTTGGATAAAAATGAAAAAGGACTTGAAACACACTTTTATCTCTTTTTCGAGCTTCCATAACGGCAAAAAGGAACCCCTGGATTCTTCTTTTAGCTCTTTTCAGACTCTGATAATGTGAAAAAAATTTCAAGCACTTGTCTTTTTGAGCTCGTAAAAGTAAATGAAATGACATCTACTCAGTATAAGTTTAACCCTTTTTCGGAATGAGATAGATTTTTTACGAAAAAGGAAAACCTTAGTCGAACATGGCTAGGAGGTTATCTCAGGTATCATTTTACACTTTTTTGGACCTGAGCAACAAATTTACAAAAAAGGACTCATGGAGTTTTCTTTTGTCCTCTTTTTCAAACTCTCTAAACATGAAAAAGGACTGGGTTGTTAGTGTCATTAGGCTCGTTAAAAAATAAAATAACGATGAACTTATTGATCATGGAAAGAATAAAGCTTCATTTATCGCTAGACTTGTTAAATTATTAAATAGCAATGCATTCGCCTAAAGGGTACAATTATAGATCAAGCATATGCTACCCTCCTCAATATTGTTAAAAAATGAAGAGGTACTGGTTGACAAATGATCGGGGAAACTTTGGGAAAGCGAAAAAAACACTTTATGTTAGCAGGTTGCTCTTGAACATGACACTTTCACTCCATAATCGTGACTTTTTGGGTTGGGTAATCTTCTTGACGGTTCATTCATACCTATGGTTCATCATACCTTCACTTTGGTTTTGGGTCAATGCTGCCAACTCATCTCAGTGTCGCTGATATGTTCAAGAGAAGTCATCTAGTGAGTCCTCATCCTTCTGCAATACTCATAAACCTTCATTTTTATGACAGTCATCCCTAAAAATTTCTATATCAAGTCACATTTTTTCTCTGAAATCAGTAACTCCCGTTTCACGATAAATTTTCTTCTTGTCGACATCAGCTCATCATCTAGGAAGTTTACTTAGAAACATCATCTTCCACTACCATGAGGATTGTTACATCATCAAAAAGTTCCTTGGTTCCAGACCTTTGACCGAAAGATTTTGTTTGGCGTTCGACATCAAATCATCTATTCGTGCCTTAAAAACTCTACTGCGGTACCTTGAGAGCCATTAACATCAATGATGGTTCTCTCATATTTGTTAACATCTCATATCATTGGTTGGTAATCAAACGATGTATTCCCATGTTCAACTACAAATCATATATTCACATGGCTAGACTTGTACCTGAACGATCGAGTGAATGAGATGAGAAGAACCCAGAACTAGTTTCATCAATCCGAGGTGTGATTTCAGGATTGTTGTACACATCATCTGTACGATGACTTTACATACAGATTGTCATCCGAACATGGGCCTATATCTATAGGCATGTCTATACTAGGAAAAATTCCAATGTAGATGACTTTCTAAACTGTGTACATGTTATTAGATAGTTTATGTGATGATCATGAGAATTCCTACCTCAACAATTTGTGATCAAGATAAAAAATATCATGATGTAATGTATTGTAATATTGATGTAGTTCATTGCCCACTTCAGTTTTGGCTCATCAAATTGTATAGCATCTCATCCAAATACTATTATTTTGACTTCATGATTTAGGGGGAAGTTGTTATAGGTCAATTTGGGCATCATCACCCATGACCTGGTCAAACTAGACAGCATCCCCGAGACAATTAAATAGGGTCTATCATCCCCTTACATTTCAGTTGCTACATGCCCTAAGTGAAGAAATCTCATTCATGGCTTCTATTGTGAGAATTCCAAGGTTTTAAATATATGTTATATCACTTATTAACTCACTAAATTAGTCTCTAAAAGTAATAATTGCATTGCAGTGCAAAATACTCCATTCAAGGGTGCACGACAGTGCACTTCCCGACACTCAAGGGTAAATTGGTCACCTGGGAGCAGAATTCTCATTGTTCCTGGAATATCCACATGGCCAATGCCTTCTAGAAGAGTCCGTATGTGTCAAAATTTGAATCCAAGTGTCCATCTAACACCTCTAAACTTGGGAACATGTCTTTCCTATTATTATAAATTCATTCATTGAGAAACTACCATCAGTTTCCCTATAAATTGAGCACTCATTCTAGTGCTAGGGAAGGAAGAATTTTGGTAAAGTTATGCTTTTGCATTCTCATTTGATAAGAGAGTGAAAGTACTGATATGTTGCTAGTATGATGTTGGATGTGATGAGTCTGGAATGAAGCTGGAGTAGGTTGACAAAAAATCGGTCCATTGGTTGTAACCTTCCCCTTCTACTCATTAATAAATATTGTTGTTCATTTTACCATACATATGTCTCCATTTATTGTGCAATGTATTCTTGAATGATTTATGTATTTCATATATAATCAATTTGATTTGAGTAAAATAAGTATATATATGTATATTTAATGTTGTTTTTTGTTCTTTGTTTGTGTTTGCAGGAATCGATCTAGCGACTTGGATTGGATTGAGAGCGATGATAAAAATGACATAATGAGAAGGAGAAGTGATTGAATCACAAGTAGGCTCCTTTACCATTATATATATCTGTTTGTATTAGATAAAGTGATAGTTATTCTTTCCTCTATTGTTCTAAGTGATAAACAACACACTTAGGGAATTTGGTTTATCCGTAGATCAAAATTCCGCATAACAGCTAAGATTAAAACTTGACTTGATCTTCGTTTTCTAGAAGATTCACACTTTGTATTATTAATACACTTTTAGAATTTAATTTCCCCAACTTTAGACTTAGGGTATCCATTAAAATAATTAATTATTTTAATAAGACATGAACCGAGTGGAATTTCCACAAACGGTTTCTGGGTTCTTTGGAATAATGATGTCCAAGTCTCCTCACAAATTTTGAGACTTAGAACACTTTCCGATGCTACAAAAATCAACATTTAGCTATCTTCTCTTGCATCTTGGGCCAATACACATACCTCTGCAAATTGGAGACAAACTTCCCTACACTAAAGTGCCCTGCAACCTTGGAGGTGTGAGTCTCTCTAATCAACTATAATCACTCGCCTCTAGGAACTTATAGCTTATCCAACCTTTAGCTTAACTCGTCCTGGAGATGGTAATCAATGGTGTTGTTTCCATTATGCACATAAATATGACTCTGACACTATTTAAACACCTCCTTGAAGTCATGATCCTCTGAATATGCCTCTCTATATGCATCACAAGTGAATGGATCCATGTGCATAAGGTTCCCCAAAGCTACAATCTCTGATGTGGGTGGCATTGAGCGAATGTCAACCAACTTGTTTATGTTTTCCTTCTTGTACTTGGTCACCAATTAAACTATTATAGAAACCCCATCCACTTGTAATTCTTGGTCTTTTGTAGCTTAATCTAGGCCTGCAAGTACTGTAGTGGTTGGTGATCTATGTGGATTAATGTCTCCTTGCCCATCAGATAGTGCTTCCACTTATTCATAGATTACACTAAGGCATACAAATCCTTATCGTAGGTAGGGTATTTAATAATTGCCCCATGAAATACTTCAGAATGGTAGCATACATGCTTTCCTCCCTACTTCAAGACCGCTCTCATAACATGCCCTCTCATATTTGTCTCCACTTCAAAGGGATGTTGCAAGTTTGGTAATGCCAGAACTGGTGCTTGACTGATCTTCTTCTTCAACTCATCAAAATCCCTCTACTAACCCTTTCCCCACTAGAAAATCTTGTCACTTGCAGTTATGGTGTGGAGTTTTGTTGCTACCATTGAAAATGAGGTGATTAATTTCCTCAAGTACTCTGCTATCCCATTGAAACATTAGTAGGCACCAACAATTTCATGATTTCCTCCATCTTGGAAGGATCTATATTTAGATCTCCTCCACATATCACACAACCCAAATACACCAAAGAATATTTTGAAAACTCACACTTCTTGAGATTTTCTAGCAGTTGGTGCTTCTTTAATGTCTCCAACACCTACATCAAATGTGAGATGTGCTCCTCCCAGGTAGTGTTGTAAACTAGTATATCATCCAAATAGACAATAAAAAATGAATCTATAAAAGGGTGCAGTACACCATTCATTAATCTCATAAATGAAGCTCTTGTGTTACATTGGCCAAATGGAATGAATGACAACTCATGCAAACCTTACCTAGTTTTGAAGGCAGTCTTCTAGGCATCTTCTTCTTTGAATCGAACCTGGTGACATCCAGACTTTAAGTCTAGCTTGGTGAAGTATTTGTCTTGTTGCAACTAACCTAGAAAATCAATTATCCTAGGCAAGGGGCACTTGCTCTTGAGCTTGATTTTGTTCAATGCCCTATAATATATACACATCCACCAAGTCCCATCCTTATTTGGCATAATGATGATGGATGAAAAACATGGTGATGTACTCAGTTGAATGACACCATGTTCTAATAGCTTCTACAATTGTTTCTTCACCTACTTGCTTCGATAAAAAATTTCCTATACAACCCAAGGCAATGGGGAGTATGACAATAGTTGGATCTTGTGCTCCACTTCCCTCTTAGCTAGTAACCCTTTAAGGTGTCGGAACACATCCCTGTATGCCTATAGAAACTCTTCTATTTGTTTTTTTTTTTGTTTCTTAGTACACGCCTCTAGGTATGCCTTTCCTCTTACTGACTCTTCTATACACTGATTTTCTCTTAAAAACAACAAAACATACTTCTTTCTAGAATTGATCAATTTCTTGGCTTGGTTGGTGTTACACAACATTTTGTCACTGTCCCTATAATCCCCATATCGCCCATTGGAGGTTCATTTCCATGATCAATAAGCAATTTCATGCCTTGCAAAGACCATCATTGTACCCCTTTACATGAGAGTAATATTCCTTCTGTTTACAATTCCTTGAGCAAAGACTCAAACACCCTTGTTTTTTCCTTGGCGCGGGTAGTTAGTTATTCCCTTGCGCCGAAGAGGAAGATTAACACTGGGCCCCGCGCCAGCTGGTGCTCTGTCCCAGTTTTCCACCCGTGCCAAGATGTTTATGGAATGTTTTTTAAAAATAAAGGTGGATATTCCACTCCAACCACTTCGAGGATGAGTCATTGGGAGTGGTTGAACTGAATAAACCACAGACTCCCTCCTTTAGTTTATGGTTTCCACCTCGTATGGGAACTCCCTAAAGGATAGGCCTCCCTCCCACCTTTGTAGGGATCCTAACCTCCTCCTTTTACTCTATAAAAAGAAGCTATCTCTCTTTGCATAAGCTAGTTGAACTTGGAGAATTGAACGTACTATAGCAGAACTACTGGAGAGATAGAATAAGAAGGAATTATGTTGAGAGAGATTGAGTCCATGTATTTTGAGAAAGCTTGAGTCCATGCCTTCATCCCATCCGAATTCTCTAATGACTGTCTGAGACGTGCTCCGACCGAACCCCACTGGAGGAGACTACGATGTCAAAGCATTGGCTGTAACTCTTCCTTCTATCAATACATGTACATGACTATTGTTTGGTTCCCATTTTGTATTATGTTAGACGTTCAATGCAATATGCTTAGCCCTCTTTGACTAGTTAGTAGTTATGAGTGAAATTATTATGTTGTATGTTTCTCTTGTTTTTTTTCTATGTGTAGGTATCCGATGACTACGAAAGGATCGTGACTTGCTGAGGTGGGAGCAAGAAGCCACCACCACTACAACAATGATGACAACGTTGGATTCTAGGTAGGTCGATCTACCATGTCCTCTTTTCATTCAGTAATTAGGAATCAACACTTAGCATGTCTCTTTGTTTCTAGACCCACTCTAGGGCTAGACTGATCATCTCTGTCTACAGAGAGGATTTACTTGCATAACAAATTGGCGACTCCATTGGGGATCAATGTGATTTTTTGTTTCATCTTGTTGGGTTAGTTTCAATCATTGATTTTCTTATCTGCCTTTCCTAGTTCACTTGCTTAGTTTACATCCTCTGTTCAGCTCCAAAGTGTCAAGATTGACCTCTGCTCATTAGGTTTTGGTTTTTCCTCTTTTTCCCATAGTTATCTGGCTTGGCGTACTTTTCATTTGAACAGTCGCGTTGATTGGCGCAAGTTGCTCTTTTTGCAGTCGCGCCAACCCCTGTATGGCATGGATTATAGCCTTACAGTCACACCGACTCTTGTAGGATTTGGTTTGACCTCCTTAATGAGTCTTTTGGTCAATTTTGCTTGCTTTTGGGTTGTTTTTTATGTGTAATTATGCCTTTGGGAATGTTTTGACTGTTTTCTACTTGCTTTTCTCAATCGTTTTTCCATATTCTTATTAGTGTGAATTGAGGCCTTAGGGTTTCTAAGGGTTTGGTGCACTGAACCCTCTGTTTGGGAACCAAGTCATTTTGATTGTTGCTAGTATCATTCTTGGATTGATTGCACTTAGTTTTCTTAATATTTCTGAGTGATTTCTTTGGTTGTAGATTCATTTCATTTCTCGATTGATTCTTCTCCTTATTGATCCAAGCATAGATTACATTTCTTGTTTTGGGTCGTTTTGAAAACTTTCTCTTGGTTTAGAAGATTACGGTATTAGTTTGAGTGCTTTCTTGTGTTTGTTTTGCATTTTATTGATTCATTCAATTTCGATTCCTACACAACACTTAAGCTAGTGTTTGTTTTCATTTTTTAAGTGCATCGTGTGCTTATTTCATTGAAAATAAAAAGAAAAAAAACATATTTTTCATTCTTTCTTTGCACCGAAAGTGAAATATTCTTTTGCATAACTAGCGACTAATTGTCTGGGAAAGAGTTTTATTTTCATTTGATTTTGTTAGATGCATTAGTTTATTTCTTCGCATACTTTCATTTTTTTCTTTTTTTTGAAATATCTCTATCCTTCTCGTAACTAGCATTCATTGAATCGAAATGATGTTCATTTTCATATAGCTTGCATTTAGGAATTTTGAGATCCAAATTCGGTAGGGCCTTAAAATTGAAACATAATCCAAGATCAGCTTTAAAATTCATTTAATTAACCTAAGGAAGCATTGAAACCTAATGAAACATTTTAGTGGTCTAGGCTAGAGACGTGTTTCAGCATCTTAAAACCTAGTAGTTGTCGTTCGCCATCTGGCTTTAGACAATGCTAGTATAGAATTGTGCTCCCCATACCGTCGAGTATATAAAGGGAGACCCCTGTATTTTGCAATCCTTTTATCCATAGGAAGCCAAGTTTGTCTCCTTGTAACCGTGATACACTGAACACAACATTTGCGGAGACTTCCTGCACATACGTCAAGTCCTTGGTCATTTTTGTTTCATTTGATCACCAAGGCGTATATGGCAGTTCACAAAAACCCGGTATACCCTTTTACTTAGAATTCTAGAGTAGTCATTTAGATCTTTTCATGACTCTTTAAAAAGAGAAGAGATCGTCGAGCACTTTTCCTTTCATGCTTGTTTAAAATTGAAATTGACTAGAGTCATATTTTTCCTGTTTCTCGACTCATAAAATATGAAACAACGAAATCTGGTTTTAGTGTCATAAAATTAATCATCTATGATAACACGCCCGTTAAAGTTTTATTACTTGGCCCTTTTTTTTTCCTTGGTTTTGATCTTGGAGTCTTCGATTGGTTCTCTTTTTCCTTTCTGTTTTGATATACATTCACGGTGGCAGAATCACCACTTTCGTCGTCCTCACTACCTCCTAGTGGTAGTTCTTTCTCGGACATTTCTTTTGAAACCCCTCAATCCACTAGGTCTGCCGTGTTTTCACATCTTATTCTCTTGTCTATCCTACCTCTTGCTACTCGATCTCCTCCTAAATAGCCAGTTGAATTCAATTGGCCTCCTTCTAGTGCTTGGTCTGGTTTTGGGGAAGAAGGATATTTTGCTCCTCTTACATCGGGATCGCCATTTTTTGCCACTGTTGTGCCTCCTAGTCCCCATAGTCTTTTCGAAGACCTTACAGAAGAGATTTTTATGGAAGATGTCCCTCATGTTTCTACTCAGTCTTCTCCACTATAAGTGTCACTTGAGTCATATTATGTCTGGTGTCGCCTCCATAGCGCAATCTAGTACAGTAACTCCTCCTCAGATTTCGGTCCTCCCTTCGTTAGGACTATCACCTTCGACACCTGGTTCATCGGTTACTGTTATGTGTGTGCCAGTCCAGCTAACTGTCTTTTTGGCTTCATCCACACCAGTTTCTACCCATCAGTTGCTAGGATATTTTCACACTCGTAGGTCTATTTTCCTCAATCCAATGTGGCCTGTTAATCTCGGTCCTAGTAGATCACAATCTAGTGCCATGGAGGCCTCGCCTGCTTCTAGTGCAGTTTCCACTGATCCTGTGATTCCTGGCGGTCTTAATTTTGAAGAGTATCTGTTGGTTGTTTAGTAGCAGAGTTCTCAGGGTTCTAAATCTCTTTTTAATCCTCGATTCAATCACTATGATGATGTTGGTAATCCCATATATGTATATCTGCACCATTATGATGAGTATGGTAATCTGGTCTATTTGCCTCCTATTGATCCACATCAGGCTATTGATCCTTATCAGATTGTTTCTCATCTTGGACCTACATTGCCTATACAACCCTCTAGCTTCCAAGGACAACCCTCCGTGGGACAACCTTTAGCTCAGCAGGGCCTTGCCTCTGGTTCACAAGGACAACTATACGGTCCACAAGGCCAACCTTCACAAGGTCAACCTTTGGTCCAACATGGACAACCCTCCAGTCTCTTTGGTCAACCTTAGAATCAACCAGGACTATCTTACGCTCCTGGGGGGAAAATCTACCCGCCACAGGGACAACCTGTTGCACTACAACCACGGTTACATGCTCAGTATGGCCAAAATTTTATGCAACCAGGACAACCCTATGGTCCTCCTCCAAGTCAACTTGGTTATCAAGGACAACCTGGTCCATCACAACCATCGGGAAAACCTTTCCCATAAGGTCAACTTGGTGGCCCTTCGTACTCGGTTCAACCAGCTCAACAACCGATTCAACCTGCTCCTCAGATGGTTCCATCTTTTCAGCAGCCAGTTCTACTTATTTATAGTAAGCCAGGTTTACCCACTCAGTATCCTGCTCATCCTGCTCAGCCGGGTCTAACTGCTCAACCACAAGGCACTTACTACCCTCAAGGTTCATATCAACCAATATATAGTGTGCCCCAGGTTCCTTACCCTCAAAATAAACCTATATATCATCAACCTCAAATTCATGCTTACATTCCAAAACGGACTCCATATGCTTCTGAGTGAGGACCTTAGTGGTCTACTCCGACTCAATATCCTGGTCCTCAACCCCAGTATCAACCAAATTATCTTGCTTCTAATCCATATGATCTGAATCCTCTGGGACAAAATTTATGGGGACAAAATCCTGCTCAAAATGGGTGGAATGTACATGCAGGTCCTTATCAAATACCTCTGATAACTTTCAACACTCAATTACAGTTTCTTGCTACGTTAGAATTACCTGATGTGTCAAAGTTGATGAATGATCCCATTCTACATAACCCGTATTGGCCTTTGGTTCCAAGCAAGATTCCTGGTGATTGTCCCAAATTTGAGGGCAAGTCTGGTGAATACCCCCAAGCACATGTTATGAATTACCATTTTTGGTGTTCATCTAACTCTTGGGTTGACGATTCTATTCGACTCCATCTTTTCCAGCGAGCTCTTAATGGTGCCGCTGCAAAGTGGTACATTGAGCTATCTCATGGCGTCTTCCAAGTTTTCAATTCTTTACCCATGGCCTTCCTTACGCATTTCTAGTTACTAGTCTGCTATGAGACCGAGATGCACCTCCTCACTTCATTGAAACAAGACCAA